>OX392541.1:9960470-10516840 GCA_947623455.1 Mimachlamys varia | reverse complement strand
CCGAAAGTCCTGTCAATCAGAAAAAAAAATCATCCTAACACGATGTTTCATAGATGTTAAATTCATTCTAAAATGTTGTTTACAAGTTTACCATCCAAGTATAATGTTTACAATAGCTATTGTTTGTTTATAAAAAAAAATTCAGCTAGGGGTCAGCCAAGGGAAGTCAGAGTAGGTATTTTTTCGTCTCACTTTAAGTAAAGAAATATAGGTGGTTGGCATATAATACATATATACATTATGTGACATACATACATATCTCTATAATTATAGACAAAATGCTGTTTACACCAAATCATTTGTCGATAACCACTAGTACAGTTTGGAACTAACACATGATGATTTAGAACTAGCTGTTAGATAGTCCGACACAACAATATAATGATATTGCTAAACTATACATGATCATTAGCTTGATAATGCTTTTCAAAACATTGAAATTATTCACCGAAGTGTTTTCTGATAATGCTATTTATTTCTCGGCAGTTTACACCTAGGAAATAACAGACTTATTTCTCAGCAGTTTTTACCATATAATACAGTAGACTTATTTCTCAGCAGTTTTTACCATATAATACAGTAGACTTATTTCTCAGCAGTTTTGACCATATAATACAGTAGACTTATTTCTCAGCAGTTTTGACCATATAATACAGTAGACTTTTCACCATATAATACAGTAGACTTATTTCTCAGCAGTTTTCACCATATAATACAGTAGACTTATTTCTCAACAGTTTTCACCATATAAAACAGTAGACTTATTCCTCAGCAGTTTTTACCATATAATACAGTAGACTTATTTCTCAGCAGTTTTGACCATATAATACAGTAGACTTTTCACCATATAATACAGTAGACTTATTTCTCAGCAGTTTTCACCATATAATACAGTAGACTTATTTCTCAACAGTTTTCACCATATAATACAGTAGACTTATTTCTCAGCAGTTTTCACCATATAATACAGTAGACTTATTTCTCAGCAGTTTTTACCAGATAAAACAGCAGCAGACTTATTCCCTCAGAGTTTTTACCATATAGAACCACAGTAAACTTATTCTCTCAGAATTTTTACCATATAAAACCACAGTAGACTTATTCTCTCCGAATTTTTACCATATAGAACCACAGTAGACTTATTCCCTCAGAGTTTTTACCATATAAAACCACAGTTTATACCAAATAATATAACAGTAGACTCAGCAGTTTTTACCATGCTATATAATGGCAGAACTATAATAATTCCCTTGTGGCTCCCAGCAAGTTTTTCTGTGGAATGTGAAAGGGATTTTTCTTTTCAGCAGTTTCTACCATGTAAATAAACAGTAAACTTTCTTCTCATCAGTTTCTAACATAAAAAAATCACACTTGGCAGTTTTTACCACATAGTTATTTCCCAGCAGTTTCCACCATGTAAAATAACAGTAGATTTATTTCTCCACAGTTTCCAATGTGTGAAATATAAAAGACCCCCCCACGCCCCCCCCCCCCCCCAAACATTAACTCCCAAATTACATGATTTTTACTTCATTTCAAAAAATAAATTCAAACTATACTGTATTAAAACAGTAATATATAGAGAATATAATATCACAGACAAGAGTAGAATGTTTAATAATGTTACATTATTGGATGGAACTGAAAATGTAACACAAAAACAAAAAATTAAACAGCCACATCAGGTTTGAAAAATATTTTAAAACTTTAGACTCTGTTTGTATTTTGTATATAGAGGATATTCAATGGTTTGCCGTTTAATATCCAATATATTTCACGAGTATGGCAGATTTTTTTTATATTTTCACGAGTGCGTAGCACGAGTGAAAATATTAAAAAAAATCTGCCATACACTCAATACGCCAAAATGACATGCACATCATTTCCAAAGAGGCCTTAAAATACTTTTATTATTTTGTTTTCTTTACTTGCCTACTGGAAAGTAGCTAGGCCTGGACATGGTCTAATCCGGTGAAATCACAACCGATCGTGCGATCGGGTACACAGAAGTTGATCGGAAAAGTTGAACCATTCTCATCTTCCAATTCATTACTTATTAAATCCTGAAGCAGTATCTCATCAATATCTACTGCTGTTGTCATTTCTTCAACATCATCTTTCCCCAATATTTAGACAGGTTCTAGCAGACGACACCAATGCCGAGCCTACATTGCCAAGTTCGATTCGATCAAGGGGAAATAACTCATACAAAAGTTCCAGTGTATCATGAAAAAATGACCCGGTTTGAAAACTACCTACCGTTGAAATCTACGGTGGGTCACTTTTTCACGGGACGAATAACAGAAATATCGAGTGGGGTCATTTTTCTTCAGATGGCCATGTAAGATTTCTACTGTGAAATAACGGCCCCGGGTAACTTTTGCCACGTAGAACAATGACCCTGGGTATTTTTTGATGCAGGGTCACTTTTTCACGTTACACTGAAAAAACCTTATATTTTCACGGCAAAATCTTATATTTTCACTGCTCATCAGAGCAGTGAAAATATAAGTTTTATCAGTTTGATAATTTTCTATATTTCACAGGCAAAAATGTCATAAAGGGTTTATTTACATGTCAAACCAGTGAAATGGGACGGCAACACCCTCTGACTTTTGACCCCATATCAATCCGCCATCACATATCAAAATCTACCAAAAGTATATATTTTTGTAAAGTTAAATAGCTACAGATTTCATTCAATGCAGAAAAGGTCAACAATTACCTATTTAAATTACTCAGAATCACTGTACTTAGCCGGAACACATTTTCAGTAGGGACTACAAACGTATGAAACACGCCGTCATTGGCTCATTTAGTTGTGTGAGTCCTCAACCATATTCTAACGCCTGTGATTTGTAGCGTGTCGATCTAGAAAATCCGACTTCGAGATTCTTTGAGAATTTGACAAACGAAATTAGCTTTCAAATACCCAACAGAAACCAAAGTCAGCCAATAGGCCTACGAGTAAGAAATATTTCAAAATTGCAAAATGACATATATGCTTCAGATACCATTTGTGGCAAAGTAGAAACCTGAAATGGTGACACCAACTTGAAAAAAGTTCTGGATAAGCGTCTGGTAATGTTTACAACACACACAAAATTTACAGTCACACGCACTGTCCTGTGGTGTAGTGAAGTGATGGGTCATCTTTTGTTTACAAAGTCGTGGTCAGTCTTTGATGTTATATGGCCCTATATATCTCTTACTATCACAGGGACCCGAGAATTTGTTACAACTAGTTTTGGACCTAAAATAGGGTATTTAGAGTAATATTTCACATTTGGGGAGTTTAGATCAATTTTCGATAAAAATGTCCTCTCAGTGGTCATAATAGCTTTTATGACCACTGAGAGGACATTTTTATCGAAAATTGATCTTAACCCCCCAAATGTGTAAAATTACTCTCTAACACCCTAGTTTAGGTCCACAACTAGCTGTAACAAAATCTCAGGTCCCTGTGCTTACTATAACCGGAGAGGGGGCACATACAGACTGATTTACTACATCAGCCGACTATTAAATAACTCCATTTATTACATTGGAGGGGCTTATCAACAGTCTGCGAGAGGAGGGAGGCCTTTAATTGAATATCTCAGATATTTGAAACAATATATTATCAATCGTTTGATGGACGGCTATATACAGGAACACGTGTTTGTATCAATGATTAATGAATTGGTCACCATATGGACCAAAACACAGGGACCTGAGAATTTGTTACAGCTTCTTTTGAACCTAAACTAATTAAATTTTCGATAAAAAGTCTTTATTACCATTGACGAGGGGCATTTTTATCGAAAATTGAACCACAGTTGCTTGAATTTCTATCAGTATATATATGTGTGAAATGAGCCTCCCTTTACAGTAATGTAATGGGCCGCGGCTCCATATATAAACATTTTTTATATATATACTGACGGAAACTCAAGCAACTGTGATTGAACTAAACCCCCGAAAAGTGTAAAATTACTCTAAACATCCTAGTTTCGGTTCAAAACTAGCTGTCACAAATTCTCAGGTCCCTGTGGACAAAAATAGCTCAGACAGATGCTACATTCAGATATGTATCTGATTTAAAAGAGTAAAAATGATCTTTACAGCACTTTCATAATTCGAACAAGTTGCCACTTAAACCACCTCAAACATCCATAATTAAGTTATCAATTAACAGATTTGTTTCACTTTTTTAGCTCACCTCGCCCGAAGGGCCAAGTAAGCTTATAAGCGGGTTGTATCGCTTGTCCATCTTCCGTCTGGCATCAACTTTTTATTTTAAGCAACTTAATCGCAATAACCAAATAGTCCGGGTTCATCTGTAACTGACATATCTCTGAAAAAACTCTATCTATAACCACGGAATTATATTGCTATCTAAGTCCGTGCTATAACTACTGTCAAAATCCAAGATGGCCGCCTGTCTGACAGGTTGTTTTCGGATCAGCTAAAAAAGGGACAATGCACAACTAGGGACCCAGGGGAACCTGCATATGAAATTTGAGAAAGGTCCACCCAGTACTTCTAATGAAATAACGATCACAAACTATTACTGTCAAAATCCAAGAAGGCCGTCTGTCGGCCATGTTATTTTTCGGATCAGCTCAAAAACTTGACAATGCTAAACTACGGACCGAGGGGAACATGTATATAGCGTTTGAGAAAGATCCATCAAGTGCTTCTCAAGAAATAGCGATCACAAGAATTGTTGGGCTAAAAAGGCCAAGGGAACTTGAACATGGACCAATAGCATGCTGTGATTAAAGGCTAAAGTTTGTCAAACGTTACAAGGGTCAAATGTGCATAAAAATTTCAACCAACTTCTTCTCAATAACCAAACGGCCCAGGGTACTGATATTTGGTATGTAGCATGCTAGGATGAAGGGCTACCAAGTCTGTTTAAATAAATGATGTTGACATGCCTTGAAGGTCACAGGGGTCAAACGTATTGAAATCTCCAAGCAACTTATCAATAACAGAAAGGCTCAGGTTACCGATATCAGATCAGTAGTAGACTGCGATTAAGGGCTACAAAGTTTGTTCAAATTACTTTGACCTATTTTCAAGGTCACAGGAGTCAAAAGTGTTGAAATGTTCAAGCACTTTCTTTTTAATAACCAAAAGACCAAGAACATCGATATTTGGACTGAAGCATGCAAGGACGAAAGGCTACAAAGTTGTTCAAATTAACGACCTTGACTCACTTTCATGGTCACAGGGGTCAAATGTGCATACAATCTTCAAGTAATTTGTTTTCAATAATGGAAGGGCCTAGGGTACTGAAATTTTGCATGTTCTATGTTGGGATGAAGGGCTTCCAAGATTGTTCAAATGAATGACCTTGACCTTCCGTCAAGGTCACAGGGGTCAAAGTATTAAAATATTCAAGCATATTTTTTCTCAAAAACTGGGTTTTTCCCTTGTTAACATGCCGAGTGAGGTTAACTGAACTGTAATATAGAATCATTCAGTTGTGTCATGATTAGAAGGGGCGCTTATATCATTCCAATACTCCCCCCGGGGGAGGGGCACTAATTATGGCCAATATGGTATGTAAATGTATTGGGAGGCCAATATACTAACTGGTACATCTAAAGCATGAAGAATTTGATATTTCATGTTTGT
The DNA here is from genome assembly GCA_947623455.1 of Mimachlamys varia. Taxonomy (NCBI): domain Eukaryota; kingdom Metazoa; phylum Mollusca; class Bivalvia; order Pectinida; family Pectinidae; genus Mimachlamys; species Mimachlamys varia. The sequence goes on along the minus strand of OX392541.1, from coordinate 10,511,215 downwards.
ATGAGACTTGATCAAAGCTTTTAGATTCACACATTTCCTTTGTAGCATAATTGACAATGATGACTCGGTTCTCATTTTGAGGATTGATGCTTACTTAGATTTACATGGCAGGTGTCGTCGATGAAACAGAATATGCTTACTCTTCCGGAACACCTGGCCCCGGTTTCATCAACATTCCTTAACTTCTCCATAGGAAAGCATTAGAGAATTAAGGAAAGGTCCTTAGCTTAGATTTTCCCCCTTAAATTCTGTAATAGTTTCCTATGGATTTTTAGGTTAAGGAATTTCCTTAAGTTAAGGAACATTGATGAAACCGGGGCCTGGTCTTATTTTCTTGTGCTTTTTCGAGTCTCCATGTAAATCTTTCCTTTCTTCCATTTTTGCCCCTAGTTTAATAGTTCAGATTATGATTGTTGACGCTTTGGTATTCTCTGTTGTTTTTTTTTTTACACATGACACATTTTTCATAAGCATGTCTTACAGGTTTCTTGTTCCTAGGAATGTCTGTAATTCAAAATTTGATAATCAGAATGCCGGACAAGTTTATATAGCTCACAATGGTTATAGCTCATCTTAGAATTAGGCCTGTCACAAAAAAAAAAACAAAAGTCTGATTTCATATTTCACATTTATTCATAAATAACAACGTTGTTTAAGTCAACTTATCCAAATAGGGACGAGTCTTACAACCATATAGGTGACTGTACAAGTCACATGACCTATTCAATCTTCTAGAATGGTCACATGATCATGATGAGTCACATGTTCACAAAAAAAAATCAATACAACTCTTAGCAAATTCAATACAATGCTTCTTCATAAATATACTAAAAAGAAAATTTTCAATTACGTATGTATAATATTTATATATGACTTAATTTATAAATAAACAATTTGATGAGTGTATATTTCACAACTTTGGTGGAAATAAAACCAGATAATATCCCCAAAATAAACTTTGCCATTGGACATGATCTTATAAAGCAATCTTCATTTGTAAAAATAGGAAGAATCAAGATTAATACTTTATTAATATTTCTTAACTTTTTTTTTATCAATATGCAGATAAACAGTTGCATTTGATATTCAAATGTGCAAAAATATTTTTATTTCACATTTTTGTGATGATAAACTCCAATAAATATTTTTGGCCTCTATTGTAAATAGTAATTGTCCTTGTTTTAAACAGTTTCCATAGCAACCACAGAAATGATCCAACAGGACAGGGAAATGATCTATATTGTGGTGCTACCTAGCCGTAATACACGTGAAATTTGTGAGAGTTAACTCCCTTACTATGATATAATTCATCAAAATAACATTGTTGACAACACCCATTTTACATGATTTTAAGATAAATGAAAAATAACACAATGAAAAACTCATTTAAAATCTCCGTTATTTGTTGTGCTTCTACTGTGTTCACCCTTGAAATTTCAAAATGAATAATCCAACTTTTGAATTGGAAGAGTCCACATGTGTCTTCAGGGGTGAATGAGATAATGAAAGAGAAATGGATGATAAAAAGTTGCGTGCTCCAAGCGATTGTGAAAAAGTGTTAAGTGACTAGTGACTTAGAGGCTATATAATATCAGATCATTCCGAAAAAAGGGTCAAGGTGACCTATAAATCATTACATACCTGGGATATCTAATGCCATATACATATTGCTACAGGTGTACATAGTGAAATAAGATACACTACCATATATACAAGATGATAAATTACTAAATATAATAATGATATTTGTTCATTTAAAATCTGTGTATGACTAAATGGTAAATGGTAATTGACTTGTACAACTGAATCATTTACGTTCAGTAATTACCAAGATGTTTTAGCTAATAGCATTAATATCTAAGTTCAACTGTCTAGATTTAAGACACAGAGGAATTTTTGGCGAGTAAAAGCACTAAAAGTGTCTGTTTTTGACAACTGGAAGCTTACAAGTCAATTTTAAACCAGTAAAGTGACAGTACAGTACCAAATACTATGTGTACAGTTGACTATACACATATTAAAGGCCCAATATACTTAACTTCAGGAAATTTTTCGTAATTCTGGAAAATTTTGAAAAAAAATATCCCGTTGATAACCATGCAATAATAAGCCTAAAACGAAGTAAACCTGAGCAGTAACTAATGAGAAATTCTTGACAGAAAAATCCAAAGAATTCAAAATAATTCAGGTGGGGACAACTTCAACAACAAACCGAAGGTTAGAAGACAGTTAAAAATGGACGCATGCTTACAAATACCGAGTTTCAACTGCTTCTGTACCGGTAACCGCGTAAGAATTCATCTTGAAAATTGCTGATATCTTAACTAAATCTATAAATACAACAAGTTATTAGGCTTGATTTTCGCTTCAAGTTTTGCCGTATATTGGGCCTTTAAAGAATAACATTGAACTTTATAGATAATTTTTGTGCTTATAACACACTAAAAGACAGCTAAACCATTTAATGGTTTAGTTTTATAAGAATATAACTTCAAACTACAGTGGTTCATTTTGAAATGGAGGAAGATAAAAAAAAAAGTCACCAGAAACGGCATCAAATATATGTGGGCGTATTCTAAATATGTGAATATTGAAACTAGGTCAAACATACTCATCTCGTGAAAGATATTCACAGTCAACCTCTGAAACCTCCAATGAGGGAGGCCTCCCTCATTCCACATTTCCACTGAGATAGAAAGTGTATGAAATTTCCCAATTTAATCATCTTTCAATTTTTTATGCAACAAAATAAATCAACATTAATTTGATTCAGACTCACCTGTTATGATCAATATACATTCCCTTCAGTAACTAAGGGATCATTTGACCACAGAATGTAGATTTTTGAGTTTGTGTGAAATGAATGAGAGAGTTTCAAGGAATATTGGTAATTTTTTTTGTCAAAATGAGGGAGTCTCCTTCCTAGTGAGGGAGGGTTAACATATGTGCATAGTTCTAGTACAATTACTGATATTTTGGAACATTTACATAAATTCCATAACTTATATGTATATACAGATGCATAAACTTGAACTGTACGAACAATGATTGTGTTGTACTAGGCTACAATACTGATGAGACTTAGGCTACTGATCATTTCATGACAATACCATCTTCGATATCCTGGGGTTTTGCTCACCTACGCTCTCTACATCCCTGGAAACTGTCATGGCAAAATTGAAGGTACGAAGATAGCAGTTTGACTGGTTTTAGGGAGAAGAAAACCTGACCAATGGCTAGGCTGATACCTGTCTTTTGAAGATTCGGAGTAGCCACAACTGACTTCAAAGCTTGTCAATTTTTACCGTTATGTAACTGCCAGATTCCTTGATGTACATCAAAAGGGGTCAAATTAGTTTTCTTTCTTGCCTCATCAACAAGGTGAGCCTGCAGTTTTGCCATGACATATTCCAGGGATGTAGAGAGCGAAGGTGAGAGTAACCCCCGGATATCGGGGATGTGATAATACGAACTTGGAAATGTAACAATACCATATTTGACCTTATAAGTGCCCCCCCCCCACACTTTTCAGGGAAACAGGATGTGTGCGCTAACTAAAACCTTTAAAAAAATTCCTTACTTCACTGATCTGCTGATACAATCTTCAGTTTTTTAACTAAAGACTCCCCCCTCCCCCATCCACCCAGATTTCACATTTGAAATGTTTTCTTGTATATGATTTTATGAAGCCCCCCTTTTGTGTTTTTGTAAGCCCACAATGCACTAATAAGGTCAAAATACAATGATATAAATACAGAGTGAAAATCAATCTTTTCTCACAGAGAAAAAAATATGTTCTTCAAAGCAAGATGATTTTTTATGTTTACATGCTAAGACAAAAAAGTAGTACTGCAAATATACTTATTTTGGTGCACAAAAATGTTAGCGCAAAATTAAGCGAACTAAAAATAGATTTAAGCACAACGATGACTTGGCACACTCACAATACTTTCTATTGAAAGTTTAATACAGAAACTATAATTAGCACAATCGCAAAGTTAGTGGAATGCTTTCAGCGCAAAAGTCTTAAAATAATCACTATAGAATTATGTTTTTCAGAAATAACATAAAATCAAGGCTTTCTAATACACTATCACTGGTATCAGAAGTAAATAGATGTATATAGATTATCTGGTTGATTGGATCAATAATACCATATATAGTCCTTTACTATCAGCTATGTACTCTGTATAAATGTACAATCATCTTGTTTGGCAGCATACAGAGATTTGTATAGCTAGAACACCACCAGAACACAAACATACATAAAGATATAAAATACATATAAAACCTATACATACATATATGATCGTTGAAACATTATAGCAAAAGAACGGACAAATAAATTGGTTGCCCATTTTTCAAGACATGAAAACAATGAAACATCACATACATGGAATATACATAAAACATAAAAACAAAGTTTTGAATATATTTGAAAAAAGTTGCCAAAAAAAATCCATTTGGCTGATCAGACGCCGAAAGTCCTGTTCAATCAGAAAAAAAAAATCATCCTAACACGATGTTTCATAGATGTTAAATTCATTCTAAAATGTTGTTTACAAGTTTACCATCCAAGTATAATGTTTACAATAGCTATTGTTTGTTTATAAAAAAAAATTCAGCTAGGGGTCAGCCAAGGGAAAGTCAGAGTAGGTATTTTTTCGTCTCACTTTAAGTAAAGAAATATAGGTGGTTGGCATATAATACATATATACATTATGTGACATACATACATATCTCTATAATTATAGACAAAATGCTGTTTACACCAAATCATTTGTCGATAACCACTAGTACAGTTTGGAACTAACACATGATGATTTAGAACTAGCTGTTAGATAGTCCGACACAACAATATAATGATATTGCTAAACTATACATGATCATTAGCTTGATAATGCTTTTCAAAACATTGAAATTATTCACCGAAGTGTTTTCTGATAATGCTATTTATTTCTCGGCAGTTTACACCTAGGAAATAACAGACTTATTTCTCAGCAGTTTTTACCATATAATACAGTAGACTTATTTCTCAGCAGTTTTTACCATATAATACAGTAGACTTATTTCTCAGCAGTTTTGACCATATAATACAGTAGACTTATTTCTCAGCAGTTTTGACCATATAATACAGTAGACTTTTCACCATATAATACAGTAGACTTATTTCTCAGCAGTTTTCACCATATAATACAGTAGACTTATTTCTCAACAGTTTTCACCATATAAAACAGTAGACTTATTCCTCAGCAGTTTTTACCATATAATACAGTAGACTTATTTCTCAGCAGTTTTGACCATATAATACAGTAGACTTTTCACCATATAATACAGTAGACTTATTTCTCAGCAGTTTTCACCATATAATACAGTAGACTTATTTCTCAACAGTTTTCACCATATAATACAGTAGACTTATTTCTCAGCAGTTTTCACCATATAATACAGTAGACTTATTTCTCAGCAGTTTTTACCAGATAAAACAGCAGCAGACTTATTCCCTCAGAGTTTTTACCATATAGAACCACAGTAAACTTATTCTCTCAGAATTTTTACCATATAAAACTACAGTAGACTTATTCTCTCCGAATTTTTACCATATAGAACCACAGTAGACTTATTCCCTCAGAGTTTTTACCATATAAAACCACAGTTTATACCAAATAATATAACAGTAGACTCAGCAGTTTTTACCATGCTATATAATGGCAGAACTATAATAATTCCCTTGTGGCTCCCAGCAAGTTTTTCTGTGGAATGTGAAAGGGATTTTTCTTTTCAGCAGTTTCTACCATGTAAATAAACAGTAAACTTTCTTCTCATCAGTTTCTAACATAAAAAAATCACACTTGGCAGTTTTTACCACATAGTTATTTCCCAGCAGTTTCCACCATGTAAAATAACAGTAGATTTATTTCTCCACAGTTTCCAATGTGTGAAATATAAAAGACCCCCCCACGCCCCCCCCCCCCCCCAAACATTAACTCCCAAATTACATGATTTTTACTTCATTTCAAAAAATAAATTCAAACTATACTGTATTAAAACAGTAATATATAGAGAATATAATATCACAGACAAGAGTAGAATGTTTAATAATGTTACATTATTGGATGGAACTGAAAATGTAACACAAAAACAAAAAATTAAACAGCCACATCAGGTTTGAAAAATATTTTAAAACTTTAGACTCTGTTTGTATTTTGTATATAGAGGATATTCAATGGTTTGCCGTTTAATATCCAATATATTTCACGAGTATGGCAGATTTTTTTTATATTTTCACGAGTGCGTAGCACGAGTGAAAATATTAAAAAAAATCTGCCATACACTCAATACGCCAAAATGACATGCACATCATTTCCAAAGAGGCCTTAAAATACTTTTATTATTTTGTTTTCTTTACTTGCCTACTGGAAAGTAGCTAGGCCTGGACATGGTCTAATCCGGTGAAATCACAACCGATCGTGCGATCGGGTACACAGAAGTTGATCGGAAAAGTTGAACCATTCTCATCTTCCAATTCATTACTTATTAAATCCTGAAGCAGTATCTCATCAATATCTACTGCTGTTGTCATTTCTTCAACATCATCTTTCCCCAATATTTAGACAGGTTCTAGCAGACGACACCAATGCCGAGCCTACATTGCCAAGTTCGATTCGATCAAGGGGAAATAACTCATACAAAAGTTCCAGTGTATCATGAAAAAATGACCCGGTTTGAAAACTACCTACCGTTGAAATCTACGGTGGGTCACTTTTTCACGGGACGAATAACAGAAATATCGAGTGGGGTCATTTTTCTTCAGATGGCCATGTAAGATTTCTACTGTGAAATAACGGCCCCGGGTAACTTTTGCCACGTAGAACAATGACCCTGGGTATTTTTTGATGCAGGGTCACTTTTTCACGTTACACTGAAAAAACCTTATATTTTCACGGCAAAATCTTATATTTTCACTGCTCATCAGAGCAGTGAAAATATAAGTTTTATCAGTTTGATAATTTTCTATATTTCACAGGCAAAAATGTCATAAAGGGTTTATTTACATGTCAAACCAGTGAAATGGGACGGCAACACCCTCTGACTTTTGACCCCATATCAATCCGCCATCACATATCAAAATCTACCAAAAGTATATATTTTTGTAAAGTTAAATAGCTACAGATTTCATTCAATGCAGAAAAGGTCAACAATTACCTATTTAAATTACTCAGAATCACTGTACTTAGCCGGAACACATTTTCAGTAGGGACTACAAACGTATGAAACACGCCGTCATTGGCTCATTTAGTTGTGTGAGTCCTCAACCATATTCTAACGCCTGTGATTTGTAGCGTGTCGATCTAGAAAATCCGACTTCGAGATTCTTTGAGAATTTGACAAACGAAATTAGCTTTCAAATACCCAACAGAAACCAAAGTCAGCCAATAGGCCTACGAGTAAGAAATATTTCAAAATTGCAAAATGACATATATGCTTCAGATACCATTTGTGGCAAAGTAGAAACCTGAAATGGTGACACCAACTTGAAAAAAGTTCTGGATAAGCGTCTGGTAATGTTTACAACACACACAAAATTTACAGTCACACGCACTGTCCTGTGGTGTAGTGAAGTGATGGGTCATCTTTTGTTTACAAAGTCGTGGTCAGTCTTTGATGTTATATGGCCCTATATATCTCTTACTATCACAGGGACCCGAGAATTTGTTACAACTAGTTTTGGACCTAAAATAGGGTATTTAGAGTAATATTTCACATTTGGGGAGTTTAGATCAATTTTCGATAAAAATGTCCTCTCAGTGGTCATAATAGCTTTTATGACCACTGAGAGGACATTTTTATCGAAAATTGATCTTAACCCCCCAAATGTGTAAAATTACTCTCTAACACCCTAGTTTAGGTCCACAACTAGCTGTAACAAAATCTCAGGTCCCTGTGCTTACTATAACCGGAGAGGGGGCACATACAGACTGATTTACTACATCAGCCGACTATTAAATAACTCCATTTATTACATTGGAGGGGCTTATCAACAGTCTGCGAGAGGAGGGAGGCCTTTAATTGAATATCTCAGATATTTGAAACAATATATTATCAATCGTTTGATGGACGGCTATATACAGGAACACGTGTTTGTATCAATGATTAATGAATTGGTCACCATATGGACCAAAACACAGGGACCTGAGAATTTGTTACAGCTTCTTTTGAACCTAAACTAATTAAATTTTCGATAAAAAGTCTTTATTACCATTGACGAGGGGCATTTTTATCGAAAATTGAACCACAGTTGCTTGAATTTCTATCAGTATATATATGTGTGAAATGAGCCTCCCTTTACAGTAATGTAATGGGCCGCGGCTCCATATATAAACATTTTTTATATATATACTGACGGAAACTCAAGCAACTGTGATTGAACTAAACCCCCGAAAAGTGTAAAATTACTCTAAACATCCTAGTTTCGGTTCAAAACTAGCTGTCACAAATTCTCAGGTCCCTGTGGACAAAAATAGCTCAGACAGATGCTACATTCAGATATGTATCTGATTTAAAAGAGTAAAAATGATCTTTACAGCACTTTCATAATTCGAACAAGTTGCCACTTAAACCACCTCAAACATCCATAATTAAGTTATCAATTAACAGATTTGTTTCACTTTTTTAGCTCACCTCGCCCGAAGGGCCAAGTAAGCTTATAAGCGGGTTGTATCGCTTGTCCATCTTCCGTCTGGCATCAACTTTTTATTTTAAGCAACTTAATCGCAATAACCAAATAGTCCGGGTTCATCTGTAACTGACATATCTCTGAAAAAACTCTATCTATAACCACGGAATTATATTGCTATCTAAGTCCGTGCTATAACTACTGTCAAAATCCAAGATGGCCGCCTGTCTGACAGGTTGTTTTCGGATCAGCTAAAAAAGGGACAATGCACAACTAGGGACCCAGGGGAACCTGCATATGAAATTTGAGAAAGGTCCACCCAGTACTTCTAATGAAATAACGATCACAAACTATTACTGTCAAAATCCAAGAAGGCCGTCTGTCGGCCATGTTATTTTTCGGATCAGCTCAAAAACTTGACAATGCTAAACTACGGACCGAGGGGAACATGTATATAGCGTTTGAGAAAGATCCATCAAGTGCTTCTCAAGAAATAGCGATCACAAGAATTGTTGGGCTAAAAAGGCCAAGGGAACTTGAACATGGACCAATAGCATGCTGTGATTAAAGGCTAAAGTTTGTCAAACGTTACAAGGGTCAAATGTGCATAAAAATTTCAACCAACTTCTTCTCAATAACCAAACGGCCCAGGGTACTGATATTTGGTATGTAGCATGCTAGGATGAAGGGCTACCAAGTCTGTTTAAATAAATGATGTTGACATGCCTTGAAGGTCACAGGGGTCAAACGTATTGAAATCTCCAAGCAACTTATCAATAACAGAAAGGCTCAGGTTACCGATATCAGATCAGTAGTAGACTGCGATTAAGGGCTACAAAGTTTGTTCAAATTACTTTGACCTATTTTCAAGGTCACAGGAGTCAAAAGTGTTGAAATGTTCAAGCACTTTCTTTTTAATAACCAAAAGACCAAGAACATCGATATTTGGACTGAAGCATGCAAGGACGAAAGGCTACAAAGTTGTTCAAATTAACGACCTTGACTCACTTTCATGGTCACAGGGGTCAAATGTGCATACAATCTTCAAGTAATTTGTTTTCAATAATGGAAGGGCCTAGGGTACTGAAATTTTGCATGTTCTATGTTGGGATGAAGGGCTTCCAAGATTGTTCAAATGAATGACCTTGACCTTCCGTCAAGGTCACAGGGGTCAAAGTATTAAAATATTCAAGCATATTTTTTCTCAAAAACTGGGTTTTTCCCTTGTTAACATGCCGAGTGAGGTTAACTGAACTGTAATATAGAATCATTCAGTTGTGTCATGATTAGAAGGGGCGCTTATATCATTCCAATACTCCCCCCGGGGGAGGGGCACTAATTATGGCCAATGTGGTATGTAAATGTATTGGGAGGCCAATATACTAACTGGTACATCTAAAGCATGAAGAATTTGATATTTCATGTTTGTATGAGACTTGATCAAAGCTTTTAGATTCACACATTTCCTTTGTAGCATAATTGACAATGATGACTCGGTTCTCATTTTGAGGATTGATGCTTACTTAGATTTACATGGCAGGTGTCGTCGATGAAACAGAATATGCTTACTCTTCCGGAACACCTGGCCCCGGTTTCATCAACATTCCTTAACTTCTCCATAGGAAAGCATTAGAGAATTAAGGAAAGGTCCTTAGCTTAGATTTTCCCCCTTAAATTCTGTAATAGTTTCCTATGGATTTTTAGGTTAAGGAATTTCCTTAAGTTAAGGAACATTGATGAAACCGGGGCCTGGTCTTATTTTCTTGTGCTTTTTCGAGTCTCCATGTAAATCTTTCCTTTCTTCCATTTTTGCCCCTAGTTTAATAGTTCAGATTATGGTTGTTGACGCTTTGGTATTCTCTGTTGTTTTTTTTTTACACATGACACATTTTTCATAAGCATGTCTTACAGGTTTCTTGTTCCTAGGAATGTCTGTAATTCAAAATTTGATAATCAGAATGCCGGACAAGTTTATATAGCTCACAATGGTTATAGCTCATCTTAGAATTAGGCCTGTCACAAAAAAAAAACAAAAGTCTGATTTCATATTTCACATTTATTCATAAATAACAACGTTGTTTAAGTCAACTTATCCAAATAGGGACGAGTCTTACAACCATATAGGTGACTGTACAAGTCACATGACCTATTCAATCTTCTAGAATGGTCACATGATCATGATGAGTCACATGTTCACAAAAAAAAATCAATACAACTCTTAGCAAATTCAATACAATGCTTCTTCATAAATATACTAAAAAGAAAATTTTCAATTACGTATGTATAATATTTATATATGACTTAATTTATAAATAAACAATTTGATGAGTGTATATTTCACAACTTTGGTGGAAATAAAACCAGATAATATCCCCAAAATAAACTTTGCCATTGGACATGATCTTATAAAGCAATCTTCATTTGTAAAAATAGGAAGAATCAAGATTAATACTTTATTAATATTTCTTAACTTTTTTTTTATCAATATGCAGATAAACAGTTGCATTTGATATTCAAATGTGCAAAAATATTTTTATTTCACATTTTTGTGATGATAAACTCCAATAAATATTTTTGGCCTCTATTGTAAATAGTAATTGTCCTTGTTTTAAACAGTTTCCATAGCAACCACAGAAATGATCCAACAGGACAGGGAAATGATCTATATTGTGGTGCTACCTAGCCGTAATACACGTGAAATTTGTGAGAGTTAACTCCCTTACTATGATATAATTCATCAAAATAACATTGTTGACAACACCCATTTTACATGATTTTAAGATAAATGAAAAATAACACAATGAAAAACTCATTTAAAATCTCCGTTATTTGTTGTGCTTCTACTGTGTTCACCCTTGAAATTTCAAAATGAATAATCCAACTTTTGAATTGGAAGAGTCCACATGTGTCTTCAGGGGTGAATGAGATAATGAAAGAGAAATGGATGATAAAAAGTTGCGTGCTCCAAGCGATTGTGAAAAAGTGTTAAGTGACTAGTGACTTAGAGGCTATATAATATCAGATCATTCCGAAAAAAGGGTCAAGGTGACCTATAAATCATTACATACCTGGGATATCTAATGCCATATACATATTGCTACAGGTGTACATAGTGAAATAAGATACACTACCATATATACAAGATGATAAATTACTAAATATAATAATGATATTTGTTCATTTAAAATCTGTGTATGACTAAATGGTAAATGGTAATTGACTTGTACAACTGAATCATTTACGTTCAGTAATTACCAAGATGTTTTAGCTAATAGCATTAATATCTAAGTTCAACTGTCTAGATTTAAGACACAGAGGAATTTTTGGCGAGTAAAAGCACTAAAAGTGTCTGTTTTTGACAACTGGAAGCTTACAAGTCAATTTTAAACCAGTAAAGTGACAGTACAGTACCAAATACTATGTGTACAGTTGACTATACACATATTAAAGGCCCAATATACTTAACTTCAGGAAATTTTTCGTAATTCTGGAAAATTTTGAAAAAAAATATCCCGTTGATAACCATGCAATAATAAGCCTAAAACGAAGTAAACCTGAGCAGTAACTAATGAGAAATTCTTGACAGAAAAATCCAAAGAATTCAAAATAATTCAGGTGGGGACAACTTCAACAACAAACCGAAGGTTAGAAGACAGTTAAAAATGGACGCATGCTTACAAATACCGAGTTTCAACTGCTTCTGTACCGGTAACCGCGTAAGAATTCATCTTGAAAATTGCTGATATCTTAACTAAATCTATAAATACAACAAGTTATTAGGCTTGATTTTCGCTTCAAGTTTTGCCGTATATTGGGCCTTTAAAGAATAACATTGAACTTTATAGATAATTTTTGTGCTTATAACACACTAAAAGACAGCTAAACCATTTAATGGTTTAGTTTTATAAGAATATAACTTCAAACTACAGTGGTTCATTTTGAAATGGAGGAAGATAAAAAAAAAAGTCACCAGAAACGGCATCAAATATATGTGGGCGTATTCTAAATATGTGAATATTGAAACTAGGTCAAACATACTCATCTCGTGAAAGATATTCACAGTCAACCTCTGAAACCTCCAATGAGGGAGGCCTCCCTCATTCCACATTTCCACTGAGATAGAAAGTGTATGAAATTTCCCAATTTAATCATCTTTCAATTTTTTATGCAACAAAATAAATCAACATTAATTTGATTCAGACTCACCTGTTATGATCAATATACATTCCCTTCAGTAACTAAGGGATCATTTGACCACAGAATGTAGATTTTTGAGTTTGTGTGAAATGAATGAGAGAGTTTCAAGGAATATTGGTAATTTTTTTTGTCAAAATGAGGGAGTCTCCTTCCTAGTGAGGGAGGGTTAACATATGTGCATAGTTCTAGTACAATTACTGATATTTTGGAACATTTACATAAATTCCATAACTTATATGTATATACAGATGCATAAACTTGAACTGTACGAACAATGATTGTGTTGTACTAGGCTACAATACTGATGAGACTTAGGCTACTGATCATTTCATGACAATACCATCTTCGATATCCTGGGGTTTTGCTCACCTACGCTCTCTACATCCCTGGAAACTGTCATGGCAAAATTGAAGGTACGAAGATAGCAGTTTGACTGGTTTTAGGGAGAAGAAAACCTGACCAATGGCTAGGCTGATACCTGTCTTTTGAAGATTCGGAGTAGCCACAACTGACTTCAAAGCTTGTCAATTTTTACCGTTATGTAACTGCCAGATTCCTTGATGTACATCAAAAGGGGTCAAATTAGTTTTCTTTCTTGCCTCATCAACAAGGTGAGCCTGCAGTTTTGCCATGACATATTCCAGGGGTGTAGAGAGCGAAGGTGAGAGTAACCCCCGGATATCGGGGATGTGATAATACGAACTTGGAAATGTAACAATACCATATTTGACCTTATAAGTGCCCCCCCCCACACTTTTCAGGGAAACAGGATGTGTGCGCTAACTAAAACCTTTAAAAAAATTCCTTACTTCACTGATCTGCTGATACAATCTTCAGTTTTTTAACTAAAGACTCCCCCCTCCCCCATCCACCCAGATTTCACATTTGAAATGTTTTCTTGTATATGATTTTATGAAGCCCCCCTTTTGTGTTTTTGTAAGCCCACAATGCACTAATAAGGTCAAAATACAATGATATAAATACAGAGTGAAAATCAATCTTTTCTCACAGAGAAAAAAATATGTTCTTCAAAGCAAGATGATTTTTTATGTTTACATGCTAAGACAAAAAAGTAGTACTGCAAATATACTTATTTTGGTGCACAAAAATGTTAGCGCAAAATTAAGCGAACTAAAAATAGATTTAAGCACAACGATGACTTGGCACACTCACAATACTTTCTATTGAAAGTTTAATACAGAAACTATAATTAGCACAATCGCAAAGTTAGTGGAATGCTTTCAGCGCAAAAGTCTTAAAATAATCACTATAGAATTATGTTTTTCAGAAATAACATAAAATCAAGGCTTTCTAATACACTATCACTGGTATCAGAAGTAAATAGATGTATATAGATTATCTGGTTGATTGGATCAATAATACCATATATAGTCCTTTACTATCAGCTATGTACTCTGTATAAATGTACAATCATCTTGTTTGGCAGCATACAGAGATTTGTATAGCTAGAACACCACCAGAACACAAACATACATAAAGATATAAAATACATATAAAACCTATACATACATATATGATCGTTGAAACATTATAGCAAAAGAACGGACAAATAAATTGGTTGCCCATTTTTCAAGACATGAAAACAATGAAACATCACATACATGGAATATACATAAAACATAAAAACAAAGTTTTGAATATATTTGAAAAAAGTTGCCAAAAAAAATCCATTTGGCTGATCAGACGCCGAAAGTCCTGTTCAATCAGAAAAAAAAAATCATCCTAACACGATGTTTCATAGATGTTAAATTCATTCTAAAATGTTGTTTACAAGTTTACCATCCAAGTATAATGTTTACAATAGCTATTGTTTGTTTATAAAAAAAAATTCAGCTAGGGGTCAGCCAAGGGAAAGTCAGAGTAGGTATTTTTTCGTCTCACTTTAAGTAAAGAAATATAGGTGGTTGGCATATAATACATATATACATTATGTGACATACATACATATCTCTATAATTATAGACAAAATGCTGTTTACACCAAATCATTTGTCGATAACCACTAGTACAGTTTGGAACTAACACATGATGATTTAGAACTAGCTGTTAGATAGTCCGACACAACAATATAATGATATTGCTAAACTATACATGATCATTAGCTTGATAATGCTTTTCAAAACATTGAAATTATTCACCGAAGTGTTTTCTGATAATGCTATTTATTTCTCGGCAGTTTACACCTAGGAAATAACAGACTTATTTCTCAGCAGTTTTTACCATATAATACAGTAGACTTATTTCTCAGCAGTTTTTACCATATAATACAGTAGACTTATTTCTCAGCAGTTTTGACCATATAATACAGTAGACTTATTTCTCAGCAGTTTTGACCATATAATACAGTAGACTTTTCACCATATAATACAGTAGACTTATTTCTCAGCAGTTTTCACCATATAATACAGTAGACTTATTTCTCAACAGTTTTCACCATATAAAACAGTAGACTTATTCCTCAGCAGTTTTTACCATATAATACAGTAGACTTATTTCTCAGCAGTTTTGACCATATAATACAGTAGACTTTTCACCATATAATACAGTAGACTTATTTCTCAGCAGTTTTCACCATATAATACAGTAGACTTATTTCTCAACAGTTTTCACCATATAATACAGTAGACTTATTTCTCAGCAGTTTTCACCATATAATACAGTAGACTTATTTCTCAGCAGTTTTTACCAGATAAAACAGCAGCAGACTTATTCCCTCAGAGTTTTTACCATATAGAACCACAGTAAACTTATTCTCTCAGAATTTTTACCATATAAAACCACAGTAGACTTATTCTCTCCGAATTTTTACCATATAGAACCACAGTAGACTTATTCCCTCAGAGTTTTTACCATATAAAACCACAGTTTATACCAAATAATATAACAGTAGACTCAGCAGTTTTTACCATGCTATATAATGGCAGAACTATAATAATTCCCTTGTGGCTCCCAGCAAGTTTTTCTGTGGAATGTGAAAGGGATTTTTCTTTTCAGCAGTTTCTACCATGTAAATAAACAGTAAACTTTCTTCTCATCAGTTTCTAACATAAAAAAATCACACTTGGCAGTTTTTACCACATAGTTATTTCCCAGCAGTTTCCACCATGTAAAATAACAGTAGATTTATTTCTCCACAGTTTCCAATGTGTGAAATATAAAAGACCCCCCCACGCCCCCCCCCCCCCCCAAACATTAACTCCCAAATTACATGATTTTTACTTCATTTCAAAAAATAAATTCAAACTATACTGTATTAAAACAGTAATATATAGAGAATATAATATCACAGACAAGAGTAGAATGTTTAATAATGTTACATTATTGGATGGAACTGAAAATGTAACACAAAAACAAAAAATTAAACAGCCACATCAGGTTTGAAAAATATTTTAAAACTTTAGACTCTGTTTGTATTTTGTATATAGAGGATATTCAATGGTTTGCCGTTTAATATCCAATATATTTCACGAGTATGGCAGATTTTTTTTATATTTTCACGAGTGCGTAGCACGAGTGAAAATATTAAAAAAAATCTGCCATACACTCAATACGCCAAAATGACATGCACATCATTTCCAAAGAGGCCTTAAAATACTTTTATTATTTTGTTTTCTTTACTTGCCTACTGGAAAGTAGCTAGGCCTGGACATGGTCTAATCCGGTGAAATCACAACCGATCGTGCGATCGGGTACACAGAAGTTGATCGGAAAAGTTGAACCATTCTCATCTTCCAATTCATTACTTATTAAATCCTGAAGCAGTATCTCATCAATATCTACTGCTGTTGTCATTTCTTCAACATCATCTTTCCCCAATATTTAGACAGGTTCTAGCAGACGACACCAATGCCGAGCCTACATTGCCAAGTTCGATTCGATCAAGGGGAAATAACTCATACAAAAGTTCCAGTGTATCATGAAAAAATGACCCGGTTTGAAAACTACCTACCGTTGAAATCTACGGTGGGTCACTTTTTCACGGGACGAATAACAGAAATATCGAGTGGGGTCATTTTTCTTCAGATGGCCATGTAAGATTTCTACTGTGAAATAACGGCCCCGGGTAACTTTTGCCACGTAGAACAATGACCCTGGGTATTTTTTGATGCAGGGTCACTTTTTCACGTTACACTGAAAAAACCTTATATTTTCACGGCAAAATCTTATATTTTCACTGCTCATCAGAGCAGTGAAAATATAAGTTTTATCAGTTTGATAATTTTCTATATTTCACAGGCAAAAATGTCATAAAGGGTTTATTTACATGTCAAACCAGTGAAATGGGACGGCAACACCCTCTGACTTTTGACCCCATATCAATCCGCCATCACATATCAAAATCTACCAAAAGTATATATTTTTGTAAAGTTAAATAGCTACAGATTTCATTCAATGCAGAAAAGGTCAACAATTACCTATTTAAATTACTCAGAATCACTGTACTTAGCCGGAACACATTTTCAGTAGGGACTACAAACGTATGAAACACGCCGTCATTGGCTCATTTAGTTGTGTGAGTCCTCAACCATATTCTAACGCCTGTGATTTGTAGCGTGTCGATCTAGAAAATCCGACTTCGAGATTCTTTGAGAATTTGACAAACGAAATTAGCTTTCAAATACCCAACAGAAACCAAAGTCAGCCAATAGGCCTACGAGTAAGAAATATTTCAAAATTGCAAAATGACATATATGCTTCAGATACCATTTGTGGCAAAGTAGAAACCTGAAATGGTGACACCAACTTGAAAAAAGTTCTGGATAAGCGTCTGGTAATGTTTACAACACACACAAAATTTACAGTCACACGCACTGTCCTGTGGTGTAGTGAAGTGATGGGTCATCTTTTGTTTACAAAGTCGTGGTCAGTCTTTGATGTTATATGGCCCTATATATCTCTTACTATCACAGGGACCCGAGAATTTGTTACAACTAGTTTTGGACCTAAAATAGGGTATTTAGAGTAATATTTCACATTTGGGGAGTTTAGATCAATTTTCGATAAAAATGTCCTCTCAGTGGTCATAATAGCTTTTATGACCACTGAGAGGACATTTTTATCGAAAATTGATCTTAACCCCCCAAATGTGTAAAATTACTCTCTAACACCCTAGTTTAGGTCCACAACTAGCTGTAACAAAATCTCAGGTCCCTGTGCTTACTATAACCGGAGAGGGGGCACATACAGACTGATTTACTACATCAGCCGACTATTAAATAACTCCATTTATTACATTGGAGGGGCTTATCAACAGTCTGCGAGAGGAGGGAGGCCTTTAATTGAATATCTCAGATATTTGAAACAATATATTATCAATCGTTTGATGGACGGCTATATACAGGAACACGTGTTTGTATCAATGATTAATGAATTGGTCACCATATGGACCAAAACACAGGGACCTGAGAATTTGTTACAGCTTCTTTTGAACCTAAACTAATTAAATTTTCGATAAAAAGTCTTTATTACCATTGACGAGGGGCATTTTTATCGAAAATTGAACCACAGTTGCTTGAATTTCTATCAGTATATATATGTGTGAAATGAGCCTCCCTTTACAGTAATGTAATGGGCCGCGGCTCCATATATAAACATTTTTTATATATATACTGACGGAAACTCAAGCAACTGTGATTGAACTAAACCCCCGAAAAGTGTAAAATTACTCTAAACATCCTAGTTTCGGTTCAAAACTAGCTGTCACAAATTCTCAGGTCCCTGTGGACAAAAATAGCTCAGACAGATGCTACATTCAGATATGTATCTGATTTAAAAGAGTAAAAATGATCTTTACAGCACTTTCATAATTCGAACAAGTTGCCACTTAAACCACCTCAAACATCCATAATTAAGTTATCAATTAACAGATTTGTTTCACTTTTTTAGCTCACCTCGCCCGAAGGGCCAAGTAAGCTTATAAGCGGGTTGTATCGCTTGTCCATCTTCCGTCTGGCATCAACTTTTTATTTTAAGCAACTTAATCGCAATAACCAAATAGTCCGGGTTCATCTGTAACTGACATATCTCTGAAAAAACTCTATCTATAACCACGGAATTATATTGCTATCTAAGTCCGTGCTATAACTACTGTCAAAATCCAAGATGGCCGCCTGTCTGACAGGTTGTTTTCGGATCAGCTAAAAAAGGGACAATGCACAACTAGGGACCCAGGGGAACCTGCATATGAAATTTGAGAAAGGTCCACCCAGTACTTCTAATGAAATAACGATCACAAACTATTACTGTCAAAATCCAAGAAGGCCGTCTGTCGGCCATGTTATTTTTCGGATCAGCTCAAAAACTTGACAATGCTAAACTACGGACCGAGGGGAACATGTATATAGCGTTTGAGAAAGATCCATCAAGTGCTTCTCAAGAAATAGCGATCACAAGAATTGTTGGGCTAAAAAGGCCAAGGGAACTTGAACATGGACCAATAGCATGCTGTGATTAAAGGCTAAAGTTTGTCAAACGTTACAAGGGTCAAATGTGCATAAAAATTTCAACCAACTTCTTCTCAATAACCAAACGGCCCAGGGTACTGATATTTGGTATGTAGCATGCTAGGATGAAGGGCTACCAAGTCTGTTTAAATAAATGATGTTGACATGCCTTGAAGGTCACAGGGGTCAAACGTATTGAAATCTCCAAGCAACTTATCAATAACAGAAAGGCTCAGGTTACCGATATCAGATCAGTAGTAGACTGCGATTAAGGGCTACAAAGTTTGTTCAAATTACTTTGACCTATTTTCAAGGTCACAGGAGTCAAAAGTGTTGAAATGTTCAAGCACTTTCTTTTTAATAACCAAAAGACCAAGAACATCGATATTTGGACTGAAGCATGCAAGGACGAAAGGCTACAAAGTTGTTCAAATTAACGACCTTGACTCACTTTCATGGTCACAGGGGTCAAATGTGCATACAATCTTCAAGTAATTTGTTTTCAATAATGGAAGGGCCTAGGGTACTGAAATTTTGCATGTTCTATGTTGGGATGAAGGGCTTCCAAGATTGTTCAAATGAATGACCTTGACCTTCCGTCAAGGTCACAGGGGTCAAAGTATTAAAATATTCAAGCATATTTTTTCTCAAAAACTGGGTTTTTCCCTTGTTAACATGCCGAGTGAGGTTAACTGAACTGTAATATAGAATCATTCAGTTGTGTCATGATTAGAAGGGGCGCTTATATCATTCCAATACTCCCCCCGGGGGAGGGGCACTAATTATGGCCAATGTGGTATGTAAATGTATTGGGAGGCCAATATACTAACTGGTACATCTAAAGCATGAAGAATTTGATATTTCATGTTTGTATGAGACTTGATCAAAGCTTTTAGATTCACACATTTCCTTTGTAGCATAATTGACAATGATGACTCGGTTCTCATTTTGAGGATTGATGCTTACTTAGATTTACATGGCAGGTGTCGTCGATGAAACAGAATATGCTTACTCTTCCGGAACACCTGGCCCCGGTTTCATCAACATTCCTTAACTTCTCCATAGGAAAGCATTAGAGAATTAAGGAAAGGTCCTTAGCTTAGATTTTCCCCCTTAAATTCTGTAATAGTTTCCTATGGATTTTTAGGTTAAGGAATTTCCTTAAGTTAAGGAACATTGATGAAACCGGGGCCTGGTCTTATTTTCTTGTGCTTTTTCGAGTCTCCATGTAAATCTTTCCTTTCTTCCATTTTTGCCCCTAGTTTAATAGTTCAGATTATGGTTGTTGACGCTTTGGTATTCTCTGTTGTTTTTTTTTTTACACATGACACATTTTTCATAAGCATGTCTTACAGGTTTCTTGTTCCTAGGAATGTCTGTAATTCAAAATTTGATAATCAGAATGCCGGACAAGTTTATATAGCTCACAATGGTTATAGCTCATCTTAGAATTAGGCCTGTCACAAAAAAAAAAACAAAAGTCTGATTTCATATTTCACATTTATTCATAAATAACAACGTTGTTTAAGTCAACTTATCCAAATAGGGACGAGTCTTACAACCATATAGGTGACTGTACAAGTCACATGACCTATTCAATCTTCTAGAATGGTCACATGATCATGATGAGTCACATGTTCACAAAAAAAAATCAATACAACTCTTAGCAAATTCAATACAATGCTTCTTCATAAATATACTAAAAAGAAAATTTTCAATTACGTATGTATAATATTTATATATGACTTAATTTATAAATAAACAATTTGATGAGTGTATATTTCACAACTTTGGTGGAAATAAAACCAGATAATATCCCCAAAATAAACTTTGCCATTGGACATGATCTTATAAAGCAATCTTCATTTGTAAAAATAGGAAGAATCAAGATTAATACTTTATTAATATTTCTTAACTTTTTTTTTATCAATATGCAGATAAACAGTTGCATTTGATATTCAAATGTGCAAAAATATTTTTATTTCACATTTTTGTGATGATAAACTCCAATAAATATTTTTGGCCTCTATTGTAAATAGTAATTGTCCTTGTTTTAAACAGTTTCCATAGCAACCACAGAAATGATCCAACAGGACAGGGAAATGATCTATATTGTGGTGCTACCTAGCCGTAATACACGTGAAATTTGTGAGAGTTAACTCCCTTACTATGATATAATTCATCAAAATAACATTGTTGACAACACCCATTTTACATGATTTTAAGATAAATGAAAAATAACACAATGAAAAACTCATTTAAAATCTCCGTTATTTGTTGTGCTTCTACTGTGTTCACCCTTGAAATTTCAAAATGAATAATCCAACTTTTGAATTGGAAGAGTCCACATGTGTCTTCAGGGGTGAATGAGATAATGAAAGAGAAATGGATGATAAAAAGTTGCGTGCTCCAAGCGATTGTGAAAAAGTGTTAAGTGACTAGTGACTTAGAGGCTATATAATATCAGATCATTCCGAAAAAAGGGTCAAGGTGACCTATAAATCATTACATACCTGGGATATCTAATGCCATATACATATTGCTACAGGTGTACATAGTGAAATAAGATACACTACCATATATACAAGATGATAAATTACTAAATATAATAATGATATTTGTTCATTTAAAATCTGTGTATGACTAAATGGTAAATGGTAATTGACTTGTACAACTGAATCATTTACGTTCAGTAATTACCAAGATGTTTTAGCTAATAGCATTAATATCTAAGTTCAACTGTCTAGATTTAAGACACAGAGGAATTTTTGGCGAGTAAAAGCACTAAAAGTGTCTGTTTTTGACAACTGGAAGCTTACAAGTCAATTTTAAACCAGTAAAGTGACAGTACAGTACCAAATACTATGTGTACAGTTGACTATACACATATTAAAGGCCCAATATACTTAACTTCAGGAAATTTTTCGTAATTCTGGAAAATTTTGAAAAAAAATATCCCGTTGATAACCATGCAATAATAAGCCTAAAACGAAGTAAACCTGAGCAGTAACTAATGAGAAATTCTTGACAGAAAAATCCGAAGAATTCAAAATAATTCAGGTGGGGACAACTTCAACAACAAACCGAGGTTAGAAGACAGTTAAAAATGGACGCATACTTACAAATACCGAGTTTCAACTGCTTCTGTACCGGTAACCGCGTAAGAATTCATCTTGAAAATTGCTGATATCTTAACTAAATCTATAAATACAACAAGTTATTAGGCTTGATTTTCGCTTCAAGTTTTGCCGTATATTGGGCCTTTAAAGAATAACATTGAACTTTATAGATAATTTTTGTGCTTATAACACACTTAAAGACAGCTAAACCATTTAATGGTTTAGTTTTATAAGAATATAACTTCAAACTACAGTGGTTCATTTTGAAATGGAGGAAGATAAAAAAAAAGTCACCAGAAACGGCAACAAATATATGTGAGTGTATTCTAAATATGTGAATATTGAAACTAGGTCAAACATACTCATCTCGTGAAAGATATTCACAGTCAACCTCTGAAACCGCTAATGAGCGGGAGGTCTCCCTCATTCCGCATTTCCACTGAGATAGAAAGTGTATGAAATTTCCCAATTTAATCATCTTTCAATTTTTTATGCAACAAAATAAGTCAACATTAATTTGATTCAGACTCACCTGTTATGATCAATATACATTCCCTTCAGTAACTAAGGGATCATTTGACCACAGAATGTAGATTTTTGAGTTTGTGTGAAATGAATGAGAGAGTTTCAAGGAATATTGGTAATTTTTTTGTCAAAATGAGGGAGTCTCCTTCCTAGTGAGGGAGGGTTAACATATGTGCATAGTTCTAGTACAATTACTGATATTTTGGAACATTTACATAAATTCCATAACTTATATGTATATACAGATGCATAAACTTGAACTGTACGAACAATGATTGTGTTGTACTAGGCTACAATACTTATGAGACTTACCAGGTAGGCTAATGATCATTTCATGATAATACTATCCTCGATATCCTGGGGTTTAAATTTCTCACTTACGCTCTCTACACCCCTGCAATCTGTCATGGCAAAACTGAAGGCACGAAGATAGCAGTTTGATTGGTTTTAGGGAGAAGAAAACCTGACCAATGGCTAGGCTGATACCTGTCTT
The DNA here is from genome assembly GCA_947623455.1 of Mimachlamys varia. Lineage (NCBI taxonomy): Eukaryota > Metazoa > Mollusca > Bivalvia > Pectinida > Pectinidae > Mimachlamys > Mimachlamys varia. Next base: position 10,487,741 of record OX392541.1, on the reverse strand, counting down.
TTGAAGATTCGGAGTAGCCACAACTGACTTCAAAGCTTGTCAATTTTTACCGTTATGTAACTGCCAGATTCCTTGATGTACATCAAAAGGGGTCAAATTAGTTTTCTTTCTTGCCTCATCAACAAGGTGAGCCTGCAGTTTTGCAATGACATATTCCAGGGGTGTAGAGAGCGAAGGTGAGAGTAACCCCCGGATATCGGGGATGTGATAATACGAACTTGGAAATGTAACAATACCATATTTGACCTTATAAGTGCCCCCCCCCACACTTTTCAGTGAAACAGGATGTGTGCGCTAACTAAAACCTTTAAAAGAATTCCTTACTTCACTGATCTGCTGATACAATCTTCAGTTTTTTAACTAGAGACTCCCCCCTCCCCCATCCACCCAGATTTCACATTTGAAATGTTTTCTTGTATATGATTTTATGAAGCCCCCCTTTTGTGTTTTTGTAAGCCCACAATGCACTAATAAGGTCAAAATACAATGATATAAATACAGAGTGAAAATCAATCTTTTCTCAAAGAGAAAAAAATATGTTCTTCAAAGCAAGATGATTTTTTATGTTTACATGCTAAGACAAAAAAGTAGTACTGCAAATATACTTATTTTGGTGCACAAAAATGTTAGCGCAAAAATTAAGCGAACTAAAAATAGATTTAAGCACAACGATGAATTGGCACACTCACAATACTTTCTATTGAAAGTTTAATACAGAAACTATAATTAGCACAATCGCAAAGTTAGTGGAATGCTTTCAGCGCAAAAGTCTTAAAATAATCACTATAGAATTATGTTTTTCAGAAATAACATAAAATCAAGGCTTTCTAATACAGTATCACTGGTATCAGAAGTAAATAGATGTATATAGATTATCTGGTTGATTGGATCAATAATACCATATATAGTCCTTTACTATCAGCTATGTACTCTGTATAAATGTACAATCATCTTGTTTGGCAGCATACAGAGATTTGTATAGCTAGAACACGACCAGAACACAAACATACATAAAGATATAAAATACATATAAAACCTATACATACATATATGATCGTTGAAACATTATAGCAAAAGAACGGACAAATAAATTGGTTGCCCATTTTTCAAGACACGAAAACAATGAAACATCACATACATGGAATATACATAAAACATAAAAACAAAGTTTTGAATATATTTGAAAAAAGTTGCCAAAAATCCATTTGGCTGATCAGACGCCGAAAGTCCTGTTCAATCAGAAAAAAAAATCATCCTAACACGATGTTTCATAGATGTTAAATTCATTCTAAAATGTTGTTTACAAGTTTACCATCCAAGTATAATGTTTACAATAGCTATTATTTGTTTATAAAAAAAATTCAGCTAGGGGTCAGCCAAGGGAAAGTCAGAGTAGGTATTTTTTCGTCTCACTTTAAGTAAAGAAATATAGATGGTTGGCATATAAAACATCTATACATTATGTGACATACATACATATCTCTATAATTATAGACAAAATGCTGTTTACACCAAATCATTTGTCGATAACCACTAGTACAGTTTGGAACTAACACATGATAATTTAGAACTAGCTATCAGATAGTCCGACACAACAATATAAGATATTGCTAAACTATACATGATCATTAGCTTGATAATGCTTTTCAAAACATTGAAATTATTCACCGAAGTGTTTTCTGATAATGCTTTTTATTTCTCGGCAGTTTACACTTAGGAAATAACAGACTTATTTCTCAGCAGTTTTTACCATATAATACAGTAGACTTATTTCTCAGCAGTTTTTACCATATAATACAGTAGACTTATTTCTCAGCAGTTTTTACCATATAATACAGTAGACTTTTCACCATATAAGACAGTAGACTTATTTCTCAGCAGTTTTCACCATATAATACAGTAGACTTATTTCTCAGCAGTTTTTACCAGATAAAACAGCAGCAGACTTATTCCCTCAGAGTTTTTACCATATAGAACCACAGTAAACTTATTCTCTCAGAATTTTTACCATATAAAACCACAGTAGACTTATTCTCTCAGAATTTTTACCATATAGAACCACAGTAGACTTATTCCCTCAGAGTTGTTACCATATAAAACCACAGTTTATACCAAATAATATAACAGTAGACTCAGCAGTTTTTACCATGCTATATAATGGCAGAACTATAATAATTCCCTTGTGGCTCCCAGCAAGTTTTTCTGTGGAATGTGAAAGGGATTTTTCTTTTCAGCAGTTTCTACCATGTAAATAAACAGTAATCTTTCTTCTCGTCAGTTTCTAACATAAAAAAAAATCATACTTGGCAGTTTTTACCACATAGTTATTTCCCAGCAGTTTCCACCATGTAAAATAACAGTAGATTTATTTCTCCACAGTTTCCAATGTGTGAAATATAAAAGACCCCCCCCCACGCCCCCCCCCCCCCCCCCAAACATTAACTCCCAAATTACATGATTTTTTACTTCATTTCATTTTCACTATGTATTTCCAGCAAATACTTATAAAGAAATATTTCTGTTCTCGTGATTTACACAAAATTGTTTAAGATTGGTCACACAAAAAATAAATTCAAACTATACTGTATTAAAACAGTAATATATAGAGAATATAATATCACAGACAAGAGTAGAATGTTTAATAATGTTACATTATTGGATGGAACTGAAAATGTAACACAAAAACAAAAAATTAAACAGCCACATCAGGTTTGAAAAATATTTTAAAACTTTAGACTCTGTTTGTATTTTGTATATAGAGGATATTCAATGGTTTGCCGTTTAATATCCAATATATTTCACGAGTATGGCAGATTTTTTTATATTTTCAAGAGTGCGTAGCACGAGTGAAAATATTAAAAAAATCTGCCATACACTCAATACGCCAAAATGACATGCACATCATTTCCAAAGAGGCCTTAAAATACTTTTATTATTTTGTTTTCTTTACTTGCCTACTGGAAAGTAGCTAGGCCTGGACATGGTCTAATCCGGTGAAATCACAACCGATCGTGCGATCGGGTACACAGAAGTTGATCGGAAAAGTTGAACCATTCTCATCTTCCAATTCATTACTTATTAAATCCTGAAGCAGTATCTCATCAATATCTACTGCTGTTGTCATTTCTTCAACATCATCTTTCCCCTATATTTAGACAGGTTCTAGCAGACGACACCGATGCCGAGCCTACATTGCCAAGTTCGATTCGATCAAGGGGAAATAACTCATACAAAAGTTCCAGTGTATCATGAAAAAATGACCCGTTTTGAAAACTACCTACCGTTGAAATCTACGGTTGGTCACTTTTTCACGGGACGAATAACAGAAATATCGAGTGGGGTCATTTTTCTACAGATGGCCATGTAAGATTTCTACTGTGAAATAACGGCCCCGGGTAACTTTTGCCACGTAGAACAATGACCCTGGGTGTTTTTTTGATGCAGGGTCACTTTTTCACGTTACACTGAAAAAAACTTATATTTTCACGGCAAAAGCTAATATTTTCACGGCAAAATCTTATATTTTCACTGCTCATCAGTGCAGTGAAAATATAAGTTTTATCAGTTTGATAATTTTCTATATTTCACAGGCAAAAATGTAATAAAGGGTTTATTTACATGTCAAACCAGTGAAATGGGACGGCAACACCCTCTGACTTTTGACCCCATATCAATCCGCCATCACATATCAAAATCTACCAAAAGTATATATTTTTGTAAAGTTAAATAGCTACAGATTTCATTCAATGCAGAAAAGGTCAACAATTACCTATTTAAATTACTCAGAATCACTGTACTTAGCCGGAACACATTTTCAGTAGGGACTACAAACGTATGAAACACGCCGTCATTGGCTCATTTAGTTGTGTGAGTCCTGAACCATATTCTAACGCCTGTGATTTGTAGCGTGTCGATCTAGAAAATCCGACTTCGAGATTCTTTGAGAATTTGACAAACGAAATTAGCTTTCAAATACCCAACAGAAACCAAAGTCAGCCAATAGGCCTGCAAGTAAGAAATATTTTGAAAAGTACATTGACTATCTAAAAGCACGGACTTAGATGCTATCTAAGTCCGTGCTAATAGTATCAGTACGTAACTATATATCACTTTAAGATTGGCTGTTTTACACTTTTACAACTAGGAACATAGATTAAGATTATTCAATAGCACGAATTCATTTGAAAACACACAAGGATAGTAGTTCTCCTTGAAAAAATTAAATAGATTAATTGCCAAAATGAAATTGAAATTTACAAGATAAAAAAATTAGTTTAAGAAAGAGAATATCGAAAATAAATGCAAAACTCAGTATATACCACAAGGCCCTAAATAGTTCTTATAGATGTTTTTGGACGCAAACTAAAGTTTTAAGTGGAAATTTTACGCTTTTGGGTTTATATTATCGAAAAATGATCTTCATCCTCCAAATTGTAAGCTTTACTCTGAAAACATTGGTTTAGGTCCATAAAAGCTACAACAAATCCTCTAACCATATAAATGTCTATATCACATAACTGACCCGTACAGTCATGTCATACGGCCTTGTCATGAAAATGGTACTACACACGTGTAATATCACTATTGTGACGCCATAAACAAATGACGTCATATGATTGTCTCAGTACTGAAAATCTTACCGTCAAAGTAGAAAGTTGTATTTTCTCATAAATATAAGTCATGTGATAAATAGAATCTTACAATCGTGTCAATGAAAGACGGATTTTATTAACTCGCCGAATAATTTGATATGTCGCCGTAAACCTCGTGACATATTAAATAACTGAACTCGTATACTAAATTCCATATTACATCGACACTTGTGTAAGATCCTCTAATTGCAAAATGACATATATGCTTCAGATACCATTTGTGGCAAAGTAGAAACCTGAAACGGTGACACCAACCTGAAAAAAATTCTGGATAAGCGTCTGGTACTGTTTACAACACAAATAAAATTTATAGTCACACGCACTGTCCGAGCTGTGGTGGAGGGAAGTGATGGGTCATCTTTTGTTTACAAAGTCGTGGTTAGTCTTTGATGTTATATCTCCTACTATCACAGGGACCTGAGAATTTGTTACAGCTAGTTTTGGACCTAAAATAGGGTATTTAGAGTAATATTTCACATTTGGGGAGTTTAGATCAATTTTCGATAAAAATGCCCCCTCAGTGGTCATAATAGCTTTTATGACCACTGAGGGGGCATTTTTATCGAAAATTGATCTAAACTCCCCACATGTGTAAAATTACTCTAAATACCTTACTTTAGGTCAAAAACTAACTGTAACAAATTCTCAGGTCCCTGTGCTTACTATAACCGGAGAGGGGGCACAAACAGACTGATTTACTACATCAGCCGACTATTAAATAACTCCATTTATAACATTGGAGGGGCTTATCAACAGTCTGAGAGAGGAGGGAGACCTTTTATTAAATATTTCAGGTATTTGAAACAATATATTATCAATGGTTTGATGGACGGCTATACAGGAACACGTGTTTGTATCAATGATTAATGAATTGGTTACAATATGGACCAAAACACAGGGACATGGAAATTCGTTACAGCTTGTTTTGAACCTAAACTAATTAAATTTTCGATAAAAAGTCTTTATTACCATTGACGAGGGGCATTTTTATCGAAAATTGAACCAAAGTTGCTTGAATTTCTGTCAGTAAATGATAGATATATATGTGTGAAATGAGCCTCGACCCCTTTACAGTAATGTAATGGGCCGCGGCTCCATATATAAACATTTTTTATATATATACTGACGGAAACTCAAGCAACTGTGATTGAACTAAACCCCCGAAAAGTGTAAAATTACTCTAAACATCCTAGTTTCGGTTCAAAACTAGCTGTCACAAATTCTCAGGTCCCTGTGGACAAAAATAGCTCAGACAGATGCTACATTCAAATATGTATCTGATTTAAAAGAGTAAAAATGATCTTTACAGCACTTTCATAATTCGAACAAGTTGCCACTTAAACCACCTCAAACATCCATAATTAAGTTATCAATTAACAGATTTGTTTCACTTTTTTAGCTCACCTCGCCCGAAGGGCCAAGTAAGCTTATAAGCGGGTTGTAGCGCTTGTCCATCTTCCGTCTGGCATCAACTTTTTATTTTAAGCAACTTCATCGCAATAACCAAATAGTCCGGGTTCATCTGTAACTGACATATCTCTGAAAAATCTCTATCTATAACCACGGAATTATATTGCTATCTAAGTCCGTGCTATAACTACTGTCAAAATCCAAGATGGCCGCCTGTCTGACAGGTTGTTTTCGGATCAGCTAAAAAAGGGACAATGCAAAACTAGGGACCCAGGGGAACCTGCATATGAAATTTGAGAAAGGTCCACCCAGTACTTCTAATGATATCACGAGCACAAACTATTACTTTCAAAATCCATGAAGGCCGTCTGTCGGCCATGTTATTTTTCGGATCAGCTAAAAAAAACTGGACAATGCACAACTACGGACCAAGGGGAACATGTATATGAAGTTTGAGAAAGATCCATCAAGTGCTTCTCAAGAAATAGCGATCACAAGAATTGTTAGGCTAAAAAGGCCAAAGGAACCGAAAATGGGCAAATAGCATGCTGTGATGAAAAGCTACAAAGTTTGTTCAAACGTTACAAGGGTCAAATGTGCATAAAATTTTCAACCAACTTCTTCTCAATAACCAAAAGGCCCAGGGTACTGATATTTGGTATGTAGCATGCTAGGATGAAGGGCTACCAAGTCTGTTTAAATAAATGATGTAGACATGCCTTGAAGGTCACAGGGGTCAAACGTATTGAAATCTCCAAGCAACTTGTTATCAATAATAGAAAGGCTCAGGTTACCGATATCAGGTCAGTAGTAGACTGCGATTAAGGGTTACAAAGTTTGTTCAAATTACTTTGACCTATTTTCAAGGTCGATTAAGGGCTACAAAGTTTGTTCAAATTACTTTGACCTATTTTCAAGGTCACAGGAGTCAAAAGTGTTGAAATGTTCAAGCACTTTCTTTTTAATAACCAAATGACCAAGAACATCGATATTTGGACTGAAGCATGCAAGGATGAAAGGCTACAAAGTTGTTCAAATTAACGACCTTGACTCACTTTCATGGTCATAGGGGTCAAATGTGCATACAATCTTCAAGTAATTTGTTTTCAATAATGGAAGGGCCTAGGGTACTGAAATTTTGCATGTTGTATGTTGGGATGAAGGGCTTCCAAGATTGTTCAAATGAATGACCTTGACCTTCCGTCAAGGTCACAGGGGTCAAAGTATTAAAATATTCAAGCATATTTTTCCTCAATAACTGTTGTTTTTTCCCTTGTAAACATGCCCAGTGAAGTTTGCTGTACTGTAATATAGAATCATTCAGTTGTGTCATGAGGGGCGCTAACATCATTCCAATACGCCTGCGGGGGAGGGGCACTAATTATGGCCAATATGGTATGTAAATGTATTGGAGGCCAATATACCAACTGGTACATCTAAAGCATGAAGAATTTGATATTCCATGTTTGTATGAGTCTTGATGGAAGCATTTAGATTCACACATTTCAATTGACAAGATGACTCGGTTCTCATTTTGAGGATTGATGCTTACATGGATGTGACCAAGATTTACATGGCAGGTGTCGTTGATGAAACAATATGCTTACTCTTCCGGAACACCTGGCCCCAGTTTCATCAACATTCCTTAACTTCTCCATAGGAAAGCATTAGAGAATTTAAGGAAAGTTCCTTAGCTTAGGATTTTCCCCTTAAAGTCTGTAATGGTTTCCTATGGATTTTTAAGTTAAGGAATTTCCTTAAGTTAAGGAACATTGATGAAACCGGGGCCTGGTCTTATTTTCTTGTGCTTTTTCGAGTCTCCATGTAAATCTTTCCTTTCTTCCTTTTTTGCCCCTAGTTTAATAGTTCAGATTATGGTTGTTGACGCTTTGGTATTCTCTGGTGTTTTTTTTTTTTTTACACATGACACATTTTTCATAAGCATGTCTTACAGGCTTCTCGTGCCTAAGAATGTCTGTCATTCAAAATTGATTATCAGAATGCCGGACAAGATTATATAACTCACAATGGTTATAGCTCATCTTAGGCCTGTCCAGGGACGTATATGTGCTCACATATACGTCCCTGGGCCTGTCACAAAAAAATACACAAACGTCTGATTTCATATTTCACATTTATTCATAAATAACAACGCTGTTTAAGTCAACTTATCCAAATAGGGACGAGTCTCACAACCATATAGGTGACTGTACAAGTCACATGACCTATTCAATCTGCTAGAATGGTCACATGATCATGATGATCAGTCACATGTTCACAAAAAAAAAAAAATTCAATACAACTCTTAGCAAATTCAATACAATGCTTCTTCATAAATATACTAAAAGAAAATTTTCAAATACATATGTATGTATTTATATATGACTTAATATATAAATAAACAATTTGATGAGGGTATATTTCACAACTTTGGTGGAAATAAAACCAGATAATATCCCAAAAATAAACTTTGCCATTGAACATGATTTTATAAAGTAATCTTCACTTGTAAAAATAGGAAGAATCAAGATTAATGCTTTATTAATATTTCTTAATTTTTTTTTTCCATATGCAGATAAACAGTTGCATTTGATATTCAAATGTGCAAAAATATTTTTATTTTACATTTTTGTGATGATAAACTCCAATAAATATTTTTGGCCTCTATTGTAAATAGTAATTGTCCTTGTTTTAAACAGTTTCCATAGCAACCACAGAAATGATCCAACAGGACAGGGAAATGATCTATATTGTGGTGCTACCTAGCCGTAATACACGTGAAATTTGTGAGAGTTAACTCCCTTACTATGATATAATTCATCAAAATAACATTGTTGACAACACCCATTTTACATGATTTTAAGATAAATGAAAAATAACACAATGAAAAACTCATTTAAAATCTCCGTTATTTGTTGTGCTTCTACTGTGTTCACCCTTGAAATTTCAAAATGAACTAATCCAACTTTTGAATTGGAAGAGTCCACATGTGTCTTCAGGGGTGAATGAGATAATGAAAGAGAAATGGATGATAAAAAGTTGCGTGCTCCAAGCGATTGTGAAAAAGTGTTAAGTGACTAGTGACTTAGAGGCTATATAATATCAGATCATTCCGAAAAAAGGGTCAAGGTGACCTATAAATCATTACATACCTGGGATATCTAATGCCATATACATATTGCTACAGGTGTACATAGTGAAATAAGATACACTACCATATATACAAGATGATAAATTACTAAATATAATAATGATATTTGTTCATTTAAAATCTGTGTATGACTAAATGGTAATTGGTAATTGACTTGTACAACTGAATCATTTACGTTCAGTAATTACCAAGATGTTTTAGCTAATAGCATTAATATCTAAGTTCAACTGTCTAGATTTAAGACACAGAGGACTTTTTGGCGAGTAAAAGCACTAAAAGTGTCTGTTTTTGACAACTGGAAGCTTACAAGTCAATTTTAAACCAGTACAGTGACAGTACAGTACCAAATACTATGTGTACAGTTGACTATACACATATTAAAAGACAGGTCAAAATGGACGCATGTTTACAAATGCACTGTACCGAGTTTCAACTGCTGCTCTACCGTTAACCGGTAACCATGTAAAATTCATCTTGAATTTTGTTGATATCAGTTAATCTTAACTGAATCTATTAATATAAATACCGGTAGTTATAAGGCTTGTTTTTTTGCTTCACGTTTTGCCGAAAGTTACGTATATTGGGCCTTCAACGCTTTTTAGGCAAATTATGTTTTTAATTTTAGAATGTTATCTTTCATGTCATGCTTGACTGATATAACGCCTAATAGGTAGGTCCATAAAAGATAAATACACATATTCTCCAATTGTCTTAACGCATTCAACCCTGAACTTTCATAATGAACTATACCGACCTTTGAATTGGAAGAGTTCAATTGTGTTTAAAGGGGTGAATGAATTGATTTATGTTTGATAATCTGACATTACACTATAGAATTATGTTTTTCAGAAATAACATAAAGTCAAGGCTTTCTAATACACTATCACTGGTATCAGAAGTAAATAGATGTATATAGATTATCTGGTTGATTGGATCAATAATATAGTCCTCTACTGTCAGCCATGAACTCTGTATAAATGTACAATCATCTCGTTTGGCAGCATACAGAGATTTGTATAGCTAGAACACGACCAGAACACAAACATACTTAAAGATAAAAAATACATATAATACCTATATATACATATATGATCGTTGAAGTAATAGATACGGTATGGACAAATAAATTGTCTGCCCCTTTTTCAAGACACGAAAACAATGAAACATCACATACATGGAATATACATAAAACATAAAAACAAAGTTTTTAATATATTTGAAAAATGTTGCCAAAAATCCATTTGGCTGATCAGACGCCGAAAGTCCTGTTCAATCAGAAAAAAAAAAAAATCATAGATGTTAAATTCATTCTAAAATGTTGTTTACAAGTTTACAATCCAAGTATAATGTTTACAATAGCTATTGTTTGTTTATAAAAAAAATTTCAGCCAAGGGAAAGTCAGAGTAGGTATTTTTTCGTCTCACTTCAAGTAAAGAAATATAGATGGTTGGCATATAATACATATATACATTATGTGACATACATACATATCTCTATAATTATAGACAAAATGCTGTTTACACCAAATCATTTGTCGATAACCACTAGTACAGTTTGGAACTAACACATGGTGATTTAGAACTAGCTGTTAGATAGTCCGACACAACAATATAATGATATTGCTAAACTATACATGATCATTAGCTTGATAATGCTTTTCAAAACATTGAAATTATTCACCGAAGTGTTTTCTGATAATGCTTTTTATTTCTCGGCAGTTTACACCTAGGAAATAACAGACTAATTTCTCAGCAGTTTTTACCATATAATACAGTAGACTTATTTCTCAGCAGTTTTTACCATATAATACAGTAGACTTATTTCTCAGCAGTTTTCACCATATAATACAGTAGACTTATTTCTCAACAGTTTTCACCATATCAAACAGTAGACTTATTTCTCAGCAGTTTTTACCATATAATACAGTAGACTTATCTCTCAGCAGTTTTTACCATATAATACAGTAGACTTATTTCTCAGCAGTTTTCACCATATAATACAGTAGACTTATTTCTCAGTAGTTTTTACCAGATAAAACAGCAGCAGACGTATTCCCTCAGAGTTTTTACCATATAGAACCACAGTAAACTTATTCTCTCAGAATTTTTACCATATAAAACCACAGTAGACTTATTCTCTCAGAATTTTTACCATATAGAACCACAGTAGACTTATTCCTTCAGAGTTTTTACCATATAAAATCACAGTTTATACCAAATAATATAACAGTAGACTCAGCAGTTTTTACCATGCTATATAATGGCTGAACTATAATAATTCCCTTGTGGCTCCCAGCAAGTTTTTCTGTGGAATGTGAAAGGGATTTTTCTTTTCAGCAGTTTCTACCATGTAAATAAACAGTAAACTTTCTTCTCATCAGTTTCTAACATAAAAAAATCATGCTTGGCAGTTTTTACCACATAGTTATTTCCCAGCAGTTTCCACCATGTAAAATAACAGTAGATTTATTTCTCCACAGTTTCCAATGTGTGAAATATAAAAGACCCCCCCACGCCCCCCCCCCCAAACATTAACTCCCAAATTACATGATTTTTACTTCATTTCGTAAACTATGTATTTCCAGCAAATACTTATAAAGAAATATTTCTGTTCTCGTGATTTACACAAAATTGTTTAAGATTGGTCACACAAAAGATAAATTCAAACTATACTGTATTAAAACAGTAATATATAGAGAATATAATATCACAGACAAGAGTAGAATGTTTAATAATGTTACATTATTGGATGGAACTGAAAATGTAACACAAAAACAAAAAATTAAACAGCCACATCAGGTTTGAAAAATATTTTAAAACTTTAGACTCTGTTTGTATTTTGTATATAGAGGATATTCAATGGTTTGCCGTTTAATATCCAATATATTTCACGAGTAGTATGGCAGATTTTTTTTTAATATTTTCACTCGTGCTACGCACTCGTGAAAATATAAAAAAAATCTGCCATACACTCAATACGCCAAAATGACATGCACATCATTTCCAAAGAGGCCTTAAAATACTTTTATTATTTTGTTTTCTTTACTTGCCTACTGGAAAGTAGCTAGGCCTGGACATGGTCTAATCCGGTGAAATCACAACCGATCGTGCGATCGGGTACACAGAAGTTGATAGGAAAAGTTGAACCATTCTCATCTTCCAATTCATTACTTATTAAATCCTGAAGCAGTATCTCATCAATATCTACTGCTGTTGTCATTTCTTCAACATCATCTTTCCCCAATATTTAGACAGGTTCTAGCAGACGACACCAATGCCGAGCCTACATTGCCAAGTTCGATTCGATCAAGGGGAAATAACTCATACAAAAGTTCCAGTGTATCATGAAAAAATGACCCGGTTTGAAAACTACCTGCCGTTGAAATCTACGGTGGGTCACTTTTTCACGGGACGAATAACAGAAATATCGAGTGGGGTCATTTTTCTACAGATGGCCATGTAAGATTTCTACTGTGAAATAACGGCCCCGGGTAACTTTTGCCACGTAGAACAATGACCCTGGGTATTTTTTTGATCCAGGGTCACTTTTTCACGTTACACTGAAAAAACCTTATATTTTCACGGCAAAATCTTATATTTTCACGGCAAAATCTTATATTTTCACTGCTCATCAGTGCAGTGAAAATATAAGTTTTATCAGTTTGATAATTTTCTATATTTCACAGGCAAAAATGTAATAAAGGGTTTATTTACATGTCAAACCAGTGAAATGGGACGGCAACACCCTCTGACTTTTGACCCCATATCAATCCGCCATCACATATCAAAATCTACCAAAAGTATATATTTTTGTAAAGTTAAATAGCTACAGATTTCATTCAATGCAGAAAAGGTCAACAATTACCTATTTAAATTACTCAGAATCACTGTACTTAGCCGGAACACATTTTCAGTAGGGACTACAAACGTATGAAACACGCCGTCATTGGCTCATTTAGTTGTGTGAGTCCTGAACCATATTCTAACGCCTGTGATTTGTAGCGTGTCGATCTAGAAAATCCGACTTCGAGATTCTTTGAGAATTTGACAAACGAAATTAGCTTTCAAATACCCAACAGAAACCAAAGTCAGCCAATAGGCCTGCAAGTAAGAAATATTTTGAAAAGTACATTGACTATCTAATAGCAGGGACTTAGATGCTATCTAAGTCCGTGCTAATAGTATCAGTACGTAACTATATATCACTTTAAGATTGGCTGTTTTACACTTTTACAACTAGGAACATAGATTAAGATTATTCAATAGCACGAATTCATTTGAAAACACACAAGGATAGTAGTTCTCCTTGAAAAAATTAAATAGATTAATTGCCAAAATGAAATTGAAATTTACAAGATAAAAAATTAGTTTAAGAAAGAGAATATCGAAAATAAATGCAAAACTCAGTATATACCACAAGGCCCTAAATAGTTCTTATAGATGTTTTTGGACGCAAACTAAAGTTTTAAGTGGAAATTTTACGCTTTTGGGTTTATATTATCGAAAAATGATCTTCATCCTCCAAATTGTAAGCTTTACTCTGAAAACATTGGTTTAGGTCCAAAAAAGCTACAACAAATCCTCTAACCATATAAATGTCTATTATCACATAACTGACCCGTTCAGTCATGTCATACGGCCTTGTCATGAAAATGGTACTACACACGTGTAATATCACTATTGTGACGCCATAAACAAATGACGTCATATGATTGTCTCAGTACTGAAAATCTTACCGTCAAAGTAGAAAGTTGTATTTTCTCATAAATATAAGTCATGTGATAAATAGAATCTTACAATCGTGTCAATGAAAGACGGATTTTATTAACTCGCCGAATAATTTGATATGTCGCCGTAAACCTCGTGACATATTAAATAACTGAACTCGTATACTAAATTCCATATTACATCGACACTTGTGTAAGATCCTCTAATTGCAAAATGACATATATGCTTCAGATACCATTTGTGGCAAAGTAGAAACCTGAAACGGTGACACCAACCTGAAAAAAATTCTGGATAAGCGTCTGGTACTGTTTACAACACAAATAAAATTTATAGTCACACGCACTGTCCGAGCTGTGGTGGAGGGAAGTGATGGGTCATCTTTTGTTTACAAAGTCGTGGTTAGTCTTTGATGTTATATCTCCTACTATCACAGGGACCTGAGAATTTGTTACAGCTAGTTTTGGACCTAAAATAGGGTATTTAGAGTAATATTTCACATTTGGGGAGTTTAGATCAATTTTCGATAAAAATGCCCCCTCAGTGGTCATAATAGCTTTTATGACCACTGAGGGGGCATTTTTATCGAAAATTGATCTAAACTCCCCACATGTGTAAAATTACTCTAAATACCTTACTTTAGGTCAAAAACTAACTGTAACAAATTCTCAGGTCCCTGTGCTTACTATAACCGGAGAGGGGGCACAAACAGACTGATTTACTACATCAGCCGACTATTAAATAACTCCATTTATAACATTGGAGGGGCTTATCAACAGTCTGAGAGAGGAGGGAGACCTTTTATTAAATATTTCAGATATTTGAAACAATATATTATCAATGGTTTGATGGACGGCTATACAGGAACACGTGTTTGTATCAATGATTAATGAATTGGTTACAATATGGACCAAAACACAGGGACATGGAAATTCGTTACAGCTTGTTTTGAACCTAAACTAATTAAATTTTCGATAAAAAGTCTTTATTACCATTGACGAGGGGCATTTTTATCGAAAATTGAACCAAAGTTGCTTGAATTTCTGTCAGTAAATGATAGATATATATGTGTGAAATGAGCCTCGACCCCTTTACAGTAATGTAATGGGCCGCGGCTCCATATATAAACATTTTTTATATATATACTGACGGAAACTCAAGCAACTGTGATTGAACTAAACCCCCGAAAAGTGTAAAATTACTCTAAACATCCTAGTTTCGGTTCAAAACTAGCTGTCACAAATTCTCAGGTCCCTGTGGACAAAAATAGCTCAGACAGATGCTACATTCAAATATGTATCTGATTTAAAAGAGTAAAAATGATCTTTACAGCACTTTCATAATTCGAACAAGTTGCCACTTAAACCACCTCAAACATCCATAATTAAGTTATCAATTAACAGATTTGTTTCACTTTTTTAGCTCACCTCGCCCGAAGGGCCAAGTAAGCTTATAAGCGGGTTGTAGCGCTTGTCCATCTTCCGTCTGGCATCAACTTTTTATTTTAAGCAACTTCATCGCAATAACCAAATAGTCCGGGTTCATCTGTAACTGACATATCTCTGAAAAATCTCTATCTATAACCACGGAATTATATTGCTATCTAAGTCCGTGCTATAACTACTGTCAAAATCCAAGATGGCCGCCTGTCTGACAGGTTGTTTTCGGATCAGCTAAAAAAGGGACAATGCAAAACTAGGGACCCAGGGGAACCTGCATATGAAATTTGAGAAAGGTCCACCCAGTACTTCTAATGATATCACGAGCACAAACTATTACTTTCAAAATCCATGAAGGCCGTCTGTCGGCCATGTTATTTTTCGGATCAGCTAAAAAAAACTGGACAATGCACAACTACGGACCAAGGGGAACATGTATATGAAGTTTGAGAAAGATCCATCAAGTGCTTCTCAAGAAATAGCGATCACAAGAATTGTTAGGCTAAAAAGGCCAAAGGAACCGAAAATGGGCAAATAGCATGCTGTGATGAAAAGCTACAAAGTTTGTTCAAACGTTACAAGGGTCAAATGTGCATAAAATTTTCAACCAACTTCTTCTCAATAACCAAAAGGCCCAGGGTACTGATATTTGGTATGTAGCATGCTAGGATGAAGGGCTACCAAGTCTGTTTAAATAAATGATGTAGACATGCCTTGAAGGTCACAGGGGTCAAACGTATTGAAATCTCCAAGCAACTTGTTATCAATAATAGAAAGGCTCAGGTTACCGATATCAGGTCAGTAGTAGACTGCGATTAAGGGTTACAAAGTTTGTTCAAATTACTTTGACCTATTTTCAAGGTCGATTAAGGGCTACAAAGTTTGTTCAAATTACTTTGACCTATTTTCAAGGTCACAGGAGTCAAAAGTGTTGAAATGTTCAAGCACTTTCTTTTTAATAACCAAATGACCAAGAACATCGATATTTGGACTGAAGCATGCAAGGATGAAAGGCTACAAAGTTGTTCAAATTAACGACCTTGACTCACTTTCATGGTCATAGGGGTCAAATGTGCATACAATCTTCAAGTAATTTGTTTTCAATAATGGAAGGGCCTAGGGTACTGAAATTTTGCATGTTGTATGTTGGGATGAAGGGCTTCCAAGATTGTTCAAATGAATGACCTTGACCTTCCGTCAAGGTCACAGGGGTCAAAGTATTAAAATATTCAAGCATATTTTTCCTCAATAACTGTTGTTTTTTCCCTTGTAAACATGCCCAGTGAAGTTTGCTGTACTGTAATATAGAATCATTCAGTTGTGTCATGATTAGAAGGGGCGCTTATATCATTCCAATACTCCCCCCGGGGGAGGGGCACTAATTATGGCCAATATGGTATGTAAATGTATTGGGAGGCCAATATACTAACTGGTACATCTAAAGCATGAAGAATTTGATATTTCATGTTTGTATGAGACTTGATCAAAGCTTTTAGATTCACACATTTCCTTTGTAGCATAATTGACAATGATGACTCGGTTCTCATTTTGAGGATTGATGCTTACTTGGATGTGACCAAGATTTACATGGCAGGTGTCGTTGATGAAACAATATGCTTACTCTTCCGGAACACCTGGCCCCAGTTTCATCAACATTCCTTAACTTCTCCATAGGAAAGCATTAGAGAATTTAAGGAAAGTTCCTTAGCTTAGGATTTTCCCCTTAAATTCTGTAATGGTTTCCTATGGATTTTTAAGTTAAGGAATTTCCTTAAGTTAAGGAACATTGATGAAACCGGGGCCTGGTCTTATTTTCTTGTGCTTTTTCGAGTCTCCATGTAAATCTTTCCTTTCTTCCTTTTTTGCCCCTAGTTTAATAGTTCAGATTATGGTTGTTGACGCTTTGGTATTCTCTGGTGTTTTTTTTTTTTACACATGACACATTTTTCATAAGCATGTCTTACAGGCTTCTCGTGCCTAAGAATGTCTGTCATTCAAAATTGATTATCAGAATGCCGGACAAGATTATATAACTCACAATGGTTATAGCTCATCTTAGGCCTGTCCAGGGACGTATATGTGCTCACATATACGTCCCTGGGCCTGTCACAAAAAATACACAAAAGTCTGATTTCATATTTCACATTTATTTATAAATAACAACGCTGTTTAAGTCAACTTATCCAAATAGGGACGAGTCTCACAACCATATAGGTGACTGTACAAGTCACATGACCTATTCAATCTGCTAGAATGGTCACATGATCATGATGATCAGTCACATGTTCACAAAAAAAAATCATTTCAATACAACTCTTAGCAAATTCAATACAATGCTTCTTCATGAATATACTAAAAGAAAATTTTCAAATACATATGTATGTATTTATATATGACTTAATATATAAATAAACAATTTGATGAGGGTATATTTCACAACTTTGGTGCAAATAAAACCAGATAATATCCCCAAAATAAACTTTGCCATTGGACATGATTTTATAAAGTAATCTTCACTTGTAAAAATAGGAAGAATCAAGATTAATGCTTTATTAATATTTCTTAATTTTTTTTCCATATGCAGATAAACAGTTGCATTTGATATTCAAATGTGCAAAAATATTTTTATTTTACATTTTTGTGATGATAAACTCCAATAAATATTTTTGGCCTCTATTGTAAATAGTAATTGTCCTTGTTTTAAACAGTTTCCATAGCAACCACAGAAATGATCCAACAGGACAGGGAAATGATCTATATTGTGGTGCTACCTAGCCGTAATACACGTGAAATTTGTGAGAGTTAACTCCCTTACTATGACATAATTCATCAAAATAACATTGTTGACAACACCCATTTTACATGATTTTAAGATAAATGAAAAATAACACAAAGAAAAACTCATTTAAAATCTCCGTTATTTGTTGTGCATCTACTGTGTTCACCCCTGAAATTTCAAAATGAACTAATCGAACTTTTGAATTGGAAGAGTCCACATGTGTCTTCAGGGGTGAATGAGATAATGAAAGAGAAATGGATGATAAAAAGTTGCGTGCTCCAAGCGATTGTGAAAAAGTGTTAAGTGACTAGTGACTTAGAGGCTATATAATATCAGATCATTCCGAAAAAAGGGTCAAGGTGACCTTTAAATCATTACATACCTGGGATATCTAATGCCATATACATATTGCTACAGGTGTACATAGTGAAATAAGATACACTACCATATATACAAGATGATAAATTACTAAATATAATAATGATATTTGTTCATTTAAAATCTGTGTATGACTAAATGGTAAATGGTAATTGACTTGTACAACTGAATCATTTACGTTCAGTAATTACCAAGATGTTTTAGCTAATAGCATTAATATCTAAGTTCAACTGTCTAGATTTAAGACACAGAGGAATTTTTGGCGAGTAAAAGCACTAAAAGTGTCTGTTTTTGACAACTGGAAGCTTACAAGTCAATTGTAAACCAGTAAAGTGACAGTACAGTACCAAATACTATGTGTACAGTTGACTATACACATATTAAAGGCCCAATATACTTAACTTTAGGAAATTTTTCGTAATTCTGGAAAATTTTGAAAAAAACTATCCAGTTGATAACCATGCAATAATAAGCCTAAAACGAAGTAAACCTGAGCGGTAACTAACAAGAAACTCTTGACAGAAAAATCCAAAGAATTCAAAATAATTCAGGTGGGGACAACTTCAACAACAAACCGAGGTTAGAAGACAGTTAAAAATGGACGCATGCTTACAAATACCGAGTTTCAACTGCTTCTGTACCGGTAACCGCGTAAGAATTCATCTTGAAAATTGCTGATATCTTAACTTAATCTATAAATACAACAAGTTATTAGGCTTGATTTTCGCTTCAAGTTTTGCCGTATATTGGGCCTTTAAAGAATAACATTGAACTTTATAGATAATTTTTGTGCTTATAACACACTAAAAGACAGCTAAACCATTTAATGGTTTAGTTTTATAAGAATATAACTTCAAACTACAGTGGTTCATTTTGAAATGGAGGAAGATAAAAAAAGAGTCACCAGAAACGGCAACAAATATATGTGGGCGTATTCTAAATATATGAATATTGAAACTAGGTCAAAATAAAAATAAGTCAACATTAATTTGATTCAGACACCCCTGTTATGATCAATATACACGCCCTTCAGTAACTAAGAGATCATTTGACCACAGGATGTAAAATTTTGAGTTTGTGTGAGTTTAGACTTGAATGAGAGAGTTTCAAGGAATATTGGTAATTGTTTTTTGTCAAAATGAGGGAGTCTCCTTCCTAGTGAGGGAGGGTTAACATATGTGCATAGCTCTAGTACAATTACTGATATTTTGGAACATTTACATAAATTCCATAACTTATATGTATATACAGATGTATAAACTTGAACTGTACGAACAATGATTGTGTTGTACTAGGCTACAATACTGATGAGACTTAGGCTACTGATCATTGCATGACAATACCATCTTCGATATCCTGGGGTTTTGCTCACCTACGCTCTCTACATCCCTGGAAACTGTCATGGCAAAATTGAAGGTACGAAGATAGCAGTTTGACTGGTTTTAGGGAGAAGAAAACCTGACCAATGGCTAGGCTGATACCTGTCTTTTGAAGATTCGGAGTAGCCACAACTGACTTCAAAGCTTGTCAATTTTTACCGTTATGTAACTGCCAGATTCCTTGATGTACATCAAAAGGGGTCAAATTAGTTTTCTTTCTTACCTCATCAACAAGGTGAGCCTGCAGTTTTGCCATGACATATTCCAGGGGTGTAGAGAGCGAAGGTGAGAGTAACCCCCGGATATCGGGGATGTGATAATACGAACTTGGAAATGTAACAATACCATATTTGACCTTATAAGTGGCCCCCCCCCCACACTTTTCAGGGAAACAGGATGTGTGCGCTAACTAAAACCTTTAAACAATTTCCTTACTTCACTGATCTGCTGAAACAATCTTCAGTTTTTTAACAAAAGACTCCCCCCTCCCCCATCCACCCAGATTTCACATTTGAAATGTTTTCTTGTATATGATTTTATGAAGCCCCCTTTTGTGTTTTTGTAAGCCCACAATGCACTAATAAGGTCAAAATACGATAATATAAATACAGAGTGAAAATCAATCTTTTCTCACAGAGAAAAAAAATATGTTCTTCAAAGCAAGATGATTTTTATGTTTACATGCTAAGACAAAAAAGTAGTACTGCAAATATACTTATTTTGGTGCACAAAAATGTTAGCGCAAAATTAAGCGAACTAAAAATAGATTTAAGCACAACGATGAATTGGCACACTCACAATACTTTCTATTGAAAGTTTAATACAGAAACTATAATAAGCACAATCGCAAAGTTAGTGGAATGCTTTCAGCGCAAAAATCTTAAAATAATCACTATAGAATTATGTTTTTCAGAAATAACATAAAATCAAGGCTTTCTAATACACTATCACTGGTATCAGAAGTAAATAGATGTATATAGATTATCTGGTTGATTGGATCAATAATACCATATATAGTCCTTTACTATCAGCTATGTACTCTGTATAAATGTACAATCATCTTGTTTCGCAGCATACAGAGATTTGTATAGCTAGAACACGACCAGAACACAAACATACATAAAGATATAAAATACATATAAAACCTATATACATACATATATGATCGTTGAAGTAATAGCTACAGTATATATGGACAAATAAATTGTCTGCCCCTTTATCAAGACACGTAAAAAATGCAACATCACATACATGGAATATACATAAAACATAATACAAAGTTTTGAATTCATATGGAAAATGTTTGGCTGACCAGACGCCGAAAGTCCTGTTAAAAAAAAAAAAAAAAAAAATTCATCCTAACACGATGTTTCATAGATGTTAAATTCAGTCTAAAATGTTGTTTACAAGTTTACAATCCAAGTATTATGTTTACAATAGCTATTGTTTGTTTATAAAAAAAAAATCAGCTTGGGGTCAGCCAAGGGAAAGTCAGAGTAGGTATTTTGTCGTCTCACTTTAAGTAAAGAAATATAGATGGTTGGCATATAATACATATATACATTATGTGACATACATACATATCTCTATAATTATAGACAAAATGCTGTTTACACCAAATCATTTGTCGATAACCACTAGTACAGTTTGGAACTAACACATGATGATTTAGAACTAGCTATCAGATAGTCCGACACAACAATATAAGATATTTCTAAACTATACATGATTATTAGCTTGATGATGCTTTTCAAAACATTGAAATTATTCACCGAAGTGTTTTCTGATAATGCTTTTTATTTCTCGGCAGTTTACACCTAGGAAATAACAGACTTATTTCTCAGCAGTTTTTACCATATAATACAGTAGACTTATTTCTCAGCAGTTTTTACCATATAATACAGTAGACTTATTTCTCAGCAGTTTTCACCATATAATACAGTAGACTTTTCACCATATAATACAGTAGACTTATTTCTCAGCAGTTTTTACCATATAATACAGTAGACTTATTTCTCAGCAGTTTTCACCATATAATACAGTAGACTTATTTCTCAAAAGTTTTCACCATATAAAACAGTAGACTTATTTCTCAGCAGTTTTCACCATATAATACAGTTGACTTATCTCTCAGCAGTTTTTACCATATAATACAGTAGACTTATTTCTCAGCAGTTTTTACCATATAATACAGTAGACTTATTTCTCAGCAGTTTTCACCATATAATACAGTAGACTTATTCTCTCAGAATTTTTACCATATAGAACCACAGTAGACTTATTCCCTCAGAGTTTTTACCATATAAAACCACAGTAAACTTATTCCCTCAGAATTTTTACCATATAGAACCACAGTAGACTTATTCTCTCAGAGTTTTTACCATATAGAACCACAGTAGACTTATTCTCTCAGAGTTTTTACCATATAAAACCACAGCAGACTTATTCCCTCAGGGTTTTTACCATATAAAACCACAGTAGACTTATTCTCTTAGAATTTTTACCATATAAAACCACAGTAGACTTATTCTCTCAGAATTTTTACCATATAGAACCACAGTAGACTTATTCCCTCAGAGTTTTTACCATATAAAACCACAGTTTATACCAAATAATATAACAGTAGACTCAGCAGTTTTTACCATGCTATATAATGGCAGAACTATAATAATGCCCTTGTGGCTCCCAGCAAGTTTTTCTGTGGAATGTGAAAGGGATTTTTCTTTTCAGCAGTTTCTACCATGTAAATAAACAGTAAACTTTCTTCTCATCAGTTTCTAACATAAAAAAATCATACTTGGCAGTTTTTACCACATAGTTATTTTCCAGCAGTTTCCACCATGTAAAATAACAGTAGATTTATTTCTCCACAGTTTCCAATGTGTGAAATATAAAAGACCCCCCCCCCCACCAACATTAACTCCCAAATTACATGATTTTTACTTCATTTCGTAAACTATGTATTTCCAGCAAACACTTATAAAGAAATATTTCTGTTCTCGTGATTTACACAAAATTGTTTAAGATTGGTCATACAAAAAATAAATTCAAACTATACTGTATTAAAACAGTAATATATAGAGAATATAATATCACAGACAAGAGTAGAATGTTTAATAATGTTACATTATTGGATGGAACTGAAAATGTAACACAAAAACAAAAAATTAAACAGCCACATCAGGTTTGAAAAATATTTTAAAACTTTAGACTCTGTTTGTATTTTGTATATAGAGGATATTCAATGGTTTGCCGTTTAATTTCCAATATATTTTTTCACGAGTGCGTAGCACGAGTGAAAATATTAAAAAAAATCTGCCATACACTCAATACGCGGAAATGACATGCACATAATTTCCAAAGAGGCCTTAAAATACTTTTATTATTTTGTTTTCTTTACTTGCCTACTGGAAAGTAGCTAGGCCTGGACATGGTCTAATCCGGTGAAATCACAACCGATCGTGCGATCGGGTACACAGAAGTTGATCGGAAAAGTTGAACCATTCTCATCTTCCAATTCATTACTTATTAAATCCTGAAGCAGTATCTCATCAATATCTACTGCTGTTGTCATTTCTTCAACATCATCTTTCCCCAATATTTAGACAGGTTCTAGCAGACGACACCAATGCCGAGCCTACATTGCCAAGTTCGATTCGATCAAGGGGAAATAACTCATACAAAAGTTCCAGTGTATCATGAAAAAATGACCCGGTTTGAAAACTACCTACCGTTGAAATCTACGGTGGGTCACTTTTCACGGGACGAATAACAGAAATATCGAGTGGGGTCATTTTTCTACAGATGGCCATGTAAGATTTCTATTGTGAAATAACGGCCCCGGGTAACTTTTGCCACGTAGAACAATGACCCTGGGTATTTTTTTGATGCAGGGTCACTTTTTCACGTTACACTGAAAAAAACTTATATTTTCACGGCAAAATCTTATATTTTCACTGCTCATCAGTGCAGTGAAAATATAAGTTTTATCAGTTTGATAATTTTCTATATTTCACAGGCAAAAATGTAATAAAGGGTTTATTTACATGTCAAACCAGTGAAATGGGACGGCAACACCCTCTGACTTTTGACCCCATATCAATCCGCCATCACATATCAAAATCTACCAAAAGTATATATTTTTGTAAAGTTAAATAGCTACAGATTTCATTCAATGCAGAAAAGGTCAACAATTACCTATTTAAATTACTCAGAATCACTGTACTTAGCCGGAACACATTTTCAGTAGGGACTACAAACGTATGAAACACGCCGTCATTGGCTCATTTAGTTGTGTGAGTCCTGAACCATATTCTAACGCCTGTGATTTGTAGCGTGTCGATCTAGAAAATCCGACTTCGAGATTCTTTGAGAATTTGACAAACGAAATTAGCTTTCAAATACCCAACAGAAACCAAAGTCAGCCAATAGGCCTACAAGTAAGAAATATTTTGAAAAGTACATTGACTATCTAATAGCACGGACTTAGATGCTATCTAAGTCCGTGCTAATAGTATCAGTACGTAACTATATATCACTTTAAGATTGGCTGTTTTACACTTTTACAGCTAGGAATATAGATTAAGATTATTCAATAGCACGAATTCATTTGAAAACACACAAGGATAGTAGTTCTCCTTGAAAAAATGAAATAGATTAATTGCCAAAATGAAATTGAAATTTACAAGATAAAAAATTAGTTTAAGAAAGAGAATATCGAAAATAAATGCAAAACTCAGTATATACCACAAGGCCCTAAATAGTTCTTATAGATGTTTTTGGACGCAAACTAAAGTTTTAAGTGGAAATTTTACGCTTTTGGGTTTATATTATCGAAAAATGATCTTCATCCTCCAAATTGTAAACTTTACTCTGAAAACATTGGTTTAGGTCCAAAAAAGCTACAACAAATCCTCTAACCATATAAATGTCTATTATCACATAACTGACCCGTTCAGTCATGTCATACGGCCATGTCATGAAAATGGTACTACACACGTGTAATATCACTATTGTGACGCCATAAACAAATGACGTCATATGATTGTCTCAGTACTGAAAATCTTACCGTCGAAGTAGAAAGTTGCCTTTCTTATACAGAGAATGAATTTGAGAGTTTTGGTGTATTTTCTCATAAATATAAGTCATGTGATAAAAATAATCTTACACTCGTGTCAATTTTTTTAACTCGCCGAATAATTTAATAGGTCGCCTAAAAGCTCCTGACATATTAAATAACTAAACTTGTTTAATAAATTCCATATTACATCGACACTTGTGTAAGATCCTCTAATTGCAAAATGACATATATGCTTCAGATACCATTTGTGGCAAAGTAGAAACCTGAAATGGTGACACCAACTTGAAAAAAGTTCTGGATAAGCGTCTGGTACTGTTTACAACACGAATAAAAATTATAGTCACACGCACTGTCCTAGCTGTGGTGGAGGGAAGTGATGGGTCATCTTTTGTTTACAAAGTCGTGGTCAGTCTTTGATGTTGTATGGCCCTATATATCTCTTACTATCACAGGGACCCGAGAATTTGTTACAACTAGTTTTGGACCTAAAATAGGGTATTTAGAGTAATTTTAGACATGTGGGGAGTTTAGATCAATTTTCGATAAAAATGCCCCCTCAGTGGTCATAATAGCTTTTATGACCACTGAGGGGGCATTTTTATCGAAAATTGATCTAAACTCCCCACATGTGTAAAATTACTCTAAATACCTTACTTTAGGTCAAAAACTAACTGTAACAAATTCTCAGGTCCCTGTGCTTACTATAACCGGAGAGGGGGCACAAACAGACTGATTTACTACATCAGCCGACTATTAAATAACTCCATTTATAACATTGGAGGGGCTTATCAGCAGTCTGCGAGAGGAGGGAGGCCTTTTATTGAATATTTCAGATATTTGAAACAATATATTATCAATGGTTTGATGGACGGCTATACAGGAACACGTGTTTGTATCGATGATTAATGAATTGGTTACAATATGGACCAAAACACAGGGACATGGAAATTCGTTACAGCTTGTTTTGAACCTAAACTAATTAAATTTTCGATAAAAAGTCTTTATTACCATTGACGAGGGGCATTTTTATCGAAAATTGAACCACAGTTGCTTGAATTTCTGCCAGTAAATGATAAATATATATGTGTGAAATGAGCCTCCCTTTACAGTAATGTAATCACGGGGCCGATTCTCCATATATAAACATTTTTTATATATATACTGACGGAAACTCAAGCAACTGTGATTGAACTAAACCCCCGAAAAGTGTAAAATTACTCTAAACATCCTAGTTTCGGTTCAAAACTAGCTGTCACAAATTCTCAGGTCCCTGTGGACAAAAATAGCTCAGACAGATGCTACATTCAAATATGTATCTGATTTAAAAGAGTAAAAATTATCTTTACAGCACTTTCATAATTCGAACAAGTTGCCACTTAAACCACCTCAAACATCCATAATTAAGTTATCAATTAACAGATTTGTTTCACTTTTTTAGCTCACCTCGCCCGAAGGGCCAAGTAAGCTTTTAAGCGGGTTGTAGCGCTTGTCCATCTTCCGTCTGGCATCAACTTTTTATTTTAATCAACTTAATCGCAATAACCAAATAGTCCGGGTTCATCTGTAACTGACATATCTCTGAAAAATCTCTATCTATAACCACGGAATTATATTGCTATCTAAGTCCGTGCTATAACTACTGTCAAAATCCAAGATGGCCGCCTGTCTGACAGGTTGTTTTCGGATCAGCTAAAAAAGGGACAATGCACAACTAGGGACCCAGGGGAATCTGCATATGAAATTTGAGAAAGGTCCACCCAGTACTTCTAATGATATAACGAGCACAAACTATTACTGTCAAAATCCAAGAAGGCCGTCTGTCGGCCATGTTATTTTTCGGATCAGCTCAAAAACTTGACAATGCACAACTACGGACCAAGGGGAACATGTATATAAAGTTTGAGAAAGATCCATCAAGTGCTTCTCAAGAAAAAGCGATCACAAGAATTGTTAGGCTAAAAAGGCCAAGGGAACCGAAAATGGGCAAATAGCATGCTGTGATGAAAAGCTACAAAGTTTGTTCAAACGTTACAAGGATCAAATGTGCATAAAATTTTCAACCAACTTCTTCTCAATAACCAAAAGGCCCAGGGTACTGATATTTGGTATGTAGCATGCTAGGATGAAGGGCTACCAAGTCTGTTTAAATAAATGATGTTGACATGCCTTGAAGGTCACAGGGGTCAAACGTATTGAAATCTCCAAGCAACTTGTTATCAATAACAGAAACGCTCAGGTTACCGATATCAGGTCAGTAGTAGACTGCGATTAAGGGCTACAAAGTTTGTTCAAATTACTTTGACCTATTTTCAAGGTCGATTAAGGGCTACAAAGTTTGTTCAAATTACTTTGGCCTATTTCAAGGTCACAGGAGTCAAAAGTGTTGAAATGTTCAACACTTTTCTTTTTAATAACCAAAAGACCAAGAACATCGATATTTGGACTGAAGCATGCAAGGATGAAAGGCTACAAAGTTCTTCAAATTAACGACCTTGACTCACTTTCATGGTCACAGGGGTCAAATGTGCATACAATCTTCAAGTAATTTGTTTTCAATAATGGAAGGGCCTAGGGTACTGAAATTTTGCATGTTGTATGTTGGGATGAAGGGCTTCCAAGATTGTTCAAATGAATGACCTTGACCTTCCGTCAAGGTCACAGGGGTCAAAGTATTAAAATATTCAAGCATATTTTTCCTCAATAACTGTTGTTTTTTCCCTTGTAAACATGCCCAGTGAAGTTTGCTGTACTGTAATATAGAATCATTCAGTTGTGTCATGATTAGAAGGGGCGCTTATATCATTCCAATACTCCCCCCGGGGGAGGGGCACTAATTATGGCCAATATGGTATGTAAATGTATTGGGAGGCCAATATACTAACTGGTACATCTAAAGCATGAAGAATTTGATATTTCATGTTTGTATGAGACTTGATCAAAGCTTTTAGATTCACACATTTCCTTTGTAGCATAATTGACAATGATGACTCGGTTCTCATTTTGAGGATTGATGCTTACTTGGATGTGACCAAGATTTACATGGCAGGTGTCGTTGATGAAACAATATGCTTACTCTTCCGGAACACCTGGCCCCAGTTTCATCAACATTCCTTAACTTCTCCATAGGAAAGCATTAGAGAATTTAAGGAAAGTTCCTTAGCTTAGGATTTTCCCCTTAAATTCTGTAATGGTTTCCTCTTGATTTTTAAGTTAAGGAATTTCCTTAAGTTAAGGAACATTGATGAAACCGGGGCCTGGTCTTATTTTCTTGTGCTTTTTCGAGTCTCCATGTAAATCTTTCCTTTCTTCCTTTTTTGCCCCTAGTTTAATAGTTCAGATTATGGTTGTTGACGCTTTGGTATTCTCTGGTGTTTTTTTTTTTTACACATGACACATTTTTCATAAGCATGTCTTACAGGCTTCTCGTGCCTAAGAATGTCTGTCATTCAAAATTGATTATCAGAATGCCGGACAAGATTATATAACTCACAATGGTTATAGCTCATCTTAGGCCTGTCCAGGGACGTATATGTGCTCACATATACGTCCCTGGGCCTGTCACAAAAAATACACAAAAGTCTGATTTCATATTTCACATTTATTTATAAATAACAACGCTGTTTAAGTCAACTTATCCAAATAGGGACGAGTCTCACAACCATATAGGTGACTGTACAAGTCATATGACCTATTCAATCTGCTAGAATGGTCACATGATCATGATGATCAGTCACATGTTCACAAAAAAAATCATTTCAATACAACTCTTAGCAAATTCAATACAATGCTTCTTCATGAATATACTAAAAGAAAATTTTCAAATACATATGTATGTATTTATATATGACTTAATATATAAATAAACAATTTGATGAGGGTATATTTCACAACTTTGGTGCAAATAAAACCAGATAATATCCCCAAAATAAACTTTGCCATTGGACATGATTTTATAAAGTAATCTTCACTTGTAAAAATAGGAAGAATCAAGATTAATGCTTTATTAATATTTCTTAATTTTTTTTCCATATGCAGATAAACAGTTGCATTTGAATTCAAATGTTCAAAAATATTTTTATTTTACATTTTTGTGATGATAAACTCCAATAAATATTTTTGGCCTCTATTGTAAATAGTAATTGTCCTTGTTTTAAACAGTTTCCATAGCAACCACAGAAATGATCCAACAGGACAGGGAAATGATCTATATTGTGGTGCTACCTAGCCGTAATACACGTGAAATTTGTGAGAGTTAACTCCCTTACTATGATATAATTCATCAAAATAACATTGTTGACAACACCCATTTTACATGATTTTAAGATAAATGAAAAATAAGACAATGAAAAACTCATTTAAAATCTCCGTTATTTGTTGTGCTTCTACTGTATTCACCCTTGAAATTTCAAAATGAACTAATCCAACTTTTGAATTGGAAGAGTCCACATGTGTCTTCAGGGTGAATGAGATAATGAAATAGAAATGGATGATAAAAAGTTGCGTGCTCCAAGCGATTGTGAAAAAGTGTTAAGTGACTAGTGACTTAGAGGCTATATAATATCAGATCATTCCGAAAAAAGGGTCGAGGTGACCTATAAATCATTACATACCTGGGATATCTAATGCCATATTCATATTGCTACAGGTGTACATAGTGAAATAAGATACACTACCATATATACAAGATGATAAATTACTAAATATAATAATGATATTTGTTCATTTAAAATCTGTGTATGACTAAATGGTAAATGATAATTGACTTGTACAACTGAATCATTTACGTTCAGTAATTACCAAGATGTTTTAGCTAATAGCATTAATATCTAAGTTCAACTGTCTAGATTTAAGACACAGAGGAATATTTTTGGCGAGTAAAAGCACTAAAGTTGTCTGTTTTTGACAACTGGAAGCTTACAATTCAATGCAAACCAGTAAAGTGGACCCTAAAGTACCAGTGACCATGTACACACATAATTATAAAGAAGACATTTTGTGTTTGAAGAATTAAAAACTCTTCAGATATTTGTTTGTGCTTATAACACACAAGTAGCAACTAAAACATTTAATGGTTTAGTTTTATAAGAATGTAACTTTAAACTACGTGTTGAAATGGAGGAAGATAAAGTCACCAAAAACGGCAACAATATATGTGGATGTATTCTAAATATGTGAATATTGAAACTCGATAAACCATATTCATCTCATGCAAGACCCACACACAGTCAACCTCTGAAACCTCCAATGAGCTGGAGGTCTCCCTCATTTCACATTTCCATTGAGGGTGAAATTGTATGAAATTACCCAATTTAATCATCCTTCAATTTTTTATGCAACAAATGTCAACATTAATTTGATTCAGACACACCTGTTATGATCAATATACACTCCCTTCAGTAACTAAGAGATCATTTGACCACAGGATGTAAAATTTTGAGTTTGTGTGAGTTTAGACTTGAATGAGAGAGTTTCAAGGAATATTGGTAATTTTTTTTTGTCAAAATGAGGGAGTCTCCTTCCTAGTGAGGGAGGGTTAACATATGTGCATAGTTCTAGTACAATTACTGATATTTTGGAACATTTACATAAATTCCATAACTTATATGTATATACAGATGTATAAACTTGAACTGTACGAACAATGATTGTGTTGTACTAGGCTACAATACTGATGAGACTTACCAGGTAGGCTACTGATCATTTCATGATAATACTATCCTCGATATCCTGGGGTTTAAATTTCTCACTTACGCTCTCTACACCCCTGCAATCTGTCATGGCAAAACTGAAGGCACGAAGATAGCAGTTTGATTGGTTTTAGGGAGAAGAAAACCTGACCAATGGCTAGGCTGATACCTGTCTTTTGAAGATTCGGAGTAGCCACAACTGACTTCAAAGCTTGTCAATTTTTACCGTTATGTAACTGCCAGATTCCTTGATGTACATCAAAAGGGGTCAAATTAGTTTTCTTTCTTGCCTCATCAACAAGGTGAGACTGCAGTTTTGCCATGACATATTCCAGGGGTGTAGAGAGCGAAGGTGAGAGTAACCCCCGGATATCGGGGATGTGATAATACGAACTTGGAAATGTAACAATACCATATTTGACCTTATAAGTGCCCCCCCCCCACACACTTTTCAGGGAAACAGGATGTGTGCGCTAACTAAAACCTTTAAAAAAATTCCTTACTTCACTGATCTGCTGATACAATCTTCAGTTTTTTAACTAAAGACTCCCCCCTCCCCCATCCACCCAGATTTCACATTTGAAATGTTTTCTTGTATATGATTTCAAAATACAATGATATAAATACAGAGTGAAAATCAATCTTTTCTCACAGAGAAAAAAATATGTTCTTCAAAGCAAGATGATTTTTTATGTTTGCATGCTAAGACAAAAAAGTAGAACTGCAAATATACTTATTTTGGTGCACAAAAATGTTAGCGCAAAATTAAGCGAACTAAAAATAGATTTAAGCACAACGATGAATTGGCACACTCACAATACTTTCTATTGAAAGTTTAATACAGAAACTATAATTAGCACAATCGCAAAGTTAGTGGAATGCTTTCAGCGCAAAAATCTTAAAATAATCACTATTGAATTATGTTTTTTAGAAATAACATAAAATCAAGGCTTTCTAATACACTATCACTGGTATCAGAAGTAAATAGATGTATATAGATTATCTGGTTGATTGGATCAATAACACCATATATAGTCCTTTACTATCAGCTATGTACTCTGTATAAATGTACAATCATCTCGTTTGGCAGCATACACAGAATTGTATAGCTAGAACACGACCAGAACACAAACATACATAAAGATATAAAATACATATAAAACCTATACATACATATATGATCGTTGAAGTAAAAGCTACAATACAGACAAATAAATTGTCTGCCACTTTATCAAGACACGAAAAAAATGCAACATCACATACATGGAATATACATAAAACATAAAAACAAAGTTATGAATATATATACGAAAAAATGTTGCCAAAAATCCCTTTGGCTGATCAGCTTGGGGTCAACCAAGGGAAAGTCAGAGTCGGTATATTTTCGTCTCACTTTAAGTTAAGAAATATAGATGGTTGGCATATAATACATATATACATTATGTGACATACATACATATCTCTATAATTATAGACAAAATGCTGACTACACCAAGTTATTTGTCGATAACCACTAGTACAGTTTCGAACTAACACATGATGATTTAGAACTAGCTATCAGATAGTCCGACACAACAATATAATGATATTGCTAACTATACATGATTATTAGCTTTATGATGTTTTCTCAAAACATTGAAATTATTCACCAAAGTGTTTTCTGATAATGCTTCTTATTTCTCGGCAGTTTACACCTTATGAAAGAACAGTAAACCTATTCCTCAGCAGTTGACACCACAAAAACTTACAATAGACTAATAATTCAGCAGTTTTACCATATAAAACAACAGAAGACTTATTCCCTCAGAGTTTTTACCATACAAAACAGTAGACTTATTTCTCCAAGCAGTTTTTACCATATAGCACATAGACTTATTTCTCAGCAGATTTCACCATATAAAACAGTAGACTTATTTCTCCGAGCAGTTTTTACCATATAGCACAAAGATTTATTTCTCAGCAGATTTCACCATATAAAACAGTAGACTTATTTCTCAGCAGTTTTCACCATATGTAACAAAAGTAGACTTATTCCCTTTATAAGTTTTTACCATATAAAACAGTAGACTTATTTCTCAGCAGTTTTTACCATATAAAACAGTAGACTTATTTCTCAGCTGTTTTTACCATATAAAACAGTAGACTTATTTCTCAGCAGATTTTACCATATAAAACAGTAGACTTATTTCTCAGCAGTTTTTACCATATAAAACAGTAGATTTATTTCTCAGCAGTTTTCACCATATAAAACAGTAAACCTATTTCTCAGCAGTTTTCACCATATGAAACAATAGACTTATTTCTCAGCAGTTTTCATCATATAATACAGTAGACTTATTTGCAGCAGTTTTTACCATATAAAATCACAGTAGACTTATTTTTCAGCAATTTTTACCATATAAAACCACAGTAGACTTATTCCCTCTGAGTTTTTACCATATAAAACAGTAGTTTCTCAGCAGTTTACACCATATAACATAACAGTGGACTCAACAGTTTTTACCATGTTAAATAATGGTAGAACTATAATAATTCTGGCTTCCACCATAAAAAATAGCAGTTTTCTCTCTCAGCAAATTTTTCTGTGGAATGTGAAAGGGAATTTTCTTCCATTTTTCTTTCTTACTTGGCAGTTTTTACCACATAGTTATTTCCCAGCAGTTTCCTAAATGTAAAATAACAGTATATTTATTTCTCCACAGTTTCCAATGTGAAATATAAAAGATTTTTCCCCCCACAACATTAACTCTCAAATAACATGATACTTATGACAGTTTCATTTCGTAACAATGTATTTCCAGCAAATACTTATAAAGAAATATTTCTGTTCTCATGATTTACACAAAATTGTTTAAGATTGGTCATACAAAAAATAAATTCATACTGTACTGTATTAAAACAGTAATAAATAGAGCTTATAATATCACAGACAAGAGAAGAATGTTTAATAACATTACATTATTGGACGGAAAGGAAAATGTAACACAAAAACAAAAATTAAACAGCCACATCAGGATTGAAAAATATTCTAAAACTTTAGACTCTGTTTGTATATTGTATAGGGTTTCTCAACAGAGTTGTATAAGATTTATTTTTTAAAACAAACTTTTAAATAATAGAAAACCTGATTTAAATTACCTTGTTAACAATTTGGTGACAAAATTGTTTCTAAGACAATACACCTTTAGACATCATCTAAATTACCATTCAAGTGTTGACTGAAGGTTTAAATTCTAGTCAATAGCAATAAAAAACATTTTTAAAACATTTTTTTTTAATAAAATTTCAACAGCTTTTTTTTTTGTATGAACTTAGAATGGAAGAAACCCGTATCTCTCTAAATCAAATCTGTTTTAAAGATTTGAAATTGAAATATAATTATATAAAACATAATGAATATCGGAATGAAATAAAGCAGAAAGATTTTAATTTCCTTTTCAGTGAGGTGTCTCCATGGTGGTACAGCTTTTCCATAAGCAGACAAAATAGAGAAGACGTTTTTTCAACAAATTAGGCGAGTCTATCACACTGCGCTCAGCTCTTAGTTCACGGTTACAACGCCAGGCTGTTTCGTTTTCTTTGCCTCCAATGCCGCAATCTGTTGTGCTCTTTCCTTCTTCATTTTTTCTGTCTTTGTTACTCGTGATGTAAGGCTTAAAGGTGGCAAGATCTTTTCCAGTTTCGGAGACTTTGGGAATTTTAGTAAAGTGGACACACGATCTAGTAGAGTTCTGAAACAGAATCAAAATAAATCAATCCAATGAAACAACAATAAATGTCGGTGGAATTTGTTTGAATTGAAATAAAATTTGGAATGTCAACTGTTTTCACTTTTGAACTACTTGAGTGATGATTATAGGAAGGGGGAAAAACAAGAATTACAAGAAATTGTAGATAATAGGAATGCCCTCGCATTGCGAAGTCGCCAAGGAAATGTAGTGTTAAAAACTGTTTCCATAAGCAGGTAATTATAAGTCCATGATAATTAAATTGCAGCATTGAATAAGGAAAGTTTCATGACAATTGTTAGGAAATGGAATCTGAAGAGTGGTAACACCATAATTTTATTTATGGCATATAGTAACAGTAACTTAGTTTTTGAGGGCAGAAGGTCAAAAACCTACTAGATTTTGATGGCAGAAGGTCAAAAACCTAACTCGTACAAGGGATATCTGTGAACACCTTGTGTTGATTTTTATGACGATTAGTTAAGAAGTGAAGTCTGTAGAGTAGAAATGTTGAAATTCTATTTATAGTAACAGTGACCTAGTTTTTTGATGGCAGATGGTCAAAACGCAAATTGTACAAAAGGATGATATTTGTAAAATCATATGTCAAGTTTAATGACAAATGCTTAAGAGATGAAATTTATAGTGGGTGCATGACATCATTTGGGAAAGGTACGAACGTATATACAGGTAGATCCATATATGATCATGGATGACCTCGTAGCAAGGGTATAATATCTATATCTTTAATACTTACTCAACACGATTCTTCTTATCATCTAAAAATATCAGGGTATCATCGAGCTCTTTGGTTGGGATACTCTCGGGATTGATTAACTGAAATACAAAAAAGACAAATGAAACTTTTTCATTTTTAATTATTATGACATAATTAACAAATATTTAATTGTCATGTAGATATGTTGCCTAGCTGAACTCATTCACCCCTGAAGACACATTTGAACTCTTCCATTTCAAAGTTTAGAATAGTTCATTATGAAATTCCAGGGGTGAATCAGTTAAAGACTTGATTAGGCATAAATAAAAGTACATCTACAGTTAGTGATAAATAATAATATTTCTTTTAGTTTTTAAGTACTGCTCCATCACAACCTAGTTCAGAGGTCATCTGAAAGCGGTTAAAAAATTCTCATTCGTTGTTATAGGGCCTTTGCAACCAGGCATTGTCTTTCTCAACTCCCTGGGGAGCATACAACCGGTGCTGCCATTTTGGCACTCGCAGCTAGCATTCTTCAATTTTTGAACTGCCCAATCACATACTCATTTACAGCTGAGTGGACTGGAACAAGCGGAATTCAAAGATACAAGGGTCACGATGGCCGAGTGGTTATTCTTGTCTGTTGTTTCTTCTTGCGGGGCTGTGTTGGCCAAGTGGTTAAGATATCCCGACATTCTACATGTACCAACAGCCCTCCACCTCTGGGTCGCGAGTTTGAAACCCAGGTGGGGCAATTGGCAGGTACTGACTGTAAGTCGGTGGTTTTTCTTTGGGTACTCCAGCTTTCCTCCACCTCCAAAACTTGGCACATCCTTAAATGACTCTGGCCATTAATAGGACGCAAAACAAATAAACAAAACCAAATATAAGATAAAAACATAGTGCTATGACAAGACTGGAATCTGCGAACCTTCGGTAACAAGCCTTGTGTCCTACCACTAGACCCCTGTACCTCTGATGAATATTTTTGTTAAACAAATGTTTTAGTATACAAACGACTAACCTTAAGTTTAGCGCCAACATTAAAACGACAGCTGCGTTGTTTGGCGCTAAGTGTGAGTGCGATACGGTCCTGACTCATCACACGTACTCCCGTGTATTTGTTGAGCCCAAAGTGGATCGGCTGAAACGGAGGAGCGTGAACGTGGGTCTCCTGGTCCTTCCAGCTCCATTTACGTTTACGGTTGCCGAGAGGGTCAAGTTCTATTCCGCCTGTCGGCTCCATACAAAGTCTGCCGAAATAAAAAGTCAATATAGTCAAATATTTATATTGTTGTGTGAAAACATGGTACAATACCAGTCCCATAATAACAAAGGACTATGTATGGTTTTGCCTGTTTTTGGCCCCCAAATCCATCAAATTTTAAATTTCATTATTGAACACTCAAATAATATTATTTCAAATATAGATTACATCCCTCATGCAATTGTAATACTATTTATTTGTTATTTGTGCTATGGTTGCCATGGTAACCATCCGAAATATGCATTAATTATGCAAATGTAAATATTTGGTCTATTTTGGTCAATTTTTTCAAAGATTTTCACACAGCAACCATAGAGCGCATTCTTGAACAAAGTTTATATTTCTCCTAAAGATGTGGTATAAGTGCCCACATATTCTCATTTGATATTAAGTTTGTTCAAGAATGCGCTCAATAGTTTCTAATAGAAAAACTATCCAAAAAGTGGGCAAAATTGACTAAATGGTCAAATTTCCCTAATTTATGCATATTTGAGATGGTTTCCATAACAACCAGAGTTGAAACAACAACTAATTATTGTTTCAGTTTTATCGGGGATGTACTCCATATTTGAAATACATTAATTTGAGAGTTCAATAATCTGCTTCAAAATTTGATAATTTGGGGGCCAAAAAAGGCCCAAACCATATATAGCCCTTTACGTATAAACTTTTAGATTAATAGCAAGGTATTTCTTATATTTCTCTAGCTGATTGCATTGTTGGTGTGATTATAATGTAAGGATGATAACACAGTATTTCACACATGATAACATTCCTACCTTATTACATTTTTAGCATGATAAAACAGTATTTCAGACATGATAACATTTCTTACCTTATAACACTTTTAGCATGATAACACAGTATTTCACACATGATAACATCTCTACCTTATAACACTTTTAGCATGAAAACACAGTATTTCACACATGATAACATCTCTACCTTATAACACTTTTAGCATGAAAACACAGTATTTCACACATAACATTCCTACATTATTACACTTTTAGCATGAAAACACAGTATTTCACACATGATAATATCTCTACCTTATAACACTTTTAGCATGAAAACACAGTATTTCACACATGATAACATCTCTACCTTATAACACTTTTAGCATGAAAACACAGTATTTCACACATGATAACATCTCTACCTTATAACACTTTTAGCATGAAAACACAGTATTTCACACATGATAACATCTCTACCTTATAACACTTTTAGCATGAAAACACAGTATTTCACACATAACATTCCTACATTATTACACTTTTAGCATGAAAACACAGTATTTCACACATGATAATATCTCTACCTTATAACACTTTTAGCATAACACAGTATTTCTCACATGATAACATCTCTACCTGATAACACTGTATTTCTCACATGATAACATCTCTACCTGATAACATAGTATTTCCCACATGATAACATCTATACCTGATAACACAGTATTTCTCACATGATAACATCTCTACCTGATAACACAGTATTTCTCACATGATAACATCTCTACCTGATAACACTGTATTTCCCACATGATAACATCTCTACCTGATAACACAGTATTTCCCACATGATAACATCTCTACCTGATTACACGGTATTTCTCACATGATAACATCTCTACCTGATAACACTGTATTTATCACATGATAACATCTCTACCTGATAACACAGTATTTCTCACATGATAACATCTCTACATGATAACACGGTATTTCTCATATGATAACATCTCTACATGATAACAATGTAAGGATGATAACACAGTATTTCTCACATGATAACATCTCTACATGATAACACAGTGTTTCTCATATGATAACATCTCTACCTGATAACACTGCAAGATGACAAAAGTGTGTTTTTACCTGATAACGTTGTTAGGATGATAACAGGTGGCGTATCCATTAGGTTCAAACACTGAGAGGATCAATGGTCTGTCCGTGTCTTCTTGTACAACGTAGGTGTACTGGCCGAGAGTCACGGACGAGATAGATATTGCAAGGTTCCCGGATGGGTAACTAAGCAACCGTTAAGGTAAATTTAATTGCAGAATTCCACTTAAAAAATTGGCTTCACAAATTGATAAGGATTTGCTATGACAATGATTAAGACATTTCCCCTTAACATCATTAGATCTAAACAGCTATTTTTGTAAGTATATATTTTTGTTTATTTCTCAGTGTATTTAGGTGTGCAATAGTTATCAATTATGGACTTTTGTCAAGGTTAATATGTTGTTATGTGGACCCGATAGAACCATTTCAACCTAGGACTTGAAGTATGAGGTTGATTATTATTACTATATAAGGTCTATATAACAAGGTATTAACAGAGACAAAAGTCCTCAATTTTTATATTACATATCAACAGAATGTAAATCTATTGTTGAAATATTCAGATCTCAATTTTGAAACATGAGGTTGATAATGTTGCATTCAAGGCGAAAAATGGAAAAATTGGGTTGATATATGCTAAAGATACTGCATTAACAAACCTGAAAACAAGTATTATAGCCAATTAGAATCAAGGAAAAAGAATGGATAATTATGTAATATTGTAACATCGAACCTTGTCACCTCAAACTCGTATAACCCGAAGACCCCTTTTAATTCGGAGTACTTCGTCGGTCCTGACCAAGCTTTACACTAGCATTCAAACTCGCGTAACTCGAATATTCGGTTATGGAAGTTTTACCACGGTTACGTCAACTTCAAGACAATGGGGTTCAACTGTGTGGTATGTAATGCAGTGTACTTTTGTGGCGTTGTGTGTCACAGTGAAAGTATTTGACAACAAATTTTACACAACAAGATTCTAAGGACTTATAAGGATACAATACATTGCCGGTTCCATCTGGGAACATAGTAAGGAATTTCTGTCCATCTTCATAGAACTTCTCTATCAGGGGCCGGTCATACAACTGTAAGAAAAACGTATTTACATGTTTTAAATAGAATTATTCTCCTTATGACATATGAATGAATACTTGTTATCTATATAAGGATTGTACCTCATTTTGACTGTGTATACGGTAATATGCCGCAGTTGGCAACAAACATATTTGTAGGGTGCACGTTAGTGCTCTATAGTGAAAATTGAAGGAACCAAACAATGGCCATCAGTGAATACTTATTGTTCTAAAGCGTGAACAATGTCATATTTGAACAAATATCAATCCGCTGAGTTTACTTAGCACAAGAAGGGAGAGATATATAAATACATGTACAGTACAAACCTGCGCTGTTAACTCAAATACCCCTTATTCTTCGAACAATTCATTTAGTCCCGACCAAATTCGTACATAATCAACCAATCTCGGATAACTTGAATACCATGTATTCCTCGAACTATTGATCGGGTCCCCAGGAGTAATTGGGTTTTTCCTGTACGACATTCTAACCAATAACCCCCCCCCCCCCTTCTAACCAATAAACACAACTCCCCCCACTTCTAACCAATAAACACAACCCCCCCCCCCCCCAATAAGACATGACATAAGATATAGAACATATGTATATAAGACAATTCCTCTTACCTTTATTACTTATGTTATCTTAAATAATAACGTCCCATATTCTGAGTAATGTAAACCAACTTATTTTTGCGGCGACTTTATTTTGTGTTTTTATATGAAATGACTATTTTGCGGCGATTAAATTTTCGTAAATCCTATGTACAGTAGTACAGTATAGTACTCCTACAGTTGGCATACCTCTGATTGAAACTAATTTGCAGTGATTAACTTTCATGAATTTCAATCAACAGCGAAATACATAAAAATTAATCGCAAGCGAAAATAAGTTGAGGCAATTATGGTCCATAGCTTACTTCTGATTCTATGTCAATTCGGCACTCAAGCCCCCACTCTTTTTATTTTTAGATTTTCAAGCGCCCTGGGTGGTGCTTATAGAGTCAAATACAGTACCTACAATCTTTTTTTGTTGTTTAAATTATGAAATTTGAGCCTCATGAAAATATATCATTTCAGAGTCCAAACTCCACTTTTATGTCTGTCTAATGCTACTCACATTGCCTGAGGCTATCATGGCAGGGTTGAGGGGCTCAGGGACAAAAATGTCCTCATGTTCCTCAGGTAACAAGGGACTCGGGGCCCGGATGGTCCAACCTTCTTCCAGGCACCGCTGTGAGGATAACATGTAGTTGATCGTCTTCATCTGGCGCGCAACTGCAAGGGAGGTAATTCATGTTACTGATTTCTGTTAGGTATACAGTACTGTTTATTCAAACAACTCTAAGAGAAAAATTCAGGGAATTTAAAAATTACAAATAATTTAAATCTGAAGTTATACTACCGGTATATTATTTTGAATACATAATGATTTAAAAAAATATATATATTTGTGATATGACTGGGTGAAAAGGGAATGATATGGCTATATGGATATAATGTAAAATTTTCACTTAATAAACATTAATTGATGGCTGCACAAAGTCTGATAAGAACTCTTTTCTATGAATCACTATGATTGATGATAAAGTCTTAAATTAGCTACATGTGAATTGTGAGTGCAAATGATCTATATTAAAAATGACATGAAATAACAAACATGGTTTAACACTCATATCCTTCAGATATATACAGTACCATTAAAAAGTTACTTGTTTGGTCTTTCACACTTGGGCTATTCCTAACCAACACAAGCATTTGTCATACTTTCAGTTCATTTCAACTCATATAC
Organism: Mimachlamys varia; assembly: GCA_947623455.1. Classification (NCBI taxonomy): domain Eukaryota; kingdom Metazoa; phylum Mollusca; class Bivalvia; order Pectinida; family Pectinidae; genus Mimachlamys; species Mimachlamys varia. The sequence goes on along the minus strand of OX392541.1, from coordinate 10,446,627 downwards.
CCCTGAAGACACTATTGAACTTTTCCTTATCAAAGACTGGAATAGTTCATTATGAATTTCAGGGGCAAACAATTTAAACTCTCAGCATACACCATACATTTACGCACACACATATTTTACTTCCTTTTCTAAACAGTACTGATACCTTGAAATCCTGTTTTTCCCACGAAAGATTGGGTAGTGCCCAGAAATTTACGTTTCGGCCCGCTTTTGGGCTTCGCTGGTTTTGCCCGCGGAGGCGGCTTTGGCCTGTGAACTTTAGATTTGGCCTTTTTTGTCTTTTTCGACACCTTTGCCTTCGAAACCGGTGAAACCGGAGAAGCTGATGAGGGTATCGGAGTTTCAGCAGGAGTTGCAATACGTAGTTCTTCCTCCGAATCTTCTAGATTGTGTGACAAAGAGCTTATACTTCTGAATATTTTGAGATAATTTTATTACTTCTCATCTTAATATTGAAAAAGAATTTCTATTGATTTTCTGATCATAAATGTTTATTTCAGTTGATAATTTAAAATAATAAATACAATTGGGAAAGACACTGAATGTCTAATTATTATAATTTTTATCATTTATTAATCCATGAATTTTTTTTTTTTTGAAAAAAATTGAAACAATTATTATCGATAATTTTATAATAAGTTTAAAATTATTGTTATAATTACGATTAAGTTTGATGCTTGTCAGTTTTTTATCATTAGTTTTTCTGTAATAATATTGGTTATTCTTAGTTCTTTTTAACATAAGCAATTAACCATGATTATCTGTTACATTATAATAACTGTTTAAGATTTGATATATATATATATACTGTTTAAACCCCCTATAGAACCAGTTAAGCGTAGTAATTATCGGCCTCCGATAAGAAAACATCTTTTTAGAGTTTGATTGAACTTGATCAATGAAGTTTAATGTTAGCTAGTGTTTTATTTATACTGTTATGATTGTCATTGGTCGAGTTCAAATTCCGAAACTCAAAACAAGATTTTCCGATCAAGGCCTGTTTTTGTTGAACAGATATTAATAATGTAGCGCCGCGTATAATACTCACACAGAGACACCTACTGTCGCATCCAACAACCAAGGAAAGACAACTCAGGGAAGCATCTGTTACAGATTTAGGGATATATATATACTTTTTTTGACACTCCTTTGAATACAATTTTAGCACCAGGCCATATACATATTCATACATGTTATCCATCAAATTGGAAGATACTCGTTCAATATGCTAATTTTATTGGTTGAAACAAAAAGTTCAATTTTTCAACCAATTAAATTAACCTTTATTTATTGAATCCAGTCTTTCAGAGGATGAAAAACATACAGGAATATTTTGACCAGACAAGACACAAAGGTTACCGACGTGACATACATCAACTCACAGCTCTCGGCCAATCTGCAGTCATACTTGAAACCCATTAACATTTAATCTATATTAAAAGCCTAGTAATAATTTAATCAGAACCAAACACATTCGAATGCACCGAAGGCAAAACTATATATGATGTATGTTGTAAGATGGCCGCACTGCAGACCACATGTGTGGGTTATACAATCATAATGGTGGGATTCGCCAGGGGTCTCCAGTGGGTCCAAATTCTTTTATTTTACGTAAAGAGCCAATTGGGGTTAAATATGCATCATAATGACTGTTGTAACGTATTTACAATAGAAATTGGTTTCACAATTAAGGGAAACCCCAAATCTCATGTTAACTATTTCAATCATTTTAATACTAAATCTTGTTGATAAAGAGAATGCCCTCAGTTTGAAATAAACCTCAAAACTGAATCCATGTTGCGTGATGACTATTGTTATCTGATACCATGGACTTACACCAGGACAATCTGTGTGATAATGATTGGATGTTGAGATTTTGATACATAGCTGTCAACTCTCACTCAATAAGGAGGGGGATTCCGTCCGTCATTTTGACCAAAATTTACCACTCCTTCTGAACTCCCTCACATTAAGGTCCGAATTTACTCGCACAAATTCAAAATCTACATCGTTTTGTGGAATAATCTTTGAAGTTACTGTAGGGTATTGTGTAATGTTGCCAAGAGGTGTTTCTAAACCAAACGAATGTTTTTTTAAGTTATTCTGGTAAATAAAACTGGAAAGATGAATTGAGCCAAGAAGTTTTAGTTTCGTTTGACCCATGAGTGAGATCTGCGTCACTGGAGCGTGACGGTGTTTTGAGGTTGATGTTTACGGATGATGACTTATTTGAACATGAGTAAAATAAGTCAGTAATCATATACTACACTACTATCTACGTTCAATCTCTCGCACATCTATATTGTAAAAACATGCACACACGATACGTAGCTACTACACATGCAGCTCACAACACATCACAACATGCTACATAATACAGAAACAAACATCCTCGATGTCCAGGACCTACGATCACCTACGCTCTCTACACCCCTGGAATATGTTGGATTTTGTTGATGAGGCAAGAAGACTGGTTCAACCGTTTAATGTTTATCAAAAGAATCTCGCAGTCACATAACGGTAAAAATTGATAGACTTTGAAGTCGGGAATGCGACTCCTTCTTAATCCATGCAGCCTTGCGATTGGTCAGGGTTTTTTACCTGAGCGTGCCTCCAGATTTGTCATGACATATTCCAGAGGTGTAGAGAGCGTAGGTGATCGTAACCCCTGGATATTGAGGATGAAAAACAACACAATACCAGTACTTAGTACAGTAGCGATTTTTTGACCTATATATAGCCCTGCGATTACTGGCCACTAGATATATATAGTGTTTTGTGACCATATTTAGCACATAGCGTTAAATCCCCTACATGGCATCACAGATATAACATACCTGTCCAACAGGTAACCCATAATGTACCATCAATAAATATATACATCAGTATTTTAACATATTTATACTTGTCGCTATAGTCACCAGGCACCAGGATCATGAAACAATCTTAGACTTTAAAAGCTATTCCTTAGCCAATCACATATGATCATGTCACTTTTCATGACATTACCAGTATTTGTGATTAGCCAAAGCTTTTGCTTAGCAAATCACATTTGATCATGTCACTTTTCATGACATTACCAGTATTTGTGATTAGCCAAAGCTTTTGCTAAGCCAATCACATTTGATCATGTCACTTTTCATGACATTACCAGTATTTGTGATTAGCCAAAGCTTTTGCTTAGCAAATCACATTTGATCATGTCACTTTTCATGACATTACCAGTATTTGTGATTAGCCAAAGCTTTTGCTTAGCAAATCACATTTGATCATGTCACTTTTCATGACATTGCAAGTATTTGTGATTAGCCAAAGCTTTTGCTAAGCCAATCACATTTGATCATGTCACTTTTCATGACATTACCAGTATTTGTGATTACTCAAAGCTATCGCTTTGCCAATCACATTTGATCATGTCACTTTTCATGACATTACCAGTATTTGTGATTAGCCAAAACTTTTGCTAAGCCAATCACATTTGATCATGTCACTTTTCATGACATTACAAGTATTTGTGATTAGCCAAAACTTTTGCTAAGCCAATCACATTTGATCATGTCACTTTTCATGACGTTACAAGTATTTGTGATTCAGCCAAAGCTTTCACTTAGCCAACCACATATGATCATGTCACTTTTCATGACATTACAAGTATTTGTGATTCAGCCAAAGCTTTCACTTAGCTAATCACATTTGATCATGTCACTTTTCATGATATTATTTGTGATTGGCCAAGTCATAACATTTAAGCTTTTGCTTAGCCAATCATGTTCGACCACGCAACTTTTCATGTTGTATTTGTGATTGGCCAAATAAGTCTAAACATTTAAGCTTTTGCTTAGCCAGTCACATAATGATCATGTCTCTTTACAACATTATTTGTGATTGGTTAAGTCAAAACATTCAGAATTAAGATCTTTTTATGATCTTGGGGCCAGAAGTGTTTACGACCCTCCTACCTCGGGTAGATGCCTGTCTACTGATTACAAACTCACCCCTGTAGACTATAATAGGCTATTCCAGATCAAGGCATGGTTTAGTCTACTGAAGCTATATAGGGATGAAAGGGTTAACTCATTTACCCATGAGGACACATTTGAACTCTTCCACTTCAAAAGTTGGAATAGTCCATTATGAAACTACAGGGGTGAATGAATTAATTAAGTCCATTTTACTTCAACAAATTTGGTCACCAGAATGTATAATGAAGTTTCATCACATTAAAAGCTTGAAAGGCAGTTTTAACTCATTCACCCCTGAAGACACATTTGAACTCTTCCAATTCAAAGGTTGGACGAGTTCATTATGAAATCTCAGGGGTGAATGATTTGATTGACAGCAATTCTTCAAAGAATCATTAAAAGCACAGTCTGTGTAATAGAATACAGCTTAACGTGTCACACAAGTGATTTTTGAAATGTTGTTATTATCAATATCTACATTACCTACCTCATTATTCTCTATACACTCAATAGATGTCATTTAAGTTAGCAGTTTGCAACTGCCTTGTACAGTTTAATAAAACATGAAGAAATAAAATGAAAAAAAAACAAAAAACTTTTTTGTTTTTCTATAACTAGCAGTGACAAAAAGTGATCAAAAATTGGTGAAGTTTATCATTTCTAAGTGAAAATGAAATCCAGCGAAGCTAAGTTGTGACAACAAACATCTACCCATATTTCAGGTCATAGGTGACTCCAGGTCAGGGGTCAACATAGAACATGAGGTCACATCCTGAACCCAGGACTGACCCCTGTTCGAGATGACTTGACCCTGTGTCCAAGACTGAAATAAGTCTCGGAGAGTAATCATTAAATACAAAAAGCCTTGACCCTTCCCCAGTGCTGTGCGTACAGGACCAAAGAAGCGAAAGTGTTTGCCCCCGTGTAGAGCGCCACCTACCACTGTCTTTATACATCTGCTGTCCGTGGGGGGCGCCACCAACGCCTTTAGATTTGCCTGTATACAAAGTCAATATACCGTCACAAAAATCTAGGACAAGCACGATAGGAAAACTTGGGAGAGGAAAGATGACCGGCCTCGCTAGGACCGTCAGCTGAAAAGGACTGGCTTAGGATATGGTTAGTAAGGCACCTGGCCTCGGCCTTCTCAACCCACGTGATAACAATGTTGTGAACCACAACAGGTCCGAAATTTAAAAATGCATCAAGTGGGTTGAAAAGATTAGTAATTGTCAAAAAGCCAAACTTAAAAAAAAATTAACTTATATATATATATATGTTTCTCTGGTTGGAGGGAATGGCCAGTTAATTTATTCACCCCTAGAGTTTTATTAACCGAATATATTCCAGAAGAGGAAAAATTTATGGCATTCCTCTTTTTGACGTGTATTTTCAGTAATTCACTCATGTATGATCACAAAAATGCTGATGCATAAAGCCATTTAATCACACAATGATCAATTGATACAATGGTATTTTCTGATATATCCTTTTGATTTCAAAAATAAAACACTGTTTGTTGGAATTTCTTGCTGATTTTCGGGATCGATCCCGAACATTTATACAAAAACTGTGCTACTATAAGAATATGATTTTCGGGATCGATCCCAAAAATTTGCAAGAAGTCCTTTCTTGGGATCGATCCCGAAAATTATTCTGAAAAAAAACTGTGCTACAATAAGAATATGATTTTCGGGATCGATCCCAAAAATAAGGAAGAAGTGCTTTTTTGGGATCGATCCCGAAAATTATTCTGAAGAAAAAAACTGCAACAATAAGAATATGATTTTCGGGATCGATCCCAAAAATAAGCAAAAAGTCTGTTTTCGGGATTGATCCCAAATATCTGAAAAAAAACTGGTACAGTGAAAATGTGATTTTTGGGATCGTTCCCGAAAATTTTATTTCCTTAAAGGATTTGTGCAACGAAAAGTGAAAATTTTATGTTTGGTAAAAGTCATGTTTTAAAACCATATTCAAACACCCAATCTTTGCTTGCAAGCGTGGTCTGGTTACTTTGTGTAGACACAATTATGAGGTCATTTTCGCCGACCTCTAAATTATGCATATACGTACAATATACTTTTTAAAACGAAAGTCCATGCATACTTTTAATTTGTATTGGCAAAAATGATGTTTTGTGGGGCATTTGAATGCTAATTTCGTTCGTCATCCCGAAGAATACAGTAGTCAAGAGATGGACACCCTGTCGAAACATTACAAATCATGGGCGTGCCATTCACAAGGGATTAGTGATCTAACACAAACGTGACACTAATTAGTTGATTGGTCAGTGAATTCACCTCGATAAGACAGGTGGATGGTAACATTTTACCTTTATGCTGCTACATATATACTGACATCAGTCAGGACGACGAAACCTGTACCAGGGTCATAAAAACGATACATATGTACAATGTACAATGTACACCAGGCAACCAAATTTATATGTATACCAATTTGACGAAAATAACAAGAATTAATGTTTATCTCCAAATTATTTTCGCATTTTACGGTACTTGTAGAACATGTATGTAATTGGGGCCTAATTTTTACTTGTTCTGTGAATCCGAAAAGAAGATGGAATGTAAATCCAACATTATTTTAATTTATTAAGTGTTCAGTTGTATCACGGAATTGGATTGGATTAGATTTTGCTATCTAGGTCCTTGGTTGTATGTTTATATGTGGGTTATAGAAAGCAAATAACCGAATTATAACTTTAAAGGAATTCTTTTATTTATTTATTTTTTGGTGGGGAGGAAGGGGGCGATCGGAACGTCCAGAGTGTCTATATCTGAGTTACATTAATAAACTTTTTTTTAATATTAACATTACTGTGAGCTTTTAGATATTTCATAAATTCTTCATCTTCATCTTTGCTAGTTACCTAATGCAAATAACCCCCCGAGGTCATCACAGGTGTGAAATGACTTACCTGTGATATCAAAGGGATGCGCGGCAAGTGGAGGTAAAAAGACAATCGGTACATGCAATTATAATATTATAAACCCTGTCAAATTATCTCAGATAATAATTAAATGTACATTGCTATGTACATTATTACGCCCAATATACATATATTTTGTATTCAGTGGAAAAAATATGAATTATCCCACGCAGAGACCGACACTGGAATACTATCGAAAGTCCAGTTTTTCTGAGGCAAATCTAAGATGGGAATGTTCCATAACACATTTAAAATAATCACATCTTAAAACTGTTTGTATTTCTGAGCTGACGTAAAATAAATGAAAATAAGAACTTTCGTATTAACATTTATCTACTGTGATACCAACCTTGTAATTAATTCCGTAAAAAGACATGATACATATTATTATAAATGTTGTGAGTTCCTCTGCTTCCTTGGGTATAAAAGGCACTCAACTAGTCTGACTGGCTCTCATTGTTGATATGAAAGCACATGCGACACCTCTATAGGCCTAACCAGCCATTAAAATGGAATATAGTAAAGGAATTGCTGAGGCAAAGGAAACAGTTATGTACACCAAAATGTGCATTGCAACTCTTGAAGGCACTTTAATTTGCAATTGGTCTTCTAATTGCTACTTCATTTCACTGTCAATCATTCAGCATTGCCGAAATCATGCATTTCTGTTGTTAGGGCTGTTAGGTATTCTTTTATGTATCTGAAAAAATGAAATCAGACTTTAGTTTAAACGGAAGTGTTTACTGGGTAAATAACACCTAGCAATGCATGAACAAAATAAGCACAGCATTACAAAGTTTTGATTAAATGTTGCATGTGTAACATGATATACATTTATACTGTTATGCAAATGAATTAAGAGGAGAATATTCAAACTTTCTTAGGACTTCAGAACATCATACATGTACGTTGTTGGGAACCTAATACAAGATATTGTTGTGTGTGTGTGTTACGTCATCTTTGACAAAGCTTTTTAGTACTATTGTGTTTTAGTGCAGTATGAATATGGCATATACTTGTATGCTTACATATTGTGATCGCCATCCTATTTTCTTTGTAACACACAAACTTGCAGAATGTACCCAAAAATGATGATATGATTGAGAAAACACATAGGTTATAAGCTGTCACTAGCTTAATACTCAATTTGATTTTTACTGAAACACTGATGTCAAAACATTGACATATTTGTATTTAGCTATGATCAAGATTCACAATAGACATTAATACAAATTCTTACCATTAGCAATTACATAAAGAGTAACACAGGTTAGACATGTAATTGCATGAACTTATAATTTTGATATGTATATATTTTACATACCTTTGGATGTTGTTAGTCCTGGCTTATCAATTTTTGGATTTCCTCAATATCCGTATCTTCCAAATGTATATATATATATGTGTCAATCTTGTTGATACTATGCGAGTTATCTGAACTGTTTCCAGCATTTCATCTCTGAATGACTAATCTGATCAGTAAAAAGACATTGTCAGTGTGGAAGGTGTATATTCCCAAAATGTGTAGCCACTGAACCAGACTTTCCTGCAAGATGTTGTTTTAGCACACAGGCTAGAGGCTTCCATGCATCCAATTCCTTTCTCTTGTAAAGAGACAAAAAAAGGTCCCTTTGAAATTGAAAATGAAGAGGCCTGGTATGCTTCTAGATGTTGTTCAGATTTGGGGTCATCAAATTTTTGATGTTGGAAACGCTTATGATTTCCTTTTCTTCAGGTTACATGTATAAGTCTAAAAGTTGCATCAGTTATAATTCAAGGTGTCTGTTATTTTGCTAAATGTAGCATCTATAGTCGCTTAAAATATGGCCGACCATCAGAAATGAAAGATGAACCTGTACAAAGATAATTTTGGGCATTCAATAGAAATTACATAAATTGTAATGACTGGTAGAACTTGTGTTCTGTCTTGTACATTATAACAAATTTATTTTTTTTTCTAACAAGATTTGAAATGCAATATATTGCCCTGATTATGATTTTTTTACCTTGTCTATTCGAAAAAGGAGGGGCTTATGTTGTCAACCTGTGTCAACATAGCCAATGTTAAAATTTGTTGACAAAGTTTGGAAACATTCTGTAAATCATTCAATATTTGTACTATAAAGTTGTAATTTGGTATTTTGGAATTTAATTAAGGGACACAAGAATGTAATATATGGAATGAAAGAGGATTTTTTTTCCAAAAAAAAAAAAGATAAACAAGTTTTTTTTAACTTTCCAAGGCTCAAATCCAAGGTTAAAGTTTTTTTTACATTACTGTGCTGAAAATGCAAAGAAATAATTTTTATTTTAACGTAATGTGTATGTGTACTTAAATGAGCTTGTTTGTCAGCTGTACATGACGGTCCCTCTACAGATTGTGTAGAAAAGTGTCCTCAAGAACTGCTGAATGGATTTCAATGACACCACAGATCAGTTGTTTCTGAAACTGTTACATATGGGAAAACAAAGCAGGTTTCTGATTGGTCAAAATTAGAATGTTGTCTGATTAAGCAGAAAATTGACAATATTATTATTGTTATATTAATTACACCTAAACAGTATATATAAAAATATGATGTGAACCTTTGGATATGCACTTATTCAAGATAAAACTGTGTTCAGATTTTGTTTTATGACCCCATCATTGTTAATAGTACATATTGCTAATCATTATACTACTACATATGTACATGCAAAAATTGAATGATATTTAGCTGAGAATGAAAAAAAAAATCCAAAAATATCATTTATAGGGTGATGGGGTAGCACAGTGGTTTGTGGGTTGGATTCTCTGATCGGACATGAAAGGGTATGGGGTAACCTGCTGGATCCATAGGTTTTCTCAATGAACTTTGCTGTCCTTCCACTATAAAGAGCCCTTGTGGCTTGTGCTAATATCTGAGCCAACAAGAGTGGTCTAAGTAAGGTAACCTCTTTATAATTGTTGTGAAAAAATCAAGTTTACATTTCACAAATTTTACAAAAAAATCATTTTATTGAATAAACTAATATAGTAAATTTTGTCCCTTCCCCACTAGGGAATGTGAATTACAGAGGACATGAAATTCACAATTTTGATAAAACACCTTAAAACCAATCGACCTATGAAGATGATTTGATTCCAGCACATCATTTGGGTCAAAAGAAGGTTGTTGAGATTTTAAACAATTTAACCAATTTGAGTCCCTCCCCTCATCTACATTAATTGGGGGAAATGTCTCCTTGTTGTACATGGTAATTTTGAGCTCACAGATATCAGACAATATCAGACCCTGAGAAACTACTGTCATTTGCCTCTGAGGGTACCCTGAATATTACAAACAGTCAAACACAGTAGCTAACTGAGGCTGTTTCTATTGCTGCCAACCTGCACATTATAACTCCCCCTCCTAAAGATTTGTCCTAGCCACTTATATAATATGTTCAAAAGACAAATATCTTAAAAGTTAGTGTCTGGCATATAACTTCTCCACTATTTAATGAATATCTTTATATATATATTTTGTACCTTAATTATCCTCCTATATATGCCATATATATACATACCTAGCTGGCAACACTACTAAGCAAACTCCTATAATTACAGATTAAATGTGATTGTAAGCTTCATTTCATTTTCGTTTCATTTTTTTCACTAATGTCACTGTTATTTAAAAATCCTATAATCCTTTTGAATAATGATTCCTACATGTCATTTACTGTGAAATCATAACTTGTAGTAGTGTATTAACTATAATAAATCACTAATATCTGTATAATTATGAAGCTAACAATGCTTCAGACCTAGGTGTTCTCTAGATCAGTATAAGAGCTGCTATTGTTTGCATGTAGGTCTGGATACATATGAGGATTTACATTATGAAGGGGTGCAATCTTGGTGAAAATGTATGGGGTGGGAAATAATGAGATTGTGGGACAGCTAGAGAGTCTGCTGGGATTAAGGATAAATTTGATCAGATAGGAGTGTCTGCGCTGACCGGCTGCATAAATATGAGAATGGCTGGAGAGTGTTATTTAAAAGATAAAGAGTGAAAAGTGGACAATAATTACCTAAATACAGAGTCTGGATACAATATGTGCTACATTGTATATCAAAATGGGGACATGTGACACAAACCTTGGTGTTGTGGTCATGTATACATGGGCAAAGATGTAATAACAACAAAGCGTTGGGAGATCATAAAAGAAATTATTTAAATGATCAGGTTGATTGACCACTTTTTCAAGAAAACAATTAAAAACATGAAAGTTTATCAAGCACAACATACAAGACAAAGCACAAGAAAGCCAAGGGAAACCTAACAATTTGTAACAGGATACGAAAAAAACACAGTTATAGCATGTTCCATTCAGCGGAATGTTTCGGTTGTTCCAAGTTGGATCCAATATGGCGGTCTGTAAAAGGTTTTCGTTTCAGATGTTCAATACATTGTAAATAGACATAACTGTAACCAGTTACACTGCATTTCATTAGTAAAATACATCATTACGGATTCCTAGTGGCACCATAGTGTGAAAAACTTGTAAACAAAAACATTTACTCGCATCGTTTTGCAGATTATATGACAGAACCGTTTTGGTTATTTCTGGAAATGTCATTTCTTTTTCCATTATTAGATTTTTCCAAGTTAGGACATCTGAAACGTTCCGATTAAAGTAATACACTATTAGACTTCGGTTCGAACACAGGACCTTCGGAACTGTAGACGGATGCTCAACCAATTGAGCTATCTTGTCGCTGACGATCAACCCAGTCTAGATCAGCTACATATTTATAAGAATTTGGAGGATGATACATCAAGTGTTTCTCAAGAAATAGTGATAACGATCATTTGTCAAAATCTAAGATGGCCACCTGTCGGCCATTTCGTTTTATGATCCGTCCCATAATCAAAAGGGTACAGCTAAGAGGAATCTCTCAGTAAAATTTGAGAATAAAAATTCTTGAAAGAGCGGGAAGAAACTTTCATTGTCGAAATTTAAGATTACCGCTGGTCAGCCAATTGTTTTTATTCTGATACAGGGACAAAGAGGCAATCTACTGATGAAATTTGAAAAAAAAAAATCCCAGGTTGCCACCTGTCAGCCATTTTTTTTATCATTCCCTAAATCAAAAGATGACTAGAATAAGAAATTATACAAAAAATTGTTTGGACTGACCATGATGGACAGAGGGCAATTTGATATGCCAATGATGATGGTGGGCTGAAATGCAGGAATTCATCAATTGTTTGGAAACGTTTGCATGTCAATAAATAATTACAACTCATGCTACTTGAGTTTGCTACCTACAAAGTAAACAGATAATCATATTTTATTTCATTTTACCTCATGTGGAAAATGGGAACACAGCTGTGACATGTACACGTGTACCCGTTATACTCACTAGGTGTGGTGTCTGTTCCTAAGTAATTCCTTCCATGGCTTGATCAAAATAGTTGGTAGTCTCTCGCAGTTTGACAATGGGTAATGATCATATTAAGGCACAAAATTTCCTTGCATTGATACAAAATACAAAATTACCCACTTCTAAAATCTGTGCTATGTACATTGCCTCTTCTTCAAGGCTATATACTCTAGTTCACATAGAAGACATGACATTAAGCTTATCAGCTTCTTGAGACGGGATAGAATATCACTGATAAAACTTTATACACTGTACCATACGAAATTGATAAATAAACAAGAGGGATGGTTTCACTGCTGACCACCACATGCCCTCCCTCCTCTTGTGTTCTGCAGAACCATCAGCTTATAGATTTTATCAGTGTCTGGACTCACAAGCCCTTTGTAAACTATAGGATTTTAGGTCTGGAGATAAATTATTATGGCCCTATAATCTGGTTGTATATGATGGCAATTTTTCTAATTTTGTCATGCACTGTACATGTCAAACAATGACGTTCAATGTTCTAAAGGCATATTACTTACGAAGTGTTACCCTCAAAGTCTCTTGGATACAAATTACAAAACTCAAAATGTTGTGTTAAAGGACGACCTAGTTTAAAATCCCACCGGACAGCAATAAAGGTGGGGGAGGAGGGAGGCAGGGCTTATCTACAACATGGGTTGCTAGGGCCACATACTTACCACACATTAATAATAGGAGGGTGTAAATATTTGATATGAAAACTCTGCAAAAAACATTCGCCATTATGAAAGGGGTAAAATTAAAGTTAATATCTCCTTTGATCTCTCAGAATGACTCTACTAAACTTATGATAAGGTGCTGTTGTATTAGTCCTCAAGGGTTAACATATATAGACGTGTACATACCTCAAGGCCTGATCTGGGACTGACTTATAATATGGGTGCAGTCTAATATCATTTCACATCGTTATCAGGTGACAAATTGGTAGGATATACAGCTCAGCATCACCCCAACAGGTACGATAAAGGCCGAGATTCAGTGCAATTTGAGTATCTTGGTGTTATCTGGACCATTGACAGTATCAATTAATTTTGTCCAGGCAGAGCTACACCGCTAGCTCCCTAAGGTCTAGTTTACACTGAAGGGGAAACACACACATGTGCCTGCAGTGCTCTACAGTGTAGTGTGGGGACAAGCTATAAGCCATGAATGTGTTTGTTTACAAATACCACCTCTGTCTTGCTACATAGGTAGATTTGAACGCAAGAAACTAAATAAATTGCATTGCTTGAAGTAATCAAATTTTAAGATTTAAATGAAGAATTGATGAAAATATAAGACAAAGTTATTTATATAATTCATACCAAATGTGGTTTACACAATTTATAATCAGTATCACTGACACATTAATTACTGTACATTAATTCATTCCATACTATAAATATTCCAAGCATTTTGCATCAGAAAAATTGTATCACAATTGGAAATTATAATTTGAAATATATATAAAAATAAAAATGTTTTTTGGGCATATCATAGTATAATTTGTAAATCAAAAATACAATCTGTCCAACCCAGATGTCAACAGGAACGATCTTTGTGGTGGTCTGTAGTTTGCTCATGGTACGCAAATTTCAATATTTGAAATATAAACGTTTCCATAAAAGTATACACCAATGAAACGATTTATACATAACAATTAATTATTTACAACAAAGAAAAAAAAGGATAGTTATGACGAGTTGTTATAGTGGATTTAGCTGCTTCACATTCTCGAAAACATTAAAATAATGAAGGTCTAAGAAATGTTCAATTTCTTTCCAACGAAATATTCAATTTGATGGTCATTTGCCTAGTGCAATTTGGGATAAGAATGAACAGGTTGTTTTTAGAAAGAATCATAATAAGAATTAGACAATGGTTTTGTCCAGATAAACAACAATACCAATCACTGGAATAAATTTCCCAATACACATTTGTATGTCTCCACAAGATTTTTAAAATTTGAAGTCGAAATCACAAGAATAATTCTACAGTCTCAATATGTATTTCAAATGTAACTGTATAATCAAAAGCTTATGAAAAAAAATACATAGATTAAAAATGTATCATTTCAAAGTGAAAATTCTCACACTGTAGAAGCGTCAAAATACTGTTACTGCGACACTTTTGCACAGCACTAGTGACTTGGTATATCTAGTTAGTCACTGTCACTATCGTAGCTATCGGCACTATTGTCAACCATATTTCCTCCTCCTCGTCCTCATCACTAGCATTATTTCCAGGCTGGTCATTTTCGACTCGCAGGAAGTCAAGCATATGAACCCAAATATCAACCACAAAGTTGTAGGTTTTAGAAACATATGGTTTTTTGCCTGTCCGACGTCTATTGTGCTGAACACACACATTCCTGTTAATAGACGTATGTCCTCTTCCCACATGTTCATTCCAGTCCAAGACAGCGAGATCGATTCTCAACTGGTACATGATATTCTTATAATGAATCCTCTTATCCAGGTAGATGAGGCAGGTATTGTTGAAGCTTTCAATATAATATGTGTCCTTCGACATCATGTAATCTTCTGCGTTTTTGTAAACTGTCAGGTCATGCAGAGTTTTTTGAAGAAGGTTGACAGCAACCTGATCAGTGATGACAGTTGACGAAGGTACATGATCCTGTCGTCTACAGTTGGAGTTCACATCACAGTGATCGTGCACGTTTTGAAAATGAAAGATGCAAACATCGATCAGCTCTCGCATCCTCTGAGCATTCTGCTCACAATTTTCAATGGACCAGTAAACATGGTTCCTAATTTCTGCCCCCTTGTCTCTCAACTGTGGGTGCCATGTTGTCCCCATAGACCTCTTCATACCTTTTCCAATTTTGGTCATCACCTTTGTAATTGGCTTGGCTGCATGCCATCGTTCATTTGTATTGGTTGTATTTGGACGTTCTTTCACAATCTTATTCACCGCCATGTTACGATCATGTGCATGATTCCTTACATGTATCCCACACTCGTCAAAACTCTCATACATCCGAGTACATCCAACTTGCTTATAATGTTTCTGGGAACATCTTTTGTCTGCTTTCGTCTGCTTTCGTCTGAATGTCAACAACTTTGTGTGTTTTTTGGCCGAGTGCAACGTGGTCCGTATGGTAGGAATTCTTCCTACAAGCATGACGGGCATCAGTCATTATGGATATGCCCTCCTCAATTTCATTTTTCTCTTCATTTTTTGCCATATTCACTGATGTTTTTCTCAGCAAATTAACTATAGTTCCCATACTCTGAAGCACATTTGCACGAAAGTGTTGGCTGGTCAATCCACATTTGGCAAATTTACTGAATTTTTCATACTGTAATGGCATCATTCCACTACATAGGTAAGCCATCACTATTTTGTGGTTGACAACTAAATTGCCATTGACAGATTCCGATGATGTCCATCGCAGGTTATGTCCCTGAGAGCACGAATAGTCAACATGGATAACATGTCCACTCCTTGAAATGTCCTTCACTCTAAATTGGTACATACACTGTCTTGCATGGTCCTCGATTTTCCCAGGAAAGTCAACAACTGATTGAATATTTCAAATAAACAATTCATCATCAAAATTGTCTCCAACTTTGTCGGGCATCACAATATGTTCTTGATTTGCAGTTTGTTGTTGTTGGATCTCCGGGAATGAGATTGATTAGACAGATTCCTTGAAAGGAAATGATCTAGCACTCTATCGAAAATAAAAGCAAGATTTGTTTTCTTTCCAACCAATTCTTTTACAGCAGCCAATTTTGTTTCAAACTGAAGCTTCAAATTGTCGTTCTGTAAATGCAGCTCAATAGTCTTCATACAGGCATTGTAAGCATATTCCTTGAAAGACCCATCACTAAGACGCTTTCTCACTTTTTTTCCACTGAAGGTATTCGTTATTTCACTTAGAGCCATTTTGAATTTAGTTTAATCAAACTGATGTAATTTTCAAATTTGAAACTGCTGGCTAGATAAAAGAGCCTCACTGATTGGCTATCTGTGTAACACACACGTGCATGTATGTGACCTGTATCAAGTTCAAGTGTCATATACACCTTCCCTGTGGACAGGCATGGCTACATACACTATCAAACATTCCCTCACCGAAGAGCAAGAAATTGCAATAAAACAACTCTACCAAGAAAATGGATGGACATACACAAGAACAGGTATGTATTTATATATTTTATGAATGTGATAAAATTATTGTGTTATTGTTTCCATTACTAAAATCAAGAAAAGATACTTGAATAAGAGTGTCAATGTTACATGTGCCATCAATGAATCATATATTTTACAAGTAGCAAAATATTTAGAGTACTGTGCACCTATGCATGTTAGGTGTTATAGATCTCTGATCATGATAGAGTATAATTTATAAGGCGTCATATTGTTTTGGGTTTCAAAGGTGATATCAAAGAAAAAAAAAGGTTGGACATGAAATGTGGTCCTGACACATCTGCACCACATCAATCAGGGAGTTCAACTATATCAACGGACACATCTGCACTACAGCAAGATGATAGTCCGTCTGTGTCTAAATTACAAGATTCTGATTGTCCCCATTGTTTCCAGACTCCATGTGTGACGTCACATTACCACCAATGGTTGGGAAATGGACAAGCGCCATGTCTTGAGAACAGTGTCATCAGAAAAGATAGATATTCTAAATACTGGAAAGTGATAAGCAATCTTGGAGGATGGAATGATCCTAGATATGTTTTGAAAAAACGCAGCATGGAAGAAGGTGAATGGGTTGTAACCCATCAACGTGAAGTTATGCCGGTGTGTGTACTTTCATGTGTGAAGAATTTATACCCAAATCCTTAATCCCATACATGGGTCATAGATGGGAATAGGTTTTATACAAAATGTTCATAAATCTTCATATATTGTGTGACATAATACTCTGTCAAATAAATATTTTAAATTTAATTTTACATCAATAAATCCTAGGAATAATATTGAACGATATGACATGTATTGTTTTGTTTTTCACAGCTAGGTAATGTGAGCACACTTTCAATTCAGTTATCATGATTAGAGGGGTATCATGTTACACATTACGGTACAGACCAGCACCCCTCCCCATACCAGCCAGGTTTGGGCTGCCGACTTGTCACATAAATTAGCTGTAGAGATTAGTTAGCTGGTGGTTTGCCTGGACAACCAAATGCTCTGAATCTCGGCCTTATCTGACATAAAACAATTAGTTCACCTGCCAGCATCGGTGCACCAGCAGGAAGCAATCAATCTCTACCTTTAACAGGAAACTCTATAATTGAACATAACATTGTTTCAATTACACTTGTACAGTCATTAATGTAATCTCAACACGGAGGTATAAACATGCAAGTTTGCTTTCGGGCCTTCTAAGTTAAGACAAAGTTTATGTTTCCACCAGTATATCCCTTTGACAAGCCGTTTGGGTTTTAACCTATTTAGGTAAAGATATCTTTATTTAAAAACAATATCTCTATTTAAATTTAAAAACAATATCTCTATTGCAAATACAGATATCTCTATTTCAAAAATTGAAATTGAAATATCTTTATATAATTTAATTTTGCCTATTACCCCAATGTTAAACTTTTTCAGGTTATATCGTATAACCTCAAAAATCAGACAATGCAAAAAGTGATGACGTCATATACCGCCATGTTTTGCGCAGTATTTTGTAATCAAACTTCTGATTGTTTGAAGTTGTTTAAAGATGAAATTTATGCACACGGTAGTGTTTTTTTGCAAAACCATTCAATTTTTTGTCGTAATTAGTTCCAAATTATTTTATAAGACCTATGTCTTATATAATTATGTATGTTCAGAAATGAAATTATAAGGAATGACCACAATTTATTTCAGGGTTATACGGTATATATCACACTTTTTTGCATAAACTGCTTCGCGAATTTATGCAAAGTGCACACATTTTCGTCGGTATATACCATATAACCTGAAATAAATTGTGGTCATTCCTTAATTAAATTAGAAATATCTGTATTTCAAATAGGGATATCTATATTTGAATAACATATATCTCTAATTGAAAAAGAGATATCTCTATTTCAATCAGAGATATCCATTTCTTGTCCTTATGAAGATATATTTAATTGAAATAAAGATTACTAAGCTTTATTTGAAATAGATATCTCTAACTAAAATACTGATGTCTTTATTTCATAATCGTATAATTTCACAGTTGTCTTCAATTCAAAAACATATATTGCTATTTCAATTGAGATATATGTAATTATTTGAAAATTAAGGTATGTTTAATTTAGATTCAGATATTTTTATTCTAAATAAGCATATCTTTATTCATATATGTTTGTCTCAGTATGAAGAATTAAAATTTAAAACACAGAAAAAAGTATTGTTCTCCAACTTGTGGATACATGAACGGCTGTTGATCTAGCGCTGGCCACACAGGCACTTATTAAATGAATAACCACAGTCTTTCCAAGGTTTATCTACATACATGTTACATATACAGTACGTAGTGGACCCTCAGCAAGACAAGACCTGAAATACCGAGTGTAATAAGTGCCTGTGGCCAGTCGGCAGGAGACTTTCATGGCAGCTGTACTGCAGAAAGTAGAGAGAACTGTTGCGGTTATACAGAGTACCATAGAAAGAACAGATGACCAGTTATTGAGGTTAAGGGCTGGTAAAAGGAATGAAAGAATTAGGGATTGTATCCCAAATTGATTAGCATTTCCTGCTATTTCAAATATTTTTTGTGACATAGCTTCTGTCTTGCGCAAAATAATTAGACAAAGGGAGCAATCTTTTTCCCTTCATTGATATACTTAATTAAGATTAAGATATCTGTAATTCAAATGGATATCTGTATTTCTAATGGAGATCTCTCTAATTTTTAATAAATATCTGTAGTTGTTATAGAAAAATCTTTATTTTCCATATATTCAAAGGTAGATATCTCTATTTAAAATGTAGATATCTGTATTTAATAATTAAAACCCCAAACGGCTTGTCATTCAACCCGCCTTATCACGATTGTTTTATTACAGCACTGTTATTTATGCGAGTACTTATTGGAAACTAGGTGTTTCATTAGATTTTACTGAGTGAACTGCAAGTAAAAATGTAACTTTTTTGGTTGATGGGGTAAGCTGAGGGACTTTTGAAAGCAACTTCTAGGCTTGGAAAGTAACATTTTGTGACAAAGTTTCCAGCAAATTTGACAAGTTATAGCAATTAAATGTGACTAAGTACAACTCAATTTTTAGAGAATACTTTCCATATTTCCAACCCTATATACTGTAGTCTAGTTATCTACAGGTGATGTACAATGTAAGTAAAAGGTAAACAGGGGATTGGAGGAACTCCCCTGATACAACTTACAACTTAATGTATCATTAAGAATTGCTTTACACCTGCATTCTACTTACATATATCACATATATGAAGTGCTGAATACAGATATATGAATACAACCAGAGCCTTTTCATGGTAACATCATTCAAATTATATAAATTTATAAGAAGTACTAAGCATATGGTTATGGACTGTTGTGTTACAGGCTATATCAAGCCCAGCATCATGCCTGCTACATACAGTAAGTGTGGGGTCAAGGGAAGTTTAATTGTGGGGGAACTCTCTACACCAATCATGCTAATACATTATGTCACTGCTGTTGATACATTCCACAATTCAAGCAGAAGTATTGTTGGCTTACTGATTAAACAAATACATTTGGAAGTCATAATACAGTGAATTCCACTTAATATCACTCCTGTTAATATCGCATTCTTCTTTATATCATGTTTTTTTTCAGAACACCATTTCCCCCTCTATATAATCTGTGTAAGATCATAGATGTCATTTCCATTGATTTCAAATACAACTTGTACAAAATTTTGCATAGAAAATAAAATTAGTATAACAAAAACAAAAAAAATGTTTTTGATGAAACAATATTATCTATAGATTGAAACATCTTCATATATACTTTGAATAGCTTACTTTCAGTTATTGAGATTGGAAATGCACTAGATTTAGTGGAAAAAAATGTTTCTCTGAATGTCACATATCTGTTAATGTCAATTGTTTTTGTCTGACAAATGCAACATGATATAAAAAGAATGCATTGTAGTACTGATACAACATTTGGATCAGGAAGTGTTAGCTCAGTAATTTAAATCAAGATACCTATTCGGAAATGCTAGCCAAAGGTTGCAAGTATTCAATTTCAACAAAGGTCACTGATGTAATAGGTTATTTATGTTATCTCATATGTTTAGTAAATAACTTTCTGTCTGCCCATGAATGAATCTTATCAATGGTTCTTAAATTATTTCTCTCATTGATCCTATTGTCATTGATGAAATTGTACCAAAGAGAAATAATTTTAACATCTAATAGGATATTTTCGTTGCTCATGACATTTAATTTCCACAAATTTTCAAACAACTGATGGAAATGTTGAAATTATAACCTATTATGATGTATACAGAATCGTTATTGTAATAAAGGTATAACATTATGTACAGTGAAAGTGCTCCCTCACAGCTAGGCTGGCCCTAAATGTCTCTAGATGTTATGTAATAGGACGAGAACCCGTGACCCTTGGCTCTCCAGACCGATGCTCTACCAACTGAGCTAAAGGGAAATTCCCTACAGCTCACGCTTGTAAGGCAACCTAATCAATGCACATCTTTTACATGTATACAGATTTTGAATTACTTGGAAACAAAATAACTCTAAATAATTTTGATCACTTTAATGTCTGATGCTAGACTAAATCCTAAAGTTTTAAACTAGGGGAGATTATATAAAGCTATTAGTAAAATTCAGGTAGAGAAATTCACCATAAAAACTTAGGGGCTGGTAGCCCGTCTATGATACAAAATGAGGCATGATACAGCACGAGGCGACTGACCTATCATCTAGCCTATCAGATCCCGCCAAGCTCCATGTGACTGTGATTATAATACAGTGCCTCAGGTGCCCAGCTGCAAACTGCCTCCTTTATTTACACACTTGACACTAGTAAGGAAAAGTGGGATTGGCAAATGTGTGATGTACATGATCTAGATAGCTCGGACACATACTGATATTTTTAACTATGGCATCTTGGTACACTTTAATTATGACCAAAGAAGTGGAATCAACTAAGAAAAAGTGGAAAGACAGCTTGAATTGGAAGATAGAGGCCATATCTGCCAGCATAACAGTGTACACTTGGCAGTATCAATGTAAGTACATGTATTAGCAATTTGAAAAATCCAGGAAATGAATACAGTTTATGTAAAGGTATTAACTTAAGGTAGATAATAATAATAATTGCAAAATGAATGCATTTGAATACATATACTAGTATATTGTGCATGGTGACTACAGACAAACATTATAATTATATCATAAATTATATTTGTATATAAAGCTGAAATCCAGTAAAAATATGTTTTCAAACACAAAATTAGTATGAAGTTTAATTAAAAAAAAATCATATATTTATGCATCTGTAAGGAAAAGGAATATCAAAATAAATTAAAACTTTATCTATTTTTCAAGAAATAAGCAGCAATTTATTTGAACTATTATTATCATCAAGTTTTAACACAGATGTTATGTGTGGTGTGTGTGTGGCTGGGGGGGGGGGGAGTTGAGTTTTATTGTAATAAATGGTTTCTGCTAAATGAGTAGCAGATTTTAATAATCAAATTTAAAAAAAAAGCCACTGTAAAAGTAAAACAACGCTGATAAAGCCGTTCAACTTCACATTATTTCTGACTGGTACTCGTGAGAGAATTTCCCAAAAAGTTCCATTATAACTAACCCTAAATAAATTCATGATAATGATTACAACCACATGGGGATCATTTAAGTTGTTAATTACAGTAACACCACAGGGTTCTTTTATCTGACACCTATTGATGGGACGGTGACATTGGTCACATGGTGCATTTTCAGTTTCATAATGTTCTTCCTAAAAACCACCTGATTTTGATGAAACATGGAAAGAAATATGATCCCCAGCAAGGGGAGAGGAGAATTCATACACTACAACTTGGTAGCACACAGTAACAAGGGATCATTAACTACTTTAAAGAATGGTAAGAATTTGACTAGATAATTTATTGAAGCCAAAAAAAGTCCCTTTTGACCCCATTTAGGACTCGCACAACTAAATAATTTACTATATGTTATTACTAAGCTTTAGAGCTAATAACTTTAATATTTGAAGTTCAACACTAGTGACAACTGCCTGGATTCACAGATACATACATGGCAAAGACGTCAAATGACATTTTATCAGAAGTTTCGTGGCATTTTAGCTCGCTACGGTCATCTGCTTCGGACAACTGGAAATTTATATATCAAACCAGTGAAATGGGACGGGAACACCCTCTGACTTTTGACCCCATATCAATCCGCCATCACATATCAAAATCTACCAAAAGTATACATTTTTGTAAAGTTAAATATCTATAGATTTCATTCAATGCAGAATATGTCAACAATTACCTATTTAGATTATTCAGAATCACTGTACTTAGCCGGAACAATTTTTCGGTAGGAACTACAAACGTATGAAACACTTCGTGATAGGCTGATTTAGTTGTGTGAGTCCTTTAGGGCCCCCACAATACCAAAAACAAGTCCTTTAGCCATAAAGCTGAGAAAAAAAATCATAAATAACAAAATTATTCATAAACAAATATGCGACAAATTTAAAATATCAACTTCCATCAATTAATCTAGTTTGCCTATAGAGATATGAATTTAGCAGGATTCACATTTTTTATATTTTACAAAGTCGGATGTTAATTCTGAAACAATTAAGAAAACAGTAATATTTTGTTTTTCAATTTCTGCCTCTTGTTTTATTTTTATAATTTCCAAAGGTCACAAGTGCAATTTTTGAAGATATAATGATGAAACTTGATACCTGCATCATTGTACATTATACCCCCCCCCATCTAATTTTAGTTGCCATGGTACCCAGGTTTTACTTTAACAGAAATTTAGGTTGTCATGGTAATAAGCTCGTATAAACAGGGTTTTTTTGGAAAATTTAGACCACACAACTCCTTCTAAACCAGTAAACCAATTTCAATGAAGCTTCACATGAATGAAAGAGACCAAGTGTAGATATGCATGCAGGTTATTTTATGCAGACTTTTGGTTGCCATGGTAACCAGGTCACTATAAACAGGTTTTTGTTGGAATGTTTGTCAGGAAAACTTCTTCTTAACCTGTCACCAATTTCAATGAAACTACGCAGGAATGTTAGGGATGATGTGAAGAGGTGATCTGCAGATAAAAGTTTGTTTGTCATCAAAATTGCCTGATAAAGTTTCTATTGCTAAGGGAGTGGTAGTAGGAGGTATAAGGCCATTGGCGTACAGTTCTATTTTTGTTAAGACGTTATGAAGTTGGCAGTAACCAAACAAGGTGTCAACCCACTTAATGTCAAGGTCATTGGATCAAAGGGCAAGTCAAATATAACATCTCTTAATTAACTGCTAAACTATAAGGGTTAAATAACAAACTGGGGCCTTTCCTGATGTGTCAGTGTTGTATATGTGTGCAACCAACTTGTAACTAATTGATAATTGTGACTTTCAGATGTTTAGAGCTGCATATCTACCTTTTATTCTATTTTCATTTAGACTTGTTGATAGATTCTTTACATATTGAATTAATGCTGCCATAGCGGGGCCTTAGAAATAGTTTCCATGTCTGCGCCATCTAGTTTTATTTAACATTATAATGTCTGTAATATTACCAGGTATTTAAATCTGAAATGTTCATCATATGCATATGAGAAGGATACAGGTAGCTCTAAATATTTTTCTTTTCTTTCAGATTTTATTAATGGTGCCCACAAGATGATGAGGATTTCTGGCTTAAGGAAAATCTGTCTGTTCATCCAATGTCCATGAATGAAATTGTTTAGGTTTATTTGCACTTACCAGGTATATGCAGAAAAGGTATATTGTCTTGATGAACACTTTGTAATTAATCCAATACCAAAATGCATAATGACTGTAAGGGGAAATAAACTTTTGATTTTAAAAGAATGAAATGTGCAGAAGAGATTTGTTGATGAAATCAATACCAGCCTGGCAAGAATGCCATCCAAACCTAAACATTTTATTTACTTTCATTCATTAATACGAAAATTAGTAAGGTTCCCTTTATCATATAATGTATTTAGACAGCAATTATTCTAAAATAGGCCAATCGTTGATAATCTGTTGAGAAAGCTCCCAATATCATCCCTTGTTAAGATGTTCATCTATCTCAGATGCCTCGTTAGCTGAACGGTCTAGACCATTTGACCAGATCGTGTTGACATGCTGTGTGTGGAAGGTCGAGGGTTCGCAGCTCGGCCGACTCTGAGTAAAAAGTTTCTCTCATACAAAGGCTTCTGCCCACGGTCTCTTCTCTTTTGTAAGGAGTTTAAAAAATCGTGTAGTACCAGTTAATGACATAAATATCCGAAAAAATTATATCAGGCCCCAGCATAAAAAATTCAGCAGTAATTATAAGAAGCCAAAAAGGCTTAGTCCCTAAGTTTGCAGAGCGTCCATAAATAACTGCCAAAGTAAAGTAAGTAAGAGGCCATAATTAATTATCTGTTGTCTCTAAGGAAGCACCTTTAACCACGTTGTTTATTGTTATTTCTTATTGCAATACCTAACAATTCTGTGGTGTTAGCAACCGTTATCACCAAATTGGGGCCGCCATTCCATTCTCAGAAAATTAGTTTTTTCATGTCGTTATATACATGTAGCGCCGTTATGGTAAACAATGTTCATAATGTATGTCGTTGTCAAATAGGTAATAAATGAAACGAAACTGCAATACTGTTGTTTTATATACATGTAGTATATTTTTATACTGTCTTTTTAAGATTCAGTAAGGTTTGATTGAGTAGACCCAAATCCATGCAAACTAATATAAAGATATATGTAAGGCAATACCAATTTGATTTATTGTTCGTCGGATTTACCGCTCCTATTTTGGAAAAATAAAATAAAAGTAAAAGTAAAATATTACCGCTCCAATTAGCGTCAATGAAAAATGACGAATCTGGATATATTTTACAATGGTTCAAAATTTAGAAATGCCATTTTGGATCATTGGAATGTTTGAAATGAAGGTAAAAATGGTATTTTAAGCAGTTTTTTTTTCGGCAGCAACACAAAGGAAATGCGCGACGAGGCTTTTTCACTTGTGTATTAAGAAAACTGAGAATGCGTCAAAATTGCTTTTATCGTGTTGATCACTACATAATCCGGTCACCATAATGTTTTGCAAAATACCGCAATAGATAACTTATTGTTCCAAGATATCTTGATCAAATAAACAAAATACGGAACTCAAGCGGTCTCACTAAAAAGTGACTTCAATCAAATATCTTTCAAAATCCTGAATTAAGTAAACAACATCAGAAGACATGTTGTTAATACAAATGTATGACTATAATAACACCTCTATATTGAATTTCAAATCGATACTCTTCTCAAGCAATCGACCCAATTTGGCAGACATCAATGTCATTTCATCAGTCTTATTTTAGTAGACAAGGCCTAATGTTGATAGTTAAAAAACGTTTTTGTTATTCATATTTTGAAATATGTTTGTAGGTATTACCATTCGAACTCTCTTCCAGATGCCGTAGTTACTTAGTCATCAGTGGTCAGAACATTTAAATCCCGAATGGATGAACACTGGGTTCATGATGCTTATTCAACCACGAGATAAACAATAATGAACTTATTCATATATGGGACGTCAGCTTATGAACTGATATTAATCTTTCTGATTTGGATATATAGTACACAAATAATGCTTGTGTCCATTAATATCATTATTAATGTTACTGCAACTCAAAGGTTATGTCAGCAAAACACCTAGTGTCATACATCTAGCCTTCAGGGTTTGTTTTATATAGCGGTACATCATACCACGGATTTCGATTAGATTTTCTAAGTCAGTGATCATACATATATTTTGTCATCATTAATTTATATCATTTCAATCAAATATGCATTCTGCATGAAAAGAAGCATCTTAATACCTACAAGAAAAAAATGTGGTTGCTAAAAGGTGTTTCCTACGGATTTGGTTCAATCACTTAACTTGAATGAATGACCTTGGGTCTTCTAATAAGGTAATTCAAGAAAGCTTTTCTCTCAAATGCTGTTTTATTGCACAGCATTATGCAAGTAGGTTGTACCATGGAAACTATTTAAAAAAAATGCTACCACAGTTTAAATACATGTTCTATTTTGTGATACATTATATCAATAGTCAAACAATTATTCTGACATTTAGTTTTTTGAAAACTACAGCTTGCTCGAAATTTTAAGAAATTCAAAAAGAAATTGCGCCCGCTCGCTCCAAGTTTAAAATCCCATTTTCCGAAGAACAATAAATCAAATTGGTATGGCCTAAGTATATGATGATCAGTCATCAATAATTGACTAAATTCAAATCCAGAATCAAAGAATGGAAAGTCATGCAGCATCCCTGCACATCTCTGGTTATATATATATATATATAGCAAAATATGTCACAAAGAAACAGACTTAGACTTTATCCTTACAACCTAATTATCAATTAAAAGACCAAACAGAACGATGCACAGAATGAGATCAACTAGAGACTGATGCAAAGAATGAAGACTTTTCTACGTTTGTCAAATGCAATTTAGGGCTGCATGGGAACTTTATGGGAGTATGGATGGCTTCAACATCCATAATTTATAAGAGAATACCTTTTAAAGACATGAATGTCAAATTATTTTGGATTGATCCCGAAAAGATATTGGTATCAAAACTCTTTGTAATTTTAGGAATTGGTCCCGAAAATCATATTCTTATTGAAGCACAGTTTTTTCAGATAAAGTTTCCGGATTAATCCCGAAAATCATATTCTTATTGTAGCACAGTTTTTTTTCAGAATAATTTCGGGATCGATCCCAAAAAAGCACTTCTTGCTAATTTTTGGGATCGATCCCGAAACTCATATTCTTATTATAGCACGTTTTTTTCAGAATAATTTTCGGGATCGATCCCGACAAAGGATTTCTTGCTAATTTTTGGGATCAATCCCGAAAATCATATTCTTATTATAGCACAGTTTTTTTTTCAGAATAATTTTCGGGATCGATCCCGAGAAAGGACTTCTTGCAAAATTTTGGGATTGATCCCGAAAATCATATTCTTATTGTAGCACAGTTTTTTGTATAAATGTTCGGGATCAATCCCGAAAATCAGCTAGAAATTCAGTGTTTTATTTTTGAAAGGGTATAAATACCGAGAAATCAAAAAGATATATCAGAAAATACCATTGTATCAATTGATCATTATGTGATTAAATGGCTTTATGCATCAGCATTTTTGTGATTGTACATGGGTGAATTACTGAAAACACACGTCAAAAAGAGGAACGCCATAAATTTTTCCTCTTCTGGAATATATAGAGTTTATTATGAACTATTCCAACCTTTGATTTGGAAGAGTTCAAATGTGTCTTTATAGGTGAAAGAGTCACGTAAATCTGGTTTGACACCAAAATGAAACAGCGTTGGTCTGATTGTGAAAAATTATGATATGGTATAAATATATTTTTCAAGTTTGGCTCTTTGATGAAAATTAACAGAGTTACAAACATGATCAACGTAATTCAACAACAAAATGAGAAGAACTTTTTTTCCTCTTTTGAGAACTTAAATTTATGATAACATATAATTACTCTTAACTTTCACCCCTGAAGATATATTATTTGAACTCTTCCAAATCAAAGGTTGGAATAGCTCATAAAGAAATTTCAGGAGTGAATGAGTTAATAGTTCTAATCTTTCCAGAATAAATTTTTTTTTTTTAAATTTGAAAATTGAAATGAAAGATGAAAATAATAAGGTGTGTTCTTCAGCCATTTTGTTGTTGATTTTGGAGAGATAGAGGTCAACAGGATGGAGATATTAGACAGGTGGCTGAGTACGATGCCAAACCTACCATACAAGGAGTTGCCCTGTCCTGGGTAGGCATGGGGGAGAATGTAATTTTTAGTAAGTACCACAATGTTACAGACAAGATAGAAAAGTTCATCAAATAAATAGAAAAGGGGACAACAATCCATACAACAATAGGTTTTAGCAATAATATCAAATGTAATTCAAGTTTTGATTTTTTTTTTAAAAAACAAATCTATACAATTTCAAAATACAACATTCCACTTTCAATTTTTTTTTTCGATTGAAAAACTGCACTTGTGTTAATTTGAATTTAAAGATTTGTGTTATCGAAAGCTAATTATAACAATGAAATTGTTTTTTATATTTTTACAGAAAGGCAATTTAAAGTTTATTATGTTATATGGACTGTGTATTAACAGAATATCAAAACACATTGCATATAATATATAAGTTCTGAAGGTAGGGAAATAGGTAAGGTTTCTTGCTGACAGTTTTTTATTTTTTAATTTATTTTTGCGGGGGTTGGGGTTAGAGGGAGGGGGGTTTCTGGCTGACGAGAGATCTAAGATAGGATCAGGCAAATCTGGAGAACATCTTTCATCATTTCAAACTGAAAGACATGAAAAATGTTTGTTTTCTTTAAAGACTTTAGTCTGTATATACCATCACTTTACAGTGCAATAATTAGTCCGAGTTTTCTCGTGGACCAGACACCAGACTTTGACACTTTAAATAAATGTATAAGCTATATTTATTTCACAACAATTCTGAAACAAGTTGTAAAATTTACATTAATCATTTTTGTTGTTTCTGAATGTAAGTCTGTAGGGGTCTTTTTGTGGGAGGAAACCGGAATACCTGGAGGAAACTCACATGGTCGGGCAGGTGACCCCATACCTTTTCCCTTCTGATCGGGGAATTGAACCCCAGCTACCTTTATGAAAAGCAAGTGTGCTACAGTTAGAACTTCGGCTAAGTATCCACTTGCAAATAGTTCGTCCTGCGTTCGCACAGCGTGCGTTCTCCGTTCGGTTTGCGGCTAGACACCGTTCGGTTTGCGTTCGTTCGTTGCGGCTTTAGCGGCAGATTCACTTTCGTTCGTCTTTTGTCGTAGAACTCCGTCCGATCGGCTAAAGCGGTCGAATCGTTCGATCGGCTAAAGCGATCGAATCGTTCGATCGGCTAAAGCAGACGAATCGATCGATCGGCTTTTCCGGTCGTTTTCTAACGGCCTTTCTTTGTCTGCCGACTACTCATGCGTGTCCCGGGCTTTGTATGCCACTAACATTACCTATTGTCGGCATTCATCCGTGACGCTCGATCAGCAGCTACCTCACTAATATAAGCTGGTAACCCTTATCTTGCTCCAGCGATACAGTCCACTGCAAAATTTACCCACAAACAGAGACGTGGCTTTATACATCTCTGCCAGAAAAACGATAATACAAATGTTTTTTATGAATGATAATCATAATCTGGCTCTGTTCGAATGGAGCAAGTATTTACATGTATTGTTGGTCACTAACGGAGGTTTTTTTTATTGGGAGGGGGTATTTACTTTTATACAGGTGATACATGTACTAGCAAAGTCTTTAAATACGGTCAAATCAATAGTAATTGCCATTACACACGATAAAATGACGAACAGAAAATAGCATTTTTACTTTCGGATCAACAACACTTAGTGTATTTGATACATTGTGCTATATAATTGACGAAAGAAAACAATATTTAACTCGTGTCCTGAATGGGCGTTGAACGCCAAAACTACTGTATCAAATCAAGTCAGAAATACTCACATTTCCTTCATTTACTCATTATACAATAAGGAATACAAAATGTACAATGTGATGCATTTCATTTAATTTCCGTGTAACATGTCAATATCATATTTACAACAAATCGTATCTACATAGTTTAATATTCTTTTTCATTCATATTACATAAATACGAGAATACCGTCCTATTTAGTTTGAGATTACAACTGAACTTTGCTAACAATGGCGACGAAAGATTCAAAAGGTATTGTCATTCATGTAGATGAGAGATCTCCGTAGCTTACTATTGATTAGATTTTTATCTGGATATACACTCTCCAAGACTCCCCTCCCCGGCCCCTTCCCAACATAACAGACATACACTTTTCCTCCACAATTTGCAATAATTGATATCGTACCGGAGGTCCACAGCCTGGTGGACACTGGTGTTTTGTGTTTTACATTGTAGATCCCATTTGCATAGTGTAGATATTCTACCCGGACAGGTGTACTAATTGATTTCATTTCATACTGGGGGGGGGGGGGGGGGGGGGGGGGGGACTCTTTCAACATCCGTTTCAATCCTTGGACTAAACTTAAGGTGCAGAGTTATTTTGGACTTTTTGGAGGATGAGGAATAAGATATGACGCCATCTCATCGATTCAGAAATGAACTCCGAGTAAATTTAATGCACAATATATCGAATATATACATACCACAAAAGTGTATAAGTTACACTGTGACTCAGTTAGAAGATGTGTAAAACAGGCACGCAATCCAGTTAATATATGCTGGCTTTATATTTCTGTGGTACAAATGTACTTATCAAAAGCTTTACCAATCGTACGTAATATCTCAATTACATTTGGAGCGAAATTGTCAATGACTTACGTACATGTACATCTATCATGCTAGCACCATATTTATGTAATGAACGTATCGGTTTCTAGATATGATGTCGTTACACTGTACATATTTTCTGTAAATCAACCGTATTTTTGTTTTTAAATCAGATACAAATTTGAAATTGGATGCAAATTTCAATATTATATTAATTCGACATTTATATATGTACAATGTGATGCATGCGAGCTGGAGATAACCAGGGGTGTCAGGTACAATGTACAATGTACTTCTCTTACTTACCATATCAAGAT
This sequence comes from Mimachlamys varia, assembly GCA_947623455.1. Lineage (NCBI taxonomy): Eukaryota > Metazoa > Mollusca > Bivalvia > Pectinida > Pectinidae > Mimachlamys > Mimachlamys varia. The sequence goes on along the minus strand of OX392541.1, from coordinate 10,415,432 downwards.
TCTCTGTAGTATTTACACATATTCAAACTTTATACATCGTGATTGTCGATTCCTGTATCAATAAGCATTTTGAAAATTAATGATCACCACAAATGAATTCAGATATTCTTTATAATCGATTCCTCGTGTTAAATGTTATAGAGTTGTTATTTTAGCGGACTTTATATCGTTTACGCCAGCGGTCGCCAATAGGCCGATCGCAGAATGCGAAAAAAAACATTAATTCAGTGATAAAAAAAATCAGTGTAGTCGATGAAAAATAAACGCCATTTGTTTTACCAAAATTTGTATAAAATGTGCCTTGTGTCAATTCAATTTCAATTTAGATTCAATTTCAGAGCAAAACTATAGTACAGGTAAAACGTAACGGGTGTATCTCTGAACGCCAACATTTTTAATTTGCCTACAGGGTAGTTTGTTGTGATAGGGGTTATAGTCTTTTTCCTTAAAGTAGTCTCAGTTCCAACAGGTAAATTTACCTGTAAAAGTTACCTGTTGGTGCTAAGGCACTAGTATTAAAAAAATATCATAAAATTATCTTCATGATACTTTTTTTAATCGGAAATATTAAACTGTGTAAGTAATAAATAATGTAACTATTATATGATTTGTGATTATTAATTAAAATTCAATGCTTTGTTAAAAAAAATGTTGGCGTTCGGAGAACACACCGTCGTGGGTGGTAAGGAAATGTTATCCCCTATAAACTACCTACAAAACTCCACTAGCATACTATAAACAAAAACCCGATTAAGAAAAACGATCTATACTCTAGGCAAAATGATGATCAACTCTCGATTAGAATTTAATGTGAAGTAAACAGTCTAAATATAAAAACCTTTCACTTACTAAAATACTTCTTAACAAAGTCTGATGAGGATAAATATTTTCTCTCCATGAATCGTTATTTTTCGGCCAAACAAGAAATTGTGAGTATTGACTTATTAGTGTAACCACGGACTCAGATAATTCTATGGTGTAACTAAGAGTTAGACGGAGGATCCGGATCAAGATGCAGGATATTTTCTAATTGTTTTAAAAAAATCTGTTTAGATACAATACTGACCATGTTTGAAACAATTAAAATTCCAAATTGATTTGGTAATATCGTTGTATTAATAATAATGAATGGAGTAGGGGATTTTTCAAGTTACCTTATACATGGTAAATTTGATTTTTAAAGTTACCTTATACATGTTAAATTTGCCTGCATAAACATTGCTTATGATAATAGATAAAGTGGCGACACAGAATCTTTTCTTTCGGAGTCTTACCACTGTCTTGATATCACATGGACAAAACATATCTCATATATTTTTGATCGTTGAGACTATCGTTTATTAAGCCGTATTTAATCAGATTTGTTATGGCTGTTGTGTGAATATATATATATATCATTTGTAAGATAAAACGGAGTGTCAAGGTCACGATTTAGTATAATAATTGTTTGATTGTTGTGGTATGTGTGACCAGTTGAAATATTTTGGTATTGGGACATTTGAATAGTTGTCTAATCGTCATATTTCTTTGGTAAAATCTCACCCTTCACACATTTAAAAACTAACATTAAAATAATCCCGAACATCGAGATACCCGGTGTACAAACATAAGCCGAAACTAGTTTCAGAAGGAATAATATATCATGACCAAAAATTATAATGTTCTTTAAATATACACCTGTTTAAAGTATTGAGACATAAATCTCAAATTTCGTATATCAATTCGTATACCCTTAACATTTTGCTGTATAGATCGAGCTATGAAAATATTGCACACAATGTAATAAAAGGCTAAGAAAATGCAAACATCCAAGCTAGCTCCATTTCCGAGATATTCTGATATATTTGAAAATACGCCTTTGTCTTAGCGGCGATCGCTCAAACGGCTCGCGTTCCCTGTCATTGATTAAAATGTGTATCTCTACATTTAACTCATGAGTTTGATTTCTTTCTGAAACTGAACCTAGATTTTCTATTCCTTATACATGTCCCCGTTTTGTAGTTTATCTACTCCAATCTACATCGCTTTAGATACCCCATTGACTACCTGCCGACATTTTTGGCCTCCTGCTGTCAGCACTGGATACAGGTGTGTTAATTAGTGTTATTTACATGTATAAGACTTTTACACATATGAAGGCTAAGGATGTGGATCGAGTTACTCGCGTACAATGTATATATTTTTTCTCACTTATTCATTTCTTAATTTTTGAACCAGGTACTAGAGTACATGTATATAATGCCCAAGTCACACATTCACGGATTTGACGCAGGGGCTAGGCACGGACCTATGTCACTATGAAATGATTGTCAATAATGTGTTTTACTTTTCTCGAATATAGCCCCTCCCACTACTAAATGGTCCGTGCCTAGCCCCTGTGGGATTTGATGCCGGGTTAATACGAACCGGCATAATTCGTCGCAATCTGTATTGGTTCGTAGCTTTGCATATTGTAGCCGTAATCATACGTAGTAGTATTGTATATCCGCGACAATTTTTGAACATGCTCAAGATTTGACCACAGATCAAACAACCGTAGTTTATCCTTACTAAACCGTATTTGAACGTACCTGTCCATTCTAGTACTTATCAATCCGTAAATCCGTACTTAATATTAGTACTAGTTACACCACGTATTTGCTAAGGATATGATACGGTTTGCTACGAATTTGTCATGGAACGGATCGATCGCATCACGTTGCATTACGGATCGCTCCATGGCGGTTCGTACTATTCCGTATCAGACCGTTCTTATTCGTACTAACCCTTACTTACACCGTAGCAACCTACTGTTTTTCCGCATTGCAACCCCCTGACACGTGTCGTTCCGTATTAACCCGTGTCGTACCGTAACAATTCGTATCACTCATGTTGCCAAATGGCCCCTTTCCTGCAATATCCTTGGAAGATACGTCAATACCCGTAGTAACACTGTTATGCATCCGTATCTGCTCCGTATCGGACTACGGAAATTGGAATTTCCGGGGTCATCCATGAGATTTGATCCTTAATTGGAACCGGCGAGGTGATCCGTGAATGCGTGACCTAGGCATATACTATTAACAATTCGGGACAGTAACTACAGTAATTACAAAATACACGTGTTCGACGATAGCATAGAGGAATAAGTTTTCGCTACAGAGTAACTGACTTTTCAGTTAGCGTTAAGGAAAAATAACCAACATTTCTTATAAAAATATCAGAGTACATGACTGTGAGTCAATAACAATACTATTTATTTTCATGAAACTTGCTAACAGTCTGTGTTACCTTATCCAACGTCTGTTTTGTTTTAGTTAAACCCACTGTCTGAATCTTCTGGACACGGTCTACATGCATGATCTGATTCCTAAAAAAACTAAAACATTTAACACAATCCATTGCTGTATTGCCATCCATTCCTTACATGTACGGAAGTCGTTAAACATGTGACGTCACAGATTTCAGAATTCGTGTACGGTTCAGGTTCAAGTTGTATGTTATACACCGTCCTGACAAGCATGGAAATTTGGTTTAGATTCATACATTTCGATTTCAATCGTGTTTTATTTGAAATTGGAATACCTATACGTTTATGGTCAGTCGGTTATATTGTGGATTAAACGACTGTTCTGTACTAATATGTTATAGAAAAAAATATCCCAACGTTTTATTTAATCTTTAAAAGAATAAGCAAGATACAGGCACGGAATTAGATTATTTACCAAGTCCATGATACCGGGTATGTATTATTGTTAGATATTATCATATATATACGAACTTAGAATATATTTTCTTTGTCCTAGCTATAGGTTTGAGTAGCTACAGTACATATACCGCTAGTCCCTATCCTTGAAAGCGGCTGAACAGTTAGATCGGTCGATCGTTCGATCGTTCGATCCGCCGCTACCGGCCAGGTATCAGTTAATCGGCCGATAGCGGCCGATCACCTCGCTCCGTTCGGGAAGCGGCCGATAACCTCGCTCCGTTCGGGAAGCGGCCGTTGTAGCAGATTTGGGCCCAATAGGTAACTCCGTTCGGCTCGCGTGCGTCCTCCGTTCGGGACGCGGCCAAACTCCGTCCGGCCAGCGGCTTTTCTCCGTTCGTGCGATAAAAAGTGGATACTTAGCCGTAATTCTAACTGTATCCACTGCATCACTTGACAAACCATTTAAGACATTTTGACAAGACAGATGCCTGGCGTGATATGCCAGAGAAAACAGAGGCTAAAAAGAAGAGTGACTTCTTGGGGGTGAATGGAGGTTCAAATGTTTATAAATCAGATCAGCCCTAAGGATTATGGATGAAAATTCTTCTACAATACATTGTTAATAATAAAACTTAACATTGATTTAAAATTTCTAGCAGATTGAAAGGATAGATCTTGAATACTTGGCATGCATTCTTCTTGCAAAAACTTCATTACACAATCGAGCTAGTATGTATATATATAATACACACTCTTGGCATACAGATCACAGCAAAGTCAAGCTCTGTTAAATCACCACAAATCTAGCAAACACAGAGTTTGGGAAAAGATTGAGGGGTGAAGTCAATGGGAGCCCTCTACCATTGTGGGGATATGACAAGAATAAAGGGGTAGGGTAGAAACTGTTTTAATGTTTTTATATAAAAAAGAAAAATGTGCCTTCGATACCATGGCTACATAGGGTGTAAATAAGCTGGGTTTAGAAATATTCACAGCAGGAAAACCAGAAAATATTTATATTTATGCGATCATAATACATAATTTAATAGCATCTCCATATCACCTGAAATATCAAATAGACTGTGTTATTGGGATATAGAAAAATAATATACATGAAAAGGAATTAAACAGTGCTTAAATATTTATTTATATGGTAGAAAATAAATAGGTTATATAATATAAAGGGTTTTGTTTCAAGAAATTTGTGTTAATTTCGGAATATACATAATTAAATATATTGTAAAAGAACGAAATATATATATATATTTGTAGCACTAACGCAAAGGGAAATACACTTATCTAAATAATGGATTCGTCTGAAACACCAGTTAAGTGAAAGGGTTAGGGAAAATTTGGATTAGTTTGAAATAAAACAATTAGAAATCAGGTGTTTACCACAAGAATTATAAATGGTTATACAAACGAGAGGAAGGAGGGGGATATTAATTGGGCCCATATATACCTATCCCAAACTCGTCATGCAAGGCTCTAGATGCAAATTCTGTCACATGACAAAATCAATAAATTTAATGGTCATGCTATATGATGACCCTATCTAGTGACAGAGAGTCACATGACCAGACTGTCCAATCAGATGTCTGGGTTGATGGTAGATGCTTGACCTACCTGCCATGAAGGCCTGTTGCTGCATGCCTGACACTTCCTGTTGTCTACGCTGCATTTCACGTTCTCGGATCCTGGGGACAGTCACGAAAAAATATTTCTCAGATAAAAGTTCCTTAACTGTGTTAACAATCTGCTTTTGGTGTAATATTCATGTAAAATCATTATCCTTTATTCTGAGACCACAAGACTGATTATGTGATCATATTATTCTGTGATCACACAACTGATCATATGATAACATAACTGATTTTGTGACTTTAAATCATGTGATCACATAATTGATCACATGACAGATCACATGATTGCATAATTCCATGACCATACAACTAATCATATGATCACATGCCTGCTTCTGTGATCATATGATTCTGTGATAACATGATTGCATAATTCCATGATTGCACAACAGATCATACGTTTTTTTATCACATAAAATCAAATGACTGATGAAATCACAAAACTGATCATATGATGATCATATGACTGATCATTAGACCACATTGCATGATCATGTGATCACATGACTGATCATATGATAACATTATTACTTAATTCTGTGATCACAAAATTAATCATGTGATCACATCAGATCCAGTAAATGACAACAAAACAGTAGTGCCCACCTCCTTTCTGCCCTCTCCCGAGCCGCCTGCCGCGCCTGTTTGTCCCCGTGGCGAGGATGGGACTTGACACTAATCATCTTGGTTTTGCTGCGATGTTCCTCCTCCATTAGGGCTGCCTGGCTGGTGGCAAACTCAACGAACTCGCGGTACTGGTTACAGCAATACAACTCCTCCGGGGGCCGATTTTGTTGTTGTTCCAGGGTCGGGAACGGCTTGATGTCTTTCTCACAGAACTCACAGTTACCTCCCAGCATGCCAAGGGAGCGGCCCTGTTCGTCGACTGGATAATCCTCCTCACCCTCGGAGACCTGCTCCAACGCCCCCGGGTCGTCCATATCAACTTCCTGTTTCTCAGATTCACGGATATACTGACGGAGAAAACATATTTCCGAATTCAAATTATGATTTTTTTTTTTTATTGCGATTTAATTCAAGCACTGACAGACATTTCTGAAATAAAACTACCTTTTGCTTGTTGATTTACATTTCAAACTAAAATTATGTCTGTATGACGTCAAAGCCGCTCACCGTATACGGATAATTGTTTGAGCAACATTTGAAACCATATTAATGAGTATGTCTAATTAGAAGTTCTTGTATTTATTTTAAAAAAATTAATCGCAGAACTACTAAAACATGAGTAAGGCTTAAAAAGTCTGGCACTAGTAAGCAGACAATTTACAAACCAAATAATTTGAAGCTAAAACTAAAACTTTCCCATTACTGAAAGCAGTATAAAAATTCACAAAAAGTTCATCTGAAAACTGTTCACTCCATTCTGATATCTGTAAAACAAACACATGTAGGGAAGCCAAAAATTCTCATTTGGTTGAATCTCTTAGTATATCTGTCTTAGATTGATACAATAAATCTCTACAGATAATAAAGTACTACAAATCAAGACATTCAATCATTTTTGCATTACAAAATACCTATTACATATATATCAATTTTTATCGCATCATACTTACCAGAAATTCAAACTTATTAATTATTATCCAAACAAGTCGGTATGCACACTACACATATACCCTAAATACCAGTTAACAGAAATTGGTTTTTGTTCATAAAAACTGTGATAAGAGACGATATAATTTGAGAATAGCTGACATCAAAGTCTAATTATTCAAAAGTTGATAAGCTTAATCACTGCATACCCGTTAACCTCAAAATCTCTCTCATTTCAGTTCAAACTCACACAAAATGAAAATCTACATCCTGTGGTCAAATGATCCGATCTCCTAGTTACTGCTGGGTGTATCGAATGAATCTCGATCAAATGGATGCTTTTGAAGTTATTTTGATAAAGGGAATGACAGTTTCAGTTGCATTTCACACACTTTCTCCCTCATTGGAAATGTGGAATGACAGAGACCTCCCTTCATTGGAGGTTTCAGAGGTTAAAACCTTTGTCACTGTTTATCAACATTTTTCCACATTCAATAATTTCGTCAAATAAATACACAAGGTCAAATTTCAAAATTTTAAATGCAAATTTAATCTCTTAAATAAAAGATATCAGGAAAATTATAATTTAATTTGATGGCTGTGTTTGAAAAACACACAAAAAATAAAATTTGCACTAATCACTGATTACGCTAATCTTCTTTTGAAACAAATGGCTACTGATCAAACGATAAAAAGATTATGTCATCAGCTGTATACAGTGCATACCCGTTAACCCTCCCTCATTACGAAGGGTGACTCCCTAATTTTGACCAAAATTTACCTATCTCCCTCATCCAAGTCCAAACTCACACAAACTCAAAATCCACATCCTAGTTACTGCAGGGTATGTGTAATGACCATAACAGATGTGTCTGGATCAAATGAATACTTTTTGAAGTTATTTTGTTACATAAAATGGTAAAGGCAAATTGAGCAATGTAGTTTTAGTCACTTTTCGTGCACTTTCTCCCTCATTGGAAATATGGATTGAGGGAGATTTCCCTCATTGGAGGTTTCAAAGGTTAACACCTATGACAGTGTGTACAGTCACATACAATGAACATACAATACATGCAAGGGTATTCCATGCTAGAAATTACATTAAACTATTAATTGTTATTGTGCATCTACACTATAGCTGCTACCACAAACAAATCACAAAACCTGTGAACATCTAAGTACAGGTGAACCAGCCATGCAGGCTTTTAGCCAGATTTGAAGTACCAAGTCCCAGGATTATAGTTAGCTTGAAGCATGAACGGTCAGGGGCGTAGCAATCATATATTCTTTTATGCTCAAGCATACACACCACATATTTTTCTCTGTCTCTAATAGATTTTGATTTACCTTTATGCAAACTAATTCACAAAGAAAGAAATTTGCATGGAAATTTTGATATAAGACAATTTTTTTTTCCCCATTGACATGTCATCTTCTTTTTAAATTCACCAAAACAAGGTGAAATTGCTTTCAAATTTTATTTGTAGTACTGTTGTTTGTTAATATATGAAGGCTAATATTTGATGACTTAAAAACCCAAACCTTCAAGGGGCTTCACCCCTACCTAACACCCCCCTCATCAGGGCTTCGATCCTGAACCCCTAATCCAAAGCATACACTTTCAAAATAAATTTGCTACACCACTGATGGTTACAAAGATAAGGATGAAGTATTAGCTGCAGGGTTAGCTAAAATAGCCAGAAAAAAATGGCTGAAGTTACAAGATTAGTATTAGCTAAAAAAGCATGAAAAATGGCTTAAGAAACAGGCCTGGATACATGGTTTGCTAAAATAGCTATAGGAACCAAGCAGTTAGATAGATAATGCAAAAACAAAATTGATGCTGGCAGGATCATCCGGAAGAATTGGCTGAAATATTAAGGTTAAGGAAAGTTAAGAAAGAATAGCAACAAAGATACTAGTTTTGGAAGATTATGAAAGAATATCAGGAAGATGTAGCTGAAGGATTAAGCTGAAAGGGATAAGCTGGAATGATAATCAAGAAGGATTAGCAAGAGATCTAATATGCTACACTCCACACCAGGTGTTAACGAGATCTACACAACCAGGAATACCTGTAGGATCTGTGGCGGTCCGATGCTCGGCATAAAATTCCGATCATCTGTTGTTTTCTTGTTGTACGCATCCTCATCAGAACTCTTTTGTTACAAACATGTACACAAGTTATAGCTTTCCGTGTTGTATGGTCTTATTCATCATTAAATTTCATTTTCTTATTTGTAGCATATCATACACAAGTTATAGATTTCCATGGCATTAAAGACGTATCGGTTTACAAATATACGTTGTCTTATTCAACAAATAATCATATTCTTATTTGTATCGAATTTTTTTTAAAGATTATCATTCTCTCTAATACAGTGGACTCAACTTAATATCACCCCTGTTAATATCACATTCCTCTTTATATCATGTTTTTCCCAAGCACCATTTTTCTCTCTATATAATCTATGTAATTTCATTTGGTTAATAACATGCATTTTGAGGTGAACTCCTCTTAATATCATGTTTTTTTTAACCAGCTTACATTTAGTTTTGGAGATTGGAAATGCACTAGATTTAGTGGAAAAAAAAATGTTTCTCTTAATGTCACATTCCTGTTAATATGTTTTTGTCTGACAAATGCAACATGATATAAAGAGGAGTTCACTGTAATCATATTCTTATTTGTGTTGAATTTTTTAAAGGCCAAATATACAAACTTTCGACAAAACTTGAAGCGAAAATCAAGCCTAATAACTTATTATATTTATAGATTTAATTAAGATTAACTGGTATCAGCAATATTCAAGATGAATTCTCCCGCGGTTAACAGTACAGCAGCAGTTAAAACACGCTATTTGTAAACAGTTCATTTTGAAAAATCAGGGGTGGATGATTTAATATTCACCATTTCACCCTCTGAAATGAGGGCAAACGAATCATTACAGCGAATATCAGTCAACAAATAATTTTCATAGTTATTTAAATGGAAAAGTGAAATCAAAATAAAAAATTTGGCAAATTTGGATTTTACTGGCAAAGAGCCAAACATCTCCCAGTTGTTCAGGACAGAACATCATGTAAATAACCTATCCACCCCTCAAATCACATTTGAACTTTTCTGAATTCATTAATAGACTAGTTAACATTAAAAAATAGACCAAATAATACATAGATACTGATGTTTCATATACATATACCAGTTTTAAAATACTATGTTTCATCTTTCTACTGATTCACTCATATATAACTGTCAAGACGTTTTCTTCTGTACTAACTTATTGTTGATAAAACATGGTCACATCGTACAGTTTTGATATACCCCAATGGGAAGCTCCTTTCAAAAGAAAAAAAAACCTGCCAGAGTTAGCCCCCTTTAATACAATATACCCCTGAAATTTAGGAATTGACTATTCCAATGTTGAAATTAGAAGAGTTCAAATGGGTCTTCAAGGGTGGATGAGTTAAAAACAAAGGCTGACTGCTACTTGGCTGAATTTCTCAAAGATGTTTATATTTATTATTTACATAATAATAATAATATACATTTTTGAATTTTTACGATATGAAAACCCAGCCTTAAGCAGTCATATTCCATTTAAAATAACCCAACTGGAATATAATCATTTCAGGTAACAATTTCTCATATCACCCTCGCCTCCTACTTATGCCATACATGACTAGTTTTGGGTCAAGATTTTCATATCAAATTTATCGCAAACTGGTTCAGTATACATACCGAGTCGGTATCGCTACTAAGCTCCAGCATTGGAATTCCAAACTCATCATCGACCGGGAACGGATAGGACGAACTCTTTCCTGCTTTGTCATCTTTCCTTCCATCACTTACTCCATCTTTTCCTTTCTTCTGTCCATCGGGGCCATCAGCTTTACCTGAGGTATATATCATTACTTATAGCATGTCTTGATCATCCACACCTATATGGATTTGAACAACACAACAATTTTCCTAGTCAAACCTTTTTATCTGGAAGTCACCGGGACTTATGGCATTTGAGGTATCAGAGTACAGTCGATCGAACCTTGTTATCTCAAAGTTGAGTGGACCTTGGGAAAAGTTCAAGTAATCCGATTTTTCAAGGTAAGTGAATTAGAATGTGTAGTTTAAAGTTTGCAGGGATAACGAAATGCTTCAAATTGAAGAATGGGATTTTCAAATTATACGATTTTGAGATAATGAGGTTCGGCTGTATTTCGAGTTGAACGGGTTATATTGGGAAGTTTGGCTGCGACTGACAAAATAAACAGGCGTGGGTCTTCGAGCTTTACCAGTTTGAGATAATAAGGTTCAACTGTATACATCCTTCATCAAAATCAATATTTCGTACAATATTAATTACACATAACTATCTAATGTACCATTTTATTTCCTTTATGTCGAATCTAACTAATACCTACACATAATGAAGTATATATAATGTGTCACTACTAGAGAGTAATAAGATTTTCACTACTACAGTGTTAAAGTATAAAAATACCGAGTCCTGAACTCCCAGCTTACTGGGGGCAGTTAGGTTGTATCGATTAAAAGTAACTATAATATGAATCTAGTGTACCTTTGAAACGGACGTAAAATAAGAGTAGAGAAATGCCTATCACCGGATCAAGAAAAACATTTTACAAGCGAAGAAAAACATAGATAAAGAATTTGTTTCAGTAGAGGTTCGATATAATGGAGCTATTCCAGATATTAAACAGATTGCGAGCTGGTCAGGGAGGCACTTTTGATGACCCCAAGCTAGTTAACCAATCCCATTTTTTGTCACTCTTCCTCAGCAATTTAGGTCCCACCACTTTTGACCTATATGTTCTCCCCTTGAGACTCCACCCCGAATATTCATGACCAAAATCAAGTTCCTCCACCACCCCAAAATATATATTGGAAGTAAACCCTTCCAGCACCCCAATATTATAATATCCATGACTGTAATCGCCTCCACTTCAACCCCGATATGATATTAATGACAGGAACAGTCCTCCTCAGCCATCGTCAGAAACCAAAGTGACACTGTTATGTGTTTGTGTCTCGTGGGCTAGAACAGATGGAGAATTTTTCTTCTCCGTAAAAGAGGTATATTCTGAGGTTTCAACCAATCAGAATGGTCGTTTCTCGTGGTACTCGGATAGATCATTTTACCTTGGTAGATTTTTGTAGGCATGACACCAATATCAATGTCCGGTAGGACTTATTGTCTCTAAGGTTGTTCAAACATAACCCACAGGTTTTCTTGGCAGGCGATACCACAGCCATGTTGGTTTGTACTGTATATATAGCTGTAAACGAGATATCCGGGCTGGATAAAGCCACTGATGAAAGAAGCTAAATGATTGGTCACTATTTTAGTATGAAAATGAGGTTCTTTGTGTGTTCTAGCCCACGGGGACAAAAACGTAAAAGTAGTGTCACAAAGGTTTCCGATGATGCTCCTTGACCCAAATATAATATTTATAACTAGAATAGCCCCTCCTCCCCCTTACATAATATTCATGACTAGAATAGCCCCTCCTCCCCTCTAATATAATATTCATGACTAGAATAGCCCCCTCATCCCCCTAATATAATATTCATGACTAGAATAGCCCTCCTTCACCCTAATATAATATTCATGACTAGAATATATATATATATAGCCCCTCCTTCCCCCTAATATAATATTCATATCTAGAATAGCTCCTTCTTCTCCCTAATACATTAAACCCCTTCCACCCCACTTAAATATAATATTCATGACCAGAATAGCCCATCCTTCCCCCTAATATAATATTCATATCTAGAATAGCCCCTCCTTCTCACTAATATATTAAACCCCTTCCACCCCACTTAAATATAATATTCATGACCAGAATAGCCCATCCTTCCCCCTAATATAATATTCATATCTAGAATAGCCCCTCCTTCTCACTAATATATTAAACCCCTTCCAACCCACTTAAATATAATATGCATATCTAGAATAGCCCCTCCTTCTCCCTAATACATTAAACCCCTTCCACCCCACTTAAATATAATATTCATGACTGGAATAGCTCCTATTACATCAGGATTCAGTTTTTTCTATAAATATACAGCTGACTACCTAATATCAAATGAAAGTAAAAAATCAGGCTCAGAGAAAACAAAACATCACATCTACAAGCAGAATTAACCTATATAAAGGGATTAAAGTCAGTGCTACAAAAAATATAAAATGTTTTCTACTTTACTACAAAGAGTGCATAAGATAAAGCAGTATTTAAATTAAGTCAGTGCACTACACAAAGTACATGTATAAATATATATTTTGAAATATGCTAATTCTCTACTGTTTATCGATATTAAGTCATTGCTACAGATATGATGTAAGTGGTTATAATTTATATATATATATGGTTGCATGTTGGATGATTTTCCATAAGTCCAATGTTTTTTCTGAAAATTTCCTTTTTTTCAAAACATCCATGAGGGATTTAGGCTTCAAACATTGTTGGATCGTCATTTGTTCTTCCGAAGGTCATAACAAGGTACCAAGGGCAACCTTCAAATATATGAGATTTGGAAAAGACTCATTCTGTATTTTTCAAGAAAATGTGATAACAAACATTCATAGTCAAAATCCAAGATGGCCGTCTTTGAGCGATTTTTGTATTCTGACCAGTCGCAAAAAAATCAAAATGGCACTTATTGCAATCGGGGTCGACCTTTACAATATCCCCCGAACTCCTTGCAGTGCTAAAATACACTTTAATACCAAATCTGAGCAAAATTAGGTGATTTTTAATTTCGACTACCCTTCCGTAGTCAAAGGCAGTGATAGTCACTTTTGTTGACAGATTGGACAATGAAAGGTCATTTCCATTCACCCATGCATCCTGTGCGAAGTTTCATAAATTTCCATTTGAATGCAATAAGGTTGCCTTTTTGTCCAATCTGAAAACGTAAGGTGCAATCATGATCGCAGTACTATTATATACATGCATATATAAACTTTTTCAAATCAGTCAATATTTGAATTTCGAACAATCAGAAAATACCTGAATTTGGACCAATCGGAAAATATCTGAATTTGGACCAATTAGAAAATATCTAAATTTGGACCAATCAGAAGACAGGAAATGGAAGCGATTTTGTCCAATTGGAACAGAATCTGCATTTATATTCTCAAAACTATTTAATCCATTTGTATCAGATTTCAGTGAAATCAGTCAATTTCTAAATTTTGACCAATCAGACACAAGAAATCAGTGGCCACGAAAAAGGAAGCCATTTCGTCTGATTTAATCATTAAATCTGTATTAGCATTCGCAACATTATTGTTCACATACATACCAAATTTGAATGAATTCAGTCAATATTTAGAATTCAGCCAATCAGAGGCCACAGCTGACTGTGGGATGACTAATCAAAAATGACAAAGCTCTTACACACCTTATATGGAATTTGAGAAAGAACAGTCCAGAACTTCTCAAGAAATAGCAATAACAAACTTTCACAATAAAAAAATCCAAGATGGCCACCTGTCAGCCATTCTGATTTCTAATCAGTCCTAAAATCAAAAGGTCACAACTAGAGCCCAAGGCAAAGATTCATCTGAAATTTAAGAAAGATCAGTCTAGTATTTCCCAAGAAATAAATGAAACAAATTGTTTGAGGACTGATGATGGGCTGCAGACTGATGGACCAGACACAGGATGATTTGAACAGTACTGATAATAATAATGGCAATTTTTTTGTTTCTATACAAACAATGCAAATGTATTTCATGTGTCGCAAGATTTCAAGATTGGCTGGTAATTTGTCAAGTGATTACTAAGCAAGTGATACCTGTATACTTTTAAAAGGAGAGGGAAAATACACGGCCAGATCTGGTTTGAACCTGGGACCTCCCAACTTGAACCAACTGAGCTATCTTGTCGTTGACAATTGACCCGGTCTAGATCCGCTTTTTATTTATGTCATGAAATTGTATCACAAATGTTGTGACAATTTAAAAACATTAAATACATTTGTTTGCGTATAAAGAAAAAAAAATTGTCTAATATGTCAAAGCTGATCAGTCTTGTTGAAGATAATCCCCCCCTCCCCACTCCTCCCTTAACTATCAAGTCACAGTCACTGTATGTTAATTTTTTTCGGAAAAGTCCCTATCTGTCCATGTAAGTGTTTCTGTAGAGAATTACCTCGACGACCTTCCTCGTCTGAACTAACTCCCAGGTCCTCCTTGGATCCTCGTTTACCACGCGGAGAAATCGTCCCTGTAAACAAACACGGGTCATTCGGTGCAGACAATCCCAGGGTACTGTAAATCAGTGTTTGGCCCAAAGTCTGACAATTTCAGCATGCCCACCAACCCAAATATTTCAAATTTTTTTTTTAAATGCTTCTGTAATCAATTTCCTGCAGACGGACGACAAAAAAAAAATAAAAAAATCAAGAGATCCAAGAAAAAACAACAAAAAAACGAGAGTTCCCAGAAAGGATCTTGATGGGTACCCAAAAAAAAAACAAAAAAAAAACAACAACAGAAAGGTTCTTGATGGGCACCATTGTTTGATCTATCATTGGTCTTTTGAAAAATTGGATCTTTTCCATTCTTTCTTGCATTTGCTCTTAGCTACGTGTATCCATTACTTGTGAAGAAATAGTGATAAACTATTTTTCTCAAAGACAAAGATGTCTTCCATATTGTTTTTTAGATCAGTCCCAAAATGGGACACTACACAAATAGCAACCAAGGGAAACTACATATTAAATTTGGGAAATTTCCATCATGTATTTCTCAAGAAATACCCATAATAAACTTCCAAAGTGTACATGTATATATGCAAAATCCAAGATGGCTGTCTGTCAGACTCATTTTTATTTTGCTGAAATGAGACACTTTCATTTGAAATTTGAGAATGATCAATCCAGCACTGCTGAGAAATTGCAATAACAAACTACAACTCTCAAAGTCTCAGATGGTGGCCTGCGAGCTATACTGTTTTTCAGATCAATCCGAAAGTGAGTCAATACATGTGACAACAAGGTTTGGTTTGGTTTATTTTACATCCTATTAACAGCCAGGGTCATTTAAGGATGTGCCAGGATTTTGAGGTGGAAGAAAGCCAGAGTACCCAGTGAAAAACCAGCGACCTACGGTCAGTACCTGGCAACTGCCCAACATGGGATTCGAACTCGCAACCCAAAGGTGAAGGGCTAGTGGTAGAATGTTGGAACACCTTAACCACTCGGCCACTGCCCCCAAGGCACCAAGGAGAACATATAATACAATTTGGGAAAAAATCATCTTGTATTTCCCTAAAATAGCCATAACAAACTTTCACATTCAAAATCCAAGATGGCCATCTGTCAGCCATATTGTTTTGGGATCAGTTGAAAAATTGGACAATTTTTATGCACAACTAGGAACTATGGAGACCCTTTAAACGATATTTTAGAATTAGTCATCCCATATTGCTCAATAAATAGCAATCAAAGGAACTGTTATTGGACAATTGAAGGATTGAAAAAAAAAAAAACGCAAACAGAACATAATTTAGAAATATCAAGTTCTGATTATATATTATAATTGCATTCATTGCTGTTAAACTGTTCATTTTATTTCAATAGGATTAAAAAAAAATGGCCAATTGAAGAATCATTATTATCAGCTAAGGTTTTTGAAAGAACAATATGTCAGAGACATTACCCATATTTTCCTTTAAAACAGTTACAAGAATTTTAAAAATATTTTTTTTGCACAAAACTGTTACCAGACTCATTACATTTCCCCCTATTGGCCGGACATTTGATTTACAGTATGGTGCGGTAAAACTAAACATTGCGGTGATATTGTTACGTGAACCAACAGCAGAATCTTAACACTGTACAACATCTCTCTCTAAACCATTGAATTGGTAAATTACAAAATATAGATTGTTATTTACACATTTAGCCCCTGAAATTTCATAATGGATTATTCCAACCTTTGATTTGGAAGAGTACAAAAGGGTCTTTAGGGGTAAATGAGAAAATTTTGATTCTCTAAAAAGATTTTTTTTATTCTCTAGAAGATTTCACAAGTAGTGAATGCCAAAAATTATGACATAGAGCAATTTTTCAGGCCTACACCAGAAAAATAATTTCTTAGAATGTATACTGACCAAAATGCATTATTAAGTGATTTTAAAATTCTGAAGAGGAATCGAAGAAGAAGAAATTTTTGTGTATAAATGATACTGTACATATAGATCTTTATAGTCTTTTGACCAAAACTCTTTATTTGGTGGTTTTAAAATTCTGAAGAGGAAGAAGAATTTTTTGTGTATAAATGATACTGTGCATATAGTCTATTGACCAAAACTCCTTATTTGGTAATTTTAAAATTATGAAAAAGAAGAAGATTTTTTTGTGTATAAATGATACTGTACATATAGATCTTAATAGTCTATTGACCAAAACTCCTTGTTTGGCAATTTTAAAAATTCTGAAGAGGAAGAAGAATTTTTTGTGTATAAATGATACTGTGCATATAGTCTATTGACCAAAACTCCTTATTTGGTGATTTTAAAATTCTGAAGCGAAAGAAGAATTTTTTGTGTATAAATGATACTGTGTGCATATAGTCTATTGACCAAAACTCCTTATTTGGTGATTTTAAAATTATGAAAAAGAAGAAGATTTTTTTGTGTATAAATGATACTGTACATATAGATCTTAATAGTCTATTGACCAAAACTCCTTATTTGGTGATTTTAAAAATTCTGAAGAGGAAGAAGAATTTTTTGTGTATAAATGATACTGTGCATATAGTTTATTGACCAAAACTCCTTATTTGGTGATTTTGAAATTCTGAAGCGGAAGAAGAATTTTTTGTGTAATATTGAACGTGCAGATTCTGCTGTTTGCATCGTGATGTGTTAATGAGGCAACTGAAACCAAACACATGAGTATACTCTACCTCACCATATACCATATACCATTGTAATACCACATACTACCACACAGCCCTACCCCCAATTCACAGAATACCAACATAATCCCACACATAATATATCAAAGATGAAACAAATTACATTTGTATTGATAAAATCATAATATATTTCAAATACCAGGAAAAATTTATAACTTGAAATACATTAATGTTGAAAATTCTTAGTGTCTGAAACTATGAGTTCCAGTACAGTCAAATCTTGTTATTTCGAAGTTGGCGGGATTATTAGATAATTTTCAAGTTATCCAAGTATATACAAATAACTAAAAGCGAGTTTGAATGTTTGGTTTAAGGTTTAGCAAGGACCAAAAAAAATTCTTTGAATTAAAGGAGGTTTCAAGAGTAATACGAGATTGAGTTGACGAAGTTCTCATGTACTATGAAAAGGCCTTTAATTTTCACAAATGTGATTCTCATGCAAGTTATAATTTAGTAATATTTCAAAACTTGCATTTCCAGAACATGTAAAACACATAGTAAAATGGTGACTTCTCCAAAAAGTTTTTTCAAATAACATTTCAGAAGATCTTTGATATTATTTATTTTGCAAATTTACTGCCTAATTATCTTAGCAGTGCTCTTGTCATTTCCAAAGGCCATTATTTCAATAAATTAAATTAAATTTTCTATGATACATGAAATATATGGTGATTCTATTGTTCATCCCCTGTATAATATACAGTATTCCTACCACACAACATATATTATAAATCAAGGAAAGTCAATATGAACTACTTCTACTACATAAGTTACTTTCTACAACAATATTGCCTTAAGGCCTATCAGTACAGAAAAACTACGGTATTTCTAATAGCAGTCTGTGGTTTTTATGATTTATCAAAACATTTTGTCACTCAATTTGATTCTGAAAGATCAGCCAACATTATTTCAGGTTATGAAAAATCTATGTAATATCTAAACAGAATGGCAGAACATAATAAATATGATATTATGTACAGAGAAAATTGTGAAAGTCTGATACTTATCCCCCCCCCCCCCCCATCTCCAACTCCAACTTTAATGAATTTTATCAATCAATCATTAGTATATTGATGTTGTCAACATAATATATTTTCACATTTTACATATTCACCCCTGAAATTTCATAGTGAACTATTCCAACCTTTGAATTGGAAGAGTCCAAATATGTCTCCAGGGGTGAATGAGTAAACCATTACTTGCTGAAAAGTTTCTGAAATCCTTATATAAACACCATTCCTACAATTTACATAACAATTTATCAGTGTCATAAAATATGAATAAATATTATATCTAGACCCAATAAAATCCTCAATCTAAAGACCTAGCAATTACAAAATACGACATTGATAAACTATAATTATTTTTAATTTACTTTGAATTTTTTAATTGACTCAATCTGCATGATTTATCATAATACATTTTTTGACCAAATATGATCTTAAAAATACTGATAATTATGATTCAAAATATGAATTGATAAAAACCTTTATTTTAATTCACTTTAACTCGTTCACCCCTGATATTTCATAATGAACTATTCCAACCTTTGAACTGGAAGAGTTCAATTGAGTCTTGAGGGTTGAATTAGTAAAATGACTTGCCGCTTAAATTATCATAATTATCTAGAAAGAAAATTAAAAATTTTTGGATCAACAAAAAATCTGATCATAACCTGCTGTCGAATAATCTGATCATTACGATTGCGGTGCCAACATGTGGAGCCAACACAGAAGACGGATACAGATGACAGTGAGCAATGTATATATATTACACACAATGGCACAGTGCCTTAGATAAGGGCAGGTTTATATATATCTGGATTGTAACAATTGGAAAACTTCATCATTCCGGTCAATAATGAAACCAAAATACCTGGAGTTTGTTTGTTTATACAGAACAACTAGTGGTCTTTTCTAACATGTAACATTTTTGAGTATAAATCCTGGTAAACCAACAAATGTTTACGCAAGGCTTTGTTACAGATTACTAGGTCTAACCTGATTTCATTACTGAATAACTCTGGTCCATGACCAGGCAACTTTATTGCTAACTCTTCTGATATTTGTGTGAGTCTTACAATCTTTTGGGTTTATCCCAAATTTTTCTGGTTGGGATATAAATCTCCTGATTTCTCCCTATATTTTAGTACACTGTATTACTGGGGGAAAAAAAACTAAAATTTTAAGCAGCCATGTTTGAAAAAGATCCTTTTTATTACTGTACGATCAAAGTAACTAAGAATGGAAATATTTGACATTTCAGTCTTATATTTATAAATATTATTATAAGCTATGATTGTCACTCTGAAGAATATTTTTAGAGATAAAATGAAAACTGCAATTCCATTTTTTTTTTTGAGGTTCCAACCTTAAATATGGAAATATATTTGATGTTTCAATCTTATATTTAATATGAAATTGTTAGCTATGATAATCACTCTGTAAAAATATATTTATATAGATGATAATGAAAGAAGCATTGTATTACTTTATGTATATACCAATCCCTTATAGCCAGCAGTGATCACATCGTGACAAAACAACAAATCAGTGCATTATTTTAAACCTGATTTTGGTCGCAGTAGGTATATTTCAGTATCAACAGGTTTGACTTTTTTCGGTTTTTGTTTTGGCTTTGGTTTGCTAGGTTCTGAAATGTCAAAACCATATCAACGTACATTTACAATTGTAATGAACAGGGTTAAAAGTAACATTTTTTTTTTCTTCTAAAAACTTTTGAATTAAAAATTCAATATGAAAGTGAATATTTTGTTATTAATTTCAAATAACACAATGAACCCAACAATCTAGAAATTGTAAATTTTTTACTACACAAATTAACTTTCTTTTATAAGGAAAAGTAAAAATAGATATGGAAACTGATATAAATTGTACTATGAAAAAAATTTAGATATTTAAAAACGTGTCAGAGTATCATTCAAAGCTCAACTCATTCACCCCTGAAATTTCACGATTGACTATTCCAAACTTTGATTTGGAAGAGTTCAAATGTGTTATCAGGGGTGAATGAGTTATATTCAGAAACTTTAACACTTTATTCTTAATCAAATGTCAAACAAAATAATTCATTATAAGCTATAAGCTTGTTTTTTAATCCTTGTGTAATCTACTGTAATATGTAAAATTTAGCAGTGATTTTATTTTGGCAAGTTTTGTCCTGAAATCATACTGCTAAATTACGATTGCACTAATATTACAGTTTTTGTATATTGCTTTCAACAACAAGTTTTGTCAGTCAAATGCCAATACATGACAATTTTTAATTCTGTTATGTGCTAAAATTAAAGTATGCCAATATAAGTTTGCTTACAATATATGTATCTAGTGAACAAGATTTTTTTATTACTGTAACAATTATTAACTACCATTAAAAATAAATGTCAATATTATTGGTAGGTAATTAAATATTTCCTAAATTTTTATTTTTTGTCTGTAACATCATACTATTGGTAGGTAACAAAGTGTTTCCTAAATTTTTTATTTTTTTTTTCTGTTACATCACAGTTACGCACTTTTACAGAATTAAATGCTTACTCTCGTTTGCTATGAGTTGTTTCCCCTTGCCTGTCCTCTCTGCCTCTTGGACCCAGTTCCAGTCTGTCTGCACGTCCTGGGTAATAAAAATGATCTCGCGACCATCATAGGTTCTTCTCTTGGTTGTCTCCCTTGCAGTGAGATTCTTGGATTTTCCACTTTGGAAATCGAAAATGGATTAAACATAAATTAAAATGTGTACAATTCATATAATTATCAGATAAAGAGAAGAATATTCATGAAAATCTATCATATTATTTAACCTTTCCTAGAAATATATCAGCATGAAACTTTGGACCTCTTACAGGAACAAGAGATTTTTGCCCACGAACCAATTTCAACTTAACTGGGTGTTATTTATAGCACATTGAAGGACTACCCATGAAATGTGTTTAAAAATTCAAAAGGTCTCTAGGGCCTGTGATGTGACCTATTTAGTGCCTCAACCATGGGTGTACGACAGGGTAAAATTCTATTGTTCCTGTAAGAGGTCCTTTGAACAAAAGTGCTGCGGGCCAGAACAATATAGACTTGTCCAATGCCAAAGTGAGAAACGGAATTGTATGTCAAAATGCAAAAATAATGCATTTAATATGACCCTTTTCTTTTTTCATCAACTGCAATGTAACAATGCAAGCTCCGACAGTTTTTATCATCTAAATTCTTTAAAACCTACACTTAAAAGAAATTGGTTGAAAACTGTGGAAGGAGTTGATATCCTGACAAGATTAAGATTGTGAAATATGTAACACTAACTTGTCCAAATATGATAAAAAAAATTGAACCATTGTTCCTTCAGTTTATAAAAGTAATGAACCTTATTTCATCCAGGGCTTTTTCTGGGGTCTCTCAGGGGCCGAAAATCGGCCCCATTCCCAATGAGATTTAGGCTTCATTTTTCCCAATTAAAGGACTTTTTTCTTTTTCTTTTTTTTTTTTTGCATTTTTAAACTGAACATCTGCATCAGTTGAAAAAGAAGCTATTTGAAAAGAAATATTGTCATTTTATTGCTTTTATCTGATTAAATTACGTTGTATTATTTGTCGATTCGTCGTTAATTTTTCCAAAATTTCACTCAGGGGCCTTTTCCCAATTTACCCAGAAAAAGCCCTGTCATCTTCTCTCTTACTTCTTTGATGAAAATGACACTCCACGTTTCCCAGACCCTGGGGACTCTAGGCTCATAGCTCTGTCGGTCACATCAGATTCTCGTCTGAATCCTTGGACAACAGATGGCCGGAGTTTTCCTTGTCCAGACTGGTCAAGGACTGCCGAGGACGCTGTCATAAAAACAACATATGTTATATAGACTTATTAAGGCTGATCAAGAACAGCAGAGATATTATCCCAATATATCTTGAGAATGGAACCAGTTATGCTTTTGAACTGCAGTTAATTAAATCTTAACTAGGGATTTCCAGAGTTGTACCAAATAGTCAAATAATGTTTGTTTCAACTAAGTCTCATCTAAAATCCTATAAAAAAACCCATCATTTTGATGAAAGACTATTAATTTTTTATGCGTCCAGTTGTTCGAAAGGTGAATATCTTAATCAGTGATTAGTGCAAATTTTAATTATCCAATAACTTTAAAATGAAAACCCTAGAATTAGTTACAATTTTGCAGATATCAAATACCTAGTAATGTCAATTTAAATGCAAAATTGTAAGATGTTACCTTGCATATTGACAGAATTATTAAAGTTTGAAAAATGTCGTTAAATTGTGATTAAGCTAATCACCTTTTGAACAACTGAGCCCAGAATGCAAGAAGGTATCTCAATCACTACGGTATAAAACAACCATTATACAATGTCAATGTAATTATATAAAATTATATACACTGTAACTAGCATGATCAACTGTATAGAGATGAATATAAAGTGAAATAATCCACCAACACTGGAAATATATCCACGGGGAATACTGGATGTGGATTATCCTGTCTGGGTACAGCACCATCAGTAACGATTAGCCATTCATCATATATCCACCATGGTGACTACGTAACTATGTAGGCAGTCATGTGACCTTATTGTCTTTGGGATTCACTTCCTGTGACAGGCTTGTCACTGTACTGGTCATGTGACTGATTGTTTACTGTTTTAGTTGTGTGACTTTGATTGTTTACTGCTTGTAGTCATGTGACTTTGATTATTTACTGTTCTAGTCATGTGACATTGATTGTTTACTGTTTAGTCATGTGACATTGATTGTTAACTGTTTAGTCATGTGATATTGATTGTTAACTGTTGTAGTCATGTGACTTTGATTGTTTACTGTTCTAGTCATGTGACATTGATTGTTTACTGTTCTATAAGCATGTGACATTGATTGTTTACTGTTCTAGTCATGTGACATTGATTGTTTACTGTTCTATAAGCATGTGACATTGATTGTTTACTGTTCTATAGTCATGTGACATTGTTTGTTTACTGTTCTAGTCATGTGACTGATTGTTAACTGTTTCAGTCATGTGACATTGATTGTTTATTGTTCTAGTCATATGACTGATTGTTAACTGTTTCAGTCATGTGACATTGATTGTAACTGTTTCAGTCATGTGACATTGATTGTTTACTGTTCTAGTCACGTGACATTGATTGTTTACTGTTCTAGTCATGTGACATTGATTGTTAACTGTTTCAGTCATGTGACATTGATTGTTTATTGTTCTAGTCATATGACTGATTGTTAACTGTTTCAGTCATGTGACATTGATTGTTTACTGTTCTAGTCATGTGACATTGATTGTTAACTGTTTCAGTCATGTGACATTGATTGTTTACTGTTCTAGTCATGTGACATTGATTGTTTACTGTTCTAGTCATGTGACATTGATTGTTTACTGTTCTAGTCATGTGACATTGATTGTTTGTAATGTTATTTGCTGTTTTTATCTTTTATGCATTTGAAGTCATATGACTTTGTTTATTGATCAGCTAGGTCATGTGACTTTAAGTTCTTTGATTTTTTTTTCAAGTTTAAGACCACTTTATGATGACAGTGTTATCTAAAGGACCACTGTATGAGCTCACATACCACAATAAAGAGGATGATCCCCACTCACTTTAAGTAAGGAACCCACACAAACACATACCTGCTGATGTTGTAGATGCTTCGGATGCTGAGCTGTCAGGCCGTTGTAGCGGTATGTCAGTCTCACTGTCACTGTCATGGTTTGATAGTAAGTCAGCCTCAGGGTCAGTTGATATTCGGGATGTTATCGGAGGCAACGGGGTAGAGTCGGATAAGTTCTTTGAAGCCATATTTTGTATGTCAGAGTTTCAACATCCAGGTATGGCCTTTATTCAAATATTAGCATGTACCTGTGTAAAAATCAGGAAAGAAAAACAAAATGAATCAAATTGGTTTTTGATCTACAGTCATAGCATGTGCACAAAATGAGATTGCTACTTTACAGTGTAGGTGGTCACAGGAACAATTTGGTCTTCTACTTGAACGCATGATGAAAATGTCATAATTTTGCCATTGCTTCCCCCAGGATTTGAGCTTGGGACCTCTGGCATAATTACTAGTGTTAATTGCTAAACCAAACGAGCTACATGTACATTGTAAAGATCTCTCTCTAGCCAAGTGGTATATTGAAGCTAGTATTTACCAGGGTTATAATATTTTAAAATACAAATAGTCTGTTAAACTTTCATTATCACATACTAGACAGGTACTGGTGCATGCAAATTAAAACTTTTATTTTATGCAATCAATAAATTAAAATAATTTACGTCAAGAGTCCATGGATGAACCCTTTATCCGAGTCGAAATGTTACTTGCAAACAGGTACTTTGAAATATTTTTATTGACATTCTGATTCACTGAAGAAATCCTAAACTTTCCAGCAATGGACAGATGGCTCTGGCCCAAACATATATTTATATATATAATGTACAGCTACTCAAGTATGTTTCGGTCAGTAGCAAGATCACTACATCAATGATTTACACACGCCGTGTTTGACAATTGAATAAAAGCCATTTAAAACAGTGTCCATGATAAATTGATGTCCCGATTAGGGTCATGACTGTCAATACTCAAATATTTACACAGTGGCCTTTCACAGACTTCAAAAACCAACGATGGTCGAGTTCAATTATCAAAACATTACACCAGTTTAATCAGACAAACAGGAGAGCACAACTCGAAAACTAATGAATATAAAAGACGATTTAGTTCAATATAAAAAAAACTTTAATTATTTGACTTGTATACGATCTGCAGATTTGCACGAAGGCGAGAAATGGTGCAACTTCAGAAGTAAACAAAACGATATTAAGTCATTTCGTCCCCTGTCGAGTTAACACTTTTACGCGTAGTTTGTTTGGGAAATCATCAATGGACATGTTCACAGTTTGCTGTACAAACTGGGAATATCCATTGTGACAGACTGATGTATTACATTGCATATACACAGACCAAAACTTAATTGTGTTTGTTTCTTAGTGTGAAATACCTGCCGTGACCCCGAGACCTGCCGCCATGATAGTTTGTCAGTGGTGATAGCGACGGTCACGTGATCAAACAAATCAACACGGGAGTTCCATCAAAATCGAAATGTCGTAATATGTAAAACGCTAGTTTTATTTAGATTTCAACTTCTTTAGAACAAAATGCATTTAATTTATTATCTTACATTATCAATACTCAAAATAGTTTGAACACAAATACTTTCTATTAGATTTTATCAGTGCTCTGACCGATTTACGATAGTGATATATATTACCCACAATGCAATGTTTCACACTATAATGCAAAAGCATTGTTAGTTTGAAAACTATACTTAAACTTAAAAAAAATCATGACAAAGTTATAAAATGGAATAATATTAAATCCAACATTGTTCTTTATATGAACCAGCATAAAATTTTAGCTTTCAAATAATTTCAACTTAAGTTTTATTTCATTTTATTTCAACGGTATGTTGGTTCATAATTTTATTTCAGTGTAATGCTGCTGTTTCATAAAAAATGAAAATATGAAATATCTGTGATTTACTTTAAAAAAAACCGCTCATTGATTATTTCTATGAAAAGCGATAGCTATATGTCTATAGAACACATTGTGAGATTAGTATTACTCAAATCCTACAGTAAAACATTTCTTTTATCACTAAGATTCAAATCAAATAAAATCTTATTTATTATGGTGAATGTTATATATATTTTTAACAAAATTTTTAGCATAGGTACCACAGGCCAAAATTGCTTTTATCTCGAACGCGAAAAACTTGTAGTCTAGCTACAATATACAACTACTTTTAATGTGATTTGTGAACAGTTGCTTTCATCCTTATGATGAATCAGAGACGTATATGTACATGTATTATGTATCACACATGTGTAATAACACTATTGTGACGTCATAAACAAATGACGTCTTTATGACGTCATTTGATTGTCTTTACAGTAAAAATTGCACTGCCTTTCTTATAGTTAGAGAATGAATTTGAAAGTTTTAGTTATTTTCTCATGAATATAAAAATGAATAAGAGAATACCGAAGCGTTAACAAAATCATAATCCAAACTCAAAATCGATTAAATCAGGGGCAAACTATGTACAAAGGAAATATTTTACCCATGTAAAAGTACAAGAGAATAAGACCAGGGCCCGTATTCATGAAACCATTCTCATGCTCAAGCATGGAATTTGTGCTCAAGCCTAATTTTCTTTCGTCTATATTTTATTCAAAAATTCTTATTTTGTCAACGTTGTAGTGAAAGATTGAAGATCTATGAAGCCGAATACTTTTTTTTAATATTTACAATTTACTTTTTGATATTACACATGATTTAGATGAGTTTCAAGAAAGCTGGCTTGAGCACAGAATCCATGTTTGAGCACAAGAACGGTTTCATGAATACGGACCCAGGTGTTCCGGAAGAGTAAGCGTCTTCTGCTTCATCGACGACACCTCTCATGTAAATCTTTGTCACATCCAAGTAAACATCAAGTTCTCAAAATGAGAACCGAGTATCATTGTCAATCACAACAAGTAAACACACTAATGGGCATACTTAAAAGCGTCCATCTTTATATCACTTAAAGATACAGAATATTTCTCAATGAGACAAAGATGGCGACCATAAAACTTGCCCATAGTTCTGATCAACCTGCATCTCTCGAATCCTTGTGTTGATAGTTTGTTTGTCAGCAGTCAACATCGAGCACAGAAATCTCGATATTTAGAGCAAGCCCTAGGATATCGAATCAACTGCGACATGTAAACACCATAGGTTTGAGAAGCATGGATGTTACTATCAAGAAATAGAAAGTTCAAGGATCGGAAAATTGAAATCATCACGTTAATCGTATAGCTTAGTAGTAAGCTGTCCATGTTGGTCGTAGTTTAAGTAGAGATCGAGGTAAGCAGCTGATGTAGAAGAGTCTGTTGTGTCCTTTATTTCAAGTTCAGAAGGGTATATACGATTGACTTGGTCAGCAAACTTCTTGTTGTTTAAAGACAACACATCGTCGATATATCTGAAAGTGAAATTAAAAGATTTGGCAAGGTTTTTGTTACCTGTCCTAAATAGCTCTTCCACAAATTCAGCCTTGTATGAAAACAAAAACAAGTCAGCTAAGAGTGGGGCAGTTTGTTCCCATGGGAATGCCAACAGACTGCTGGAAAATCTTTCCTCCGAACTCAACAAAATTATTGTCGACCAGGAATTCAATCATCCTTACTGTATCTTCTTCATTATATTTCCTCTTAGCTTTTGTCGTGTTTTTCAGTTATGTGATCAATAGAATCTTACACTCGTATTGATATATGCAATTAATTAAACGAGTTCAATAACTTCTTTGTGCTCATTCAGGGGACATTTCAATCGAAAATTGATCTCAACCCCCCTCTAAAGAGTAAAATTACTCTAATCCATACTTGCCAACCCTCCCTAAATAGGAGGGAGACTCCCGATTTTGAAGCTTTAAATTCTGCATTTTCAGCCAATGAATTTTCTTAACTACTACTATTTTTCAGAGTTGATGATTTCATCTGATAGAACAGCTCAAAAGAAGCAATTTAAAATTGTTATTTTTCCTTTTGATGTACATACACACATATTATTTATACTTTTAATTCTGCGCACACGTAATCTCCCCCATGGAAATTTCAAAAGGTTGGCAAGTATGCTAAACACCCTCGATTAATCCAAAACTAGCTGTAACAAATTATCAGGCCCCTGTGATCTGACAAAGGATTTGTTACAGGTCCCCTTTAGTTATGTACAATACACAAACGGTTTCATTCTGACCAATTTATCAAGAATTAATATAAGCAGGGATAAGATAAGTCCATGTCAGATATAAGAGAGCTAAATTTGCTATCTTATCAATATATGATTTCCTGGGACGTATATATAGGCCTATATGGTACGCGGCGACTTGTTTGACAAGCAAAAAAAATCCTAGATAACAAATATTGAATAGGAGTTGTCTTTCTTTAGCTTAATAACCCGGAAAATTAACGCACTTGGTTTTTGATGGAGTCTGCTGTTTGTTAATGCTCTGTCTCCGTACAGGCGATTTCAGCAGCTGATTTACTATGGCTTGTCCGAATATCGTCATCCTCGACGGCGGGTCGGCTACTGAACTCGAACGGTTGGGTGAAACGTCAATCAATGTAAGTATCCTCGCGATACCGATTTCCGCGGGTTATTATATGATACATTTACGATTAAGCGGTGCGGTCTGTTAGGCCTACTGTTTGGTCAAGCGTAATTGTTTTTGAAGGGATTATTAATATTAAACAAAACTAATAGGTCTTACATTAAACTAAATAAACATCAATATACTGTATTATGCCAGTAAAAAGATATTTGATTATTTAAATTTTCATGGAGGGCACGTGCGGCTCCATAGCTCAGTTGGTTAGAGCGCCAGTCTAGTAAACTGGAGGTCGAGGGTTCGACTCCCTCTGGAGCCTCTTTTTATTTTTTTATTTTCCGGCTGCTTTTTTTTTGTTATGTCGTACTGAGTATTATTGAAACATGCAAATATAATATGCAAAACCACATATATAATATAAATATAATATGAACAGCTGTCAACTTCCTCAATAACCAAATAGCTACTTGTAAATCGACATTCTTGACTTGATAGTCAAAACCGCGAAAACTGTTCTCAAAGTTTTTAATTTGAGCCTCATTCGAGACGAGACGGTCAAAAATAAAACTTGACAATGATGAATAGAGACAGCTGAGCGTGTCCCTTGCCGTATTGCCATAACTAACAAACCTGAACATTTCAGATATTTGATGAATGAACCTAGTATTAAAACAACATTGGCTACTCAACTTTCTCTTATGTGGAGAAGAAGATCCATGTTATTCCCATATTAATCGTTCAATATCAGTGCACAGTGTACAAGAGCACACGGCAATAAATGTATGTTTTGTAAGTAATTAACTGCATAACTTTATATATATACCCGTTAATATCTTAAAAGTCTAAGAGAATGGGGGATGGGTGAATCGTCGGTAGGGCATCTCGCATTCTCATGTGGTATAATATATTATGTAATTGTATATTGTTAAGCATATAGAAAAGTTGAGTGGCAAATGTTTATATATCAATATTCATTTTAATTAGCGTAATGTATTATTTGTTATTATTTGCATCGTTCAATAACGTGTCTAATAAGTCAATATGGCTGGACACATATTTTATTTCAATTTGTATAGTAATGTATTATGATTTTATGTGAAAGATGTGTTTGACACGAAAATAAAATATTTGAACTTGAACTTGAACTTTAATATCAGGATTACTTTGTGTATTCAGGCGGATCCATTATGGTCGGCTCGACTGCTTTATTCAAATCCAGAACTTGTTAAACAGGCCCACAGGAAGTAAGTAACATTGAGTTTATACGACATATGATGACATTCACATCTTATTCTTGTATTCTTTCTGCTCACAATGTCGTATGCTGTTGATATTTGGGGCCAAGGGGCACAACCCGTAGATGGCAATAAAATTGAATAATTCAAGATCGCAGCTAAGATAAAGCTATTTCTACATGTACAGTGAAGACTCACAAACCAACCGCCATCATTGGAATCGCATACGGGTGTGATTTTACCGCGCAGTGCGCGCACTGACTACTGGACAATAAGTATAAAAATTTTTTTATTAAAAATTAAAAATATTAAAAATAGACATAACCTTTGACACTACTGAGAACCGGTTTACAAAGCATGATAAATATACACACAGTTCCGTCACAAAATGCCGGACCGGATCTCAATTACGTAAAAATAAAACAGTAAACTAAATAATTACAATTTCAAATACATTGAAATTGCACCCTACTACAGTGATAGTATAAACAAATGAAATGCCTAATCATATATGTTAACACACACCCCTTCAAAATAACTATTATGAAAATTATAATCCTCTACTTAAAATTTTATTAACGTGAATGAAAATTTTCTTGTAAATTTAATATTCTATGGCATCTCTGTCATCCACATGTGCAGTTTCATTGAAGCCGGAAGTGACGTGGTTGTAACGGCAACCTACCAAGCCTCCGTGGAGGGTTTCTGTAAAGAGCTTCAAATTTCCGAGGACGAGGCTATCCGTCTGATGCATTCTGGGACAAAAATCGCAAGAGATGCATGGCGGGAAGCCTCTGACAGCATTCGTACAGGTAAACGTGCAAATTCTGGTTCTGTATGTTAATTTGTTAATAATGACTCATGGGATTGTTAAAAAAATGAATGTTATGTTATGATTACATCTACAAATGTACTAATTTATTATGAGGGAACACGAAAACCCATGTACCCCCTTCCAACTTACCGTGAAAACCAGATAGAATGATTGTAATTTTATGTTCAGTCTGCAGGGCTTTTTCTAGGGTCGCTCAGAGGCCGATATAGCTCCATTCCCAATGAGATTTTGGCTTCAATTTTCCCAATTTCAGATTTATTTCATTTAATTTCAGCCTAAATTCCAGGCTGTAATTTCCTCAAAATGTTGAAAGTTATGTGAAAACTTTTGCACTGCAAACAATGGAAACTAAAGTAATGTATTGATTTTGAAGTTTAATATCATATAAATCGATGGATTATTTTTATTCAAGGAACTATTTTGCTGATATAGCAATGTCTTTTCCCAATTTCACCCAGGGGCCGTTTCCTAATTTACCTAGAAAAAGCCCCGAATTCTATAAATGTATTGTACTTAACAGTCGATAGTGTTTGTGGTGAGAAACCGTTCACTTCCCTAGATTTGACTTAGTATATAGATAACCTATAATACGACATCTGATAAAAGAAACGTTTACCCTTCCGAACCACCTGGTTCCTCCTCTGTACATTAGTTTGTTTCATATGTTCTTGGTCCTTCCTGTTCATGCTACATTTTGTCCTCAATAGCTGATGCTGTAGCGCATTTTTTTTCTCAATTTGATATACATATATTACGTTCCTTTTTATAAATATCTTAGCTCCATTATTTTGACAACTATTTTTTCAGTCATTGATGACAATACAACTACATAGTAATGTTTTATTCCGCTCGATATCCAGATGTTATGCCAATTTACGGTCTCTACACCCCTGGAATCATCCTCGATATCCAGATGTTACGCTCATTTACGCTCATACACCTGGAATCATCCTCGATATCAAGGGGTTACGCGCAACAATGTTTTTTACACCCCTGAACTCGTTCTCGATATCCAGGGGTTACGCTCATCTGTGTTCTTTACACTCATGGAATCGTTTTTGATTTCTAGGGGTACGCTCATACACACCTTTGGAATATGCCACTTTAAAACTGAAGCTTTCTAAGAAGATTTCAAAGGAACGACACCTGGCTGCAAAACCTGTAATTTTTTACCGTTATGTAACCGCGAGATTGTTTCGATGTACATCAAAGGATCAAGTTAGTCTGGTTGTCTAATTAGCAAAGTGGCGTAATTGCAGCACAGATCGTTTGCTGAGTCTAATTCCAGGGGTGTAGAGATTGTGGGTGAGCGTAACTCCTGTATATCGAGTACATTTGTATGTGTTTTACTGTGTTGTAACAGAAAGGAAGTGCTGGGTTGCCGGCTCGGTGGGACCCTATGGAGCGTGTTTACACGACGGATCCGAATATTCGGGGGCATATATGGACAAGATGTCAAAACAGGTAACCCTCGATGCAATTTTAATATTTGACTTACAGTGTAAATCATGTAGCAGGATGGAACGTGAAAACAATATTGTCATAAAGATTTGTTTGAGTTGTAGTATCGGGATAGTTAGGTAGCCAGCCAATAGGTAGCGTTGCAATGAGCAGTTTCCTTGACAACAACATCGTCGAAAACCCACGGTACACTTCTCTGACGTTTGCATACCGTGGGCTAAAATAGCTGGAAACCATCGTTTTCGTACTAAGATAGTAGCCAATCATATTGATACTTTCATTCGTGACTACATCCAGCCGGGGTTTGTAGCACCGCCTGTAACCTAAACCTATCGATTGTGTTGTAATTGTGTCGATTGTGATTAAAATATAAGGTCCTGCTATACGGAGATTGACATTGGCGTCATGCCTACAGATCGTGGTCAAGGTAAAATGATCTACCAGAGTGTCACGATAAACTACCATTTTGATTGGTTGAAATCTTCGAATAAACTTTTATTCGGGGAAACGAAGATTAATATCAATATTAGCCCGCAGTATGCAAACGACAGAGAATTTACGACATGGCATTATTCCGAATAGATTCGGCAACGCAGGTACAGTGTATATGCAAAGTTCTCGACATGGAATCCATTTTAAAGTTATTGACGGTACAAGGGTATGGTCGTGCTATCAGACAATTCGCGATCGACTTCTTCTAACAAGTATTTGATGTTGATAAAGGTGTCAGTGTACAGTAGGATTTTGTGGTGATATTTTTGTATTTTGTATTTTAATGGTATAGAAATAGAAATAGAAAAATAATAAAAAAAATAAAAAATGAGGAGTAAAACTGGCTTAAACATGATAAAGTGGACTTTGTGTACTTCACATTTGTAAAAAAAATTAAATTGGTTAGAGATTGAAATTTTGGCCTTTCCGAAATGGGTGTCTACACATGAAAAGCTAGTTTTACAGGAAGTGAAATTAGCGAAAATCTAACCAAACGACTTAACCAAACGACTTATGATACGTTTATACACTTCTCATCCCTTTCTATGGGATGTTTATACAATACTTTTTACAAATATATATATATTTATAAACTTGATGTGTAAATTGCACATCCTGTGTTTATATTTCTGCTACCATAACTGTCCGAGTTTCTTTGTTGTCGAAAAATAATTGTTCAGTGTTCATATTTTGTGTAAAATTGACCTTCCTACTTTAGTGGTTACTCTCACATAGTTCTTTGCACAGTCACTTGATAATGCATTCTCGACTACCAGGAGTAACGATCACCTACGCTATCTACACCCCTAAAATATGTTATGGCAAAACTGAAGGTTCCATGTGTGTCACCTTGTTGATGAGATAAGAAGACTGGCTCGACCCTTGATATGCATCAAAAGAATTTCGTGGTAACACAACAGTAAAAATTGGCAAGTTTTGAAGTCTGTTACGGCTCCTTTGTACTCATCATAGGACGGATTTATTTTTACCTGAGCGTGCCTTCAGTTTTGCAATGATATATTCCAGGGGTGTAGAGAGCGTAGGTGATCGTAAGCCCTGGACATCGAGAATGTTGATAATTTTGTACAGCTATACTACAACTAAGGTTTTCAGTATAATTTTACACGTTATTCGAGTTGACATTAATTTGACATGAAAGTTGAATAAAACCCATTAGATTATGTTTCACCCGAACACAAGACTTAAAAAAAAACATTTTAAGAGATATATCAGACGTTGGGCATATGATATGCTGTGTCTAAAAATCTGTAGATATCTCAAAATCTTGAGTTGAATCCTAATTTTTGAAAGCAGAAATCAACCTCTGGCGGGTCATTTAAACTTGTACATAATTAAACTCAAGAATTGTGACTTCTTAAAATTTGGAACTATACAAATACCATATACAATACTTGTTTTTTGAACACTCAAATTTTTGCGCGTAACCGAATTCAACGGAAAAAGGCAACGAATTGGCGGAATTTGCGCACTCACAATAGTTACTGTAGAAAGCAATTTACAAAAACTGTAATAAAAGCAGTAATAATCAAGCGGAATGTTTTTAGCGCGAAGATTGCTAAAATAAGAAAACCACTAAAAAATAAACGCTTACAGTATGTGTTGGTATCTAGGATTTGATGGACTGGCACCGCCCACGTGTCAAGGCACTACTCGACAGCAAAGTGGATATCCTGGCCATAGAGACCATTCCAGCTGTAGACGAGGCTGAGGCTATACTGGACCTCCTACAGGACTACCCCGGGGCCAGGGCGTGGGTCACATTCACCTGTAAGGTATGACATTACATGACAAACAAAATGTATGCCCCCCCCCCCCCCCCCCCCACCATCGCCGCAAGAATTGTTAATTTTTGCTCACAATCTTCATTCTTTTCTATCTGCATTCTGTTTCAGTCGTTGTTTCCTCGGCACCTCTTAGATCACCCCTGTAATTTTATTCCATAATTAACTATTCCATGTTCATATTTGTGAATAAGTTAAATCCAAAATAAACGAGCATTCCATTAATACCATGATGTACATTCACCATTTTTTTTAAATACATGCTGAATAATTGTTTATTTTAACGGGAAGAACATTTCGCGTTTTTCTTACCGGGACTAATTTACGGGTACAAAATTTCGCGCTCTGTCGAGATTATTTTCCCCTAATGGTAATTAGTTATAAAAGGTGTTATATTTCATAAGTATTCAATTTCGTGGAATTTTATTTGACCGTGAACATAGCGAAATTAAATTCCCCGCGAAGAAAAACATCTATACAGTATGATTGAATGTGTTGCGTTTATTAGTGTTTCTCATTATGCTGATCCTTGAATATGGTTTTCCGCCATTTTGATATTTTTCTCGTGTTTCGATATATATACAGGACGGTGAACAAACTTTCCACGGGGAGAAGTTCTCGGACGCCATAGAGACAGTTGCTAAGCGACAAGGCGTGGAAGCCGTTGGTATAAATTGTACGGACCCTCAGTATGTAACACCTCTCCTCAAGAGCATACAGCACTTAAACCTCACGATACCGGTCATCGTCAAGCCCAACAGCGGCGAGGATTGGGAAAGGGGAATAGGGTAGGTTGTCTACGTCATCGTCATGCCCAACAGTGGCGAGGATTGGGACACGGAGATAGGGTAGGTAGTCTACGTCATGGTCAAACCCAACAGCGGCGAGGATTGGGACACGGGGATAGGGTAGGTAGTCTACGTCATCGTCAAACCCAACAGCGGCGAGGATTGGGACACGGGGATAGGGTAGGTAGTGTACGTCATGGTCAAACCCAACAGTGACGAGGATTGGGACACGGAGATAGGGTAGGTAGTCTACGTCATCGTCAAACCCAACAGCGGGGAGGATTGGGACACGGGGAATAGGGTAGGTAGTCTACGTCATCGTCAAACCCAACAGTGACGAGGATTGGGACACGGGGATAGGGTAGGTAGTCTACGTCATCGTCAAACCCAACAGTGACGAGGATTGGGACACGGGGATAGGGTAGGTAGTGTACGTCATCGTCAAACCCAACAGCGGCGAGGATTGGGACACGGGGATAGGGTAGGTAGTCTACGTCATGGTCAAACCCAACAGCGGCGAGGATTGGGACACGGGGATAGGGTAGGTAGTCTACGTCATGGTCAAACCCAACAGCGGCGAGGATTGGGACACGGGGATAGGGTAGGTAGTGTACGTCATGGTCAAACCCAACAGTGACGAATATTGGGACACGGGGATAGGGTAGGTAGTCTATGTCATGGTCAAACCCAACAGCGGCGAGGATTGGGACACGGGGATAGGGTAGGTAGTCTACGTCATGGTCAAACCCAACAGCGGCGAGGATTGGGACACGGGGATAGGGTAGGCAGTCTACGTCATCGTCAAACACAGCAGTGACGAGGATTGGGACACGGGGAATAGGGTAGGTAGTCTACGTCATCGTCAAACACAGCAGTGACGAGGATTGGGACACGGGGAATAGGGTAGTTAGTCTACGTCATCGTCAAACACAGCAGTGACGAGGATTGGGACACGGGGATAGGGTAGGTAGTCTACGTCATCGTCAAACACAGCAGTGAGGAGGATTGGGAAAGGGGGATAGGGTAGATAGTCTACGTCATCGTCAAACACAGCAGTGACGAGGATTGGGATACGGGGAATAGGGTAGTTAGTCTACGTCATTGTCATACCGAACAGCGGCGAGGATTGGGACACGGGGATAGGGTAGATAGTCTACGTCATCGTCAAACACAGCAGTGACGAGGATTGGGACACGGGGAATAGGGTAGGTAGTCTACGTCATCGTCAAACACAGCAGTGACGAGGATCGGGACACGGGGAATAGGGTAGGTAGTCTACGTCATCGTCATACCCAACAGTGGCGAGGATTGGGACACGGGGATAGGGTAGGCAGTCTACGTCATCGTCAAACGCAACAGTGACGAGGATTGGGACACGGGGATAGGGTAGTTAGTCTACGTCATCGTCATACCCAACAGTGGCGAGGATTGGGACACGGGAATAGGGTAGGTAATCTACGTCATCGTCAAACCCAACAGCGGCGAGGATTGGGACACGGGGTAGGGTAGGTAGTCTACGTCATCGTCAACCCCAACAGTGTCGAGGATTGGGACACGGGGATAGGAAAGTTAGTCTACGTCATCGTAAAACCAAACAGCGGCGAGGATTGGGACACGGGGATAGGGTAGGTAGTCTACGTCATGGTCAAACCCAACAGTGACGAGGATTGGGAAAGGGGGATAGGGTAGATAGTCTACGTCATCGTCAAACCAAACAGTGACGAGGATTGGGACACGGGATAGTGTAGGTAGTCTACGTCATGGTCAAACCCAACAGTGACGAGGATTGGGACACGGGGATAGGGTAGGTAGTCTACGTCATCGTCAAACCCAACAGCGGCGAGGATTGGGACACGGGGATAGGGTAGGTAGTCTACGTCATCGTCATACCCAACAGTGGCGAGGATTGGGCACGGGGATAGGGTAGGTAGTCTACGTCATCGTCAAACCCAACAGTGACGAGGATTGGGACACGGGGATAGGGTAGGTAGTCTACGTCATCGTCAAACCCAACAGTGACGAGGATTGGGACACGGGGATAGGGTAGGTAGTCTACGTCATCGATCGTCAAACCCAACAGCGGCGAGGATTGGGACACGGGGATAGGTTAGGTATTCTACGTCATCGTCAAACCCAACATTGGCGAGGATTGGGACACGGGGATAGGGTAGGTAGTCTACGTCATGGTCAAACCCAACAGCGGTGAGGATTGGAACACGGGGATAGGGTAGATAGTCTACGTCATCGTCAAACCCAACAGTGACGAGGATTGGGACACGGGGATAGGGTAGATAGTCTACATCATCGTCAAACCCAACAGTGACGAGGATTGGGACACGGGAATAGGGTAGGTAGTCTACGTCATCGATCGTCAAACCCAACAGCGGCGAGGATTGGGACACAGGGATAGGTTAGGTATTCTACGTCATGGTCAAACCCAACAGTGGCGAGGATTGGGACACGGGGATAGGGTAGGTAGTCTACGTCATCGTCAACCCCAACAGTGACGAGGATTGGGACACGGGGACAGGGTAGGTAGTCTACGTCATGGTCAAACCCAACAGTGACGAGGATTGGGACACGGAATTAGGATAGGTAGTCTACGTCATCGTCAAACACAACAGCGGCGAGGATTGGGACACGGGGATAGGGTAGGTAGTCTACGTCATGGTCAAACACAACAGTGGCGAGGATTGGGACACGGGGATAGGGTAGGTAGTCTACGTCATGGTCAAACCCAACAGTGACGAGGATTTGGAAAGGGGGATAGGGTAGGCAGTCTACGTCATCGTCAAACCCAACAGTGACGAGGATTGGGACACGGGGATAGGGTAGGTAGTCTACGTCATCGTCAACCCCAACAGTGACGAGGATTGGGAAAGGGGGATAGGGTAGGCAGTCTACGTCATCGTCAAACCAAACAGCGGCGAGGATTGGGACACAGGGATAGGGTAGGTAGTCTACGTCATCGTCAAACCCAACAGTGACGAGGATTGGGACACGGGGATAGGGTAGGTAGTCTACGTCATGGTCAAACCAAACAGTGACGAGGATTGGGACACGGGGATAGGGTAGGTAGTCTACGTCATCGTCAATCCCAACAGTGACGAGGATTGGGACACGGGGTAGGGTAGGTAGTCTACGTCATAGTCAAACCAAACAGTGACGAGGATTGGGACACGGGGTAGGGTAGATAGTATATGTCATCATCAAACCCAACAGTGACGAGGATCGGGACACGGGGATAGGGTAGGTAGTCTACGTCATCGTCAATCCCAACAGTGACGAGG
This sequence comes from Mimachlamys varia, assembly GCA_947623455.1. Classification (NCBI taxonomy): domain Eukaryota; kingdom Metazoa; phylum Mollusca; class Bivalvia; order Pectinida; family Pectinidae; genus Mimachlamys; species Mimachlamys varia. Next base: position 10,376,507 of record OX392541.1, on the reverse strand, counting down.
ATTGGGACACGGGGATAGGGTAGGTAGTCTACGTCATCGTCAATCCCAACAGTGACGAGGATTGGGACACGGAGATAGGGTAGATAGTCTACGTCATGGTCAAACACAACAGTGGCGAGGATTGGGACACGGGGTAGGGTAGGTAGTCTACGTCATGGTCAAACCCAACAGTGACGAGGATTGGGACACGGGGTAGGGTAGATAGTCTATGTCATGGTCAAACCCAACAGCGGCGAGGATTGGGACACGGGGATAGGGTAGGTTGTCTACTGTACGTCATCGTGAAACTCAATAGCAGATACAGGACAATGATAAACAATAGGAAAGCATCAGTCACGCATGTAAGTTAGACGAAAGGCCATAAGGGAGTCAATATTTACTTAGTCCACCAATACCTTTGCCATTTCAACTTGCTATTTCTGTTGACGTCAGTCACATTTTAAAGTCTAAGGACATTTTGAGGTCAGAGATATATCATACGATAGCTGAATACATTCAAAGGAAACAAGAGTCAATTTCTACGCGGTGACAACTAATATGCTGAGGGTAAAGGTCATATTGAAATGTCATAAGGTCACTGGACTATCATTGTTTTCTTTTTGTTTTTTTACACCTATCTATAGAAAACCATGGCTTCAGTAATATTTTGTTTGGCCTAAAAAATGTTTTTATTGTTCTTTTTCCACCAGATTCTATAACAGAGAAAAGTGTGTGCCTGTTGTCTCCATGGTAACGGAGTGGAAGGAACTTGGTGCTACGTGGATTGGAGGGTGCTGTCGGATATATCCATCAGAAATCGCGGACATTAAACGGAAACTGAAAACCTAAAAACTTTGGGTTTTTTCTATGATGACGTCATGTTCGAGCAGAAATGATAATATCTATACATTAACATTGTTCATCAGTCGGAGCCAAATGACCCAACCTAATACGAAAGCGATAAAGAAAAGAAATTATACGAATAAACCCAATTGAAGGAAAGCGAGGACACAGGGGCAGTACTAGTGTATCTACCAAGTTCGAGGCTTCCATGGAACAGGACAATTATGCTTCTTTCAAAACTGGCGATACCAAATAATTTTATTTGAAGGACATGAACTAAATATGTTAAAATGATGATTTCTTTAAAGTAACTCTGTCATATTAGTCCTAACCAACATACACGAATAATTATAACTGGGATATTTATACAGTAAACTGTTTTGAGGAACAATGATCAATTTCATACACAAGATATGTTAATTGGATAAAGAGGCAATTACTTTGCCAGCGACCATTGTTAACTTGTTGTCAATTATTAAACTGAGGTGTGTGACCCCCCTTTTGGGGGCAGAAGTGTGGGGCCTAATAGGGGAAACAGAGGAATACTTATTAAGGCAATTAAACAAAACCTACTCCTGGGCATCTCCCCTTGGGACATAACATAGAATACTCATTTTCCCAGTGTCTTAACCACTTAACGAACTAAATATATTTACTTATAAAGTTCTCCGTTCTGGCAATATGTACCTCTTGTACGTTTTTTAATTTTTCAGTATGGTACACAATAGCTTTTTATTTGAAAATAAATACCATGTGACCTATTAACGGCCTTGAGCCTCATGTTGTTTTCATACGAGGCTGAACTTGTCGAGAAGCTTATCACGACAGGCAACAAAAAACTTCCGAATCTTTCAATTTAAGTTTCACGTACACAACGATGTGTTGTCTATAAAAAACAAGAGGTTTGCTGACCACGTCGATCGTATATACCCTTCTGAACTTTAAATCAAGAACGAAACAGACTCTTCTACATCAGCTGTTTACCTCCATCTTCACTTAATACTAAGCTATTCGATAAACGTGAAAATATCGATTTTCCGATCCTGAACTTTCCGTTTCTTCATAGTATCCTCCCTGTTTCTCAAACCTATGGTGTTTACATTTCGCAGTTGATTAGTTATTCTGTGTCTTCCTTATAATATCAAAGTTTTCATGATAGATGTCCTGACCTGAAAAGAGCAAAAAAGTCCATTCATGTCAATTTCTTTGACCTGAAAGTAATTTCAGGTGAATTTCAGGATTGTTTCAGGTGAAATTTCAGGTCAAATTCAGACATTTTTCCTGTGTTACACGGCACCTGTCAACGTAGTGTAAAACCTCTAACATTGTTGGAGTGAAGTTTGATTACAAAATATCACGCCAAACATGGCGGTATATGACGTCATCACTGACGTTGTCTGATTTTTGAGGTTATACCATATAACATGCAAAAGGTTAACATTGGGGTAATAGGCAAAATTAAATTATTTATTAATAATGTACAATTTAAAGACATACGAAATAAACATTTTCCTGCGTCTTCGCTCGTGGTCGTATGTTTATACATTTGTATGTAATGCTTTAATCAACAAAGTATACAACATAAACTTTTATTACGTTTTATTAGGGAAAACATCTATATAATGTACATGTTATATAAATGTAGTACATTGTCTATGTATATTTATCTCATAAATCATAAAAATAATATTGTCCAGATATATATACGGTATACATCTCATAATTGATAACAATAACATTATTGCCCAAGTACAATGTCTATACCTCATTAGTTATAATAACAGTAAAAGAAAAATATGATGTACATTTTATAGGTCTCATAAGTAATAACAAAAATATTGTCAAAATATGTACATTATATCTGTTAAGTAATATTATTACCGTGGTATTACAACAGTTAACAGTATTATGTTGCAATTACAGTCCAACCTCGTTATCTCGAAGTCGACAGGACCATATGAAAACTTCGACTTATCCGAGTTACGTGAGTTTGAATACATGTGTAAAGCTTGACCGGTATCGACAAAATACTTCGATTTAAACAGGGTCTTCGAGTTATACGAGTTCGAGATAACGAGGGTTTACTGTACTGTATAATAACAACAGTCTACCCAGGTAGAAAATTATATTGTACATAGATCTCAGAAAAATAACGATATAATAGTCTATATTATGCTTTTTATGGTAAATGTCCCTTAAGTTAAAACAATTATATAGCCCAAATAATTAAGTAAATGATAACATAAGCTGCCCTTTCAACGACATTGGCGGAACAGCCCTAATTTGAATAAAATTGGCGCCAATAACAAATCGTAGTCATTTGAGCGTTTAACACGGGGATGTCTTCATGTTATCAGAGCACTTAGCAGAAATTAGTCTCGTTCAATCAGACGCTTGATCACTTCGTTTTCACTGTTAGGCTCTGTAAAGTCTGAGTAATTAAAACTACGCAGAGATCGCATCATCGGGAACCTTCGGCACTTTCCGTAAGCTAAGCGATAAAAAAAAATCTTGATAACGTCTCAAGTTGACTATGCATTGTCTAGTTTTATTGTTTTCAGCTGGTGAAAGGCGGTTTGCCTCGCACTATCGACATAACTTCTTATATTGATATAAATAAAATTTTCAAAAACTCAAACCTTTATGACTATAATCCATGTAAAATCACCGGGACGTTTTTTTATTTGGCTGAGAAAATATAGTAAATAAATATGTATATATCAATACGAAACTAATTACCTATTTAATGTGAAAAGTTCACATCGAGGCTTATTCATACATACTATTTTACATTATATGTCAGAAATACCAAAGATACGTTTTCATTTATTAATGTACCGGCTGTGACGTCATAAATGCAATATTTCGATGTCAAATTGATGCTCAGCAAACCGCGCGTCTTTTCAACTGATTTTACATCATGAGTCAGAGTAACATGATACTAACTCCTAAATGACGTAAGTTTCGAGTTACCGGAAATAATATCCTCGATACCTGGAGGTTACGTTCACCTACGCGCTCTACACCCCTGGGACATATCAGGGCAAAACTGAGTCACAATGTTAGCAGTTTGTTTGTTCTTAAGGTAAAAATAACCCTGACCAATCGTCAGGCTGATATATAGGAGCTACACCCGATGTCAAAGCCTGCCATTTTGACCGTTTTGTGACCGCGAGATTATTTTGATGTGAACTAGTCTTCTTGTCTCACCAATAAGGTGTTACACACACAGTCTTCAGTTTACCATGACATATTTTAGGGATGGAGAGAGCGTAGATGAGTGTATCCCCTGGAAATCGAGGATTACTGATGCCGAGATCAGCTCTACATCACTATTCGAGAATTAAATCTGAAGTTCTCATCTTGCAAACTCTGATTCATTGTAGCTACAAAACGTTTTTGAATATGTTTTTATTAATATTACCCTACAAAACCAACACAATGCTGCTACTGATGTATTTCTATACGGATTAGCATTTGTACATGTACTATTATCTTTCAAACTGATGAATTTGGTGAACTTGACAAATTTAAATATGAATCGGTGTCTAGTCTATAATCACATTTTCAATTTGACAAGCACACTGCACACTCATCAATCCCTTTTCCCCCGCACATCTCCCTGCCACTCTCAAATACTATACACCGTAGGTAACCAACGTTTATCAACGATACTTGATGCAAATTTTCTTTCACATTTGTACATTGTCAAAATTCGTTCACCTCAAAATTAAACGTAATATCCAATTGTAATAAGTGGTTAGCAAACGCCTTATAGCTTTTTCCATATCCTGTTACAGACTTGTCATGTTTTGAAAATTTGTATATTTCAGCAAATAAAACGAAATAAAATATCAACTAAAAGATTAGTAGAAAAAGATGACGTAACACAAGCATGTGTTGCACCTTTTAAGTCTAGTAATAGATGCAGCATGCCGAAAAATGAATTAAACTGCATCATACAGCTGTTTCGTCCTCCTAGGCCTCTTCAGTGATGCTAGGGGCAAAAAGGTGGGAATCCAACATTTCTAAACTAATGTAGAAGCAGAAGGGTCAGGTGCGTAAAAATAAAGGAATTCGTATTAAATTCCCCTTTTTAAAAAACCTTTCTTGGTTAAAAAGAATGCTTAAATTTGTTGGATTTCAGCTATAAATTACTTAAGTTTCAAAGAGGAATACGATATACTGTTTGACAAACGTTTATCGACAAACAATTACATTTTTTCTGGTTTAAATTTACACACATAATTATACATCAACATTATGCACTAAATATATTTATAGCAATAATAGGGTGCAAAAATATTTACAAACTTTAAAGATTCTATAACATTATTAATAACAACAATAACAAATAGAGAAAAACAATAACGCGATATAAATAACGATTTAGTGAATAAAACAAGTGAAGAGAGAAATTAAAAAAAAAACAAAAAAACAAAAAGGAGTCTTTCGTCCATCTATCATTTTCATAACTCCAAAACAAAAACGTTACTTTATATAATTCAAAACACTTCATAATTTCATAAACGTTGACTCAGTTATGAAAAAAGTAAAGAGTTTCCTTTTTTAAATAGTTTTTGCCAAGTAATGTCATGTTGTTTTTGCCGTTCTTTAACCCACTAACCTTGTTTCTCATTAATACGAAGTCCAACACTTTACCAAGTGTTTATTTTCAGAATTTTACACTTTTACCAATTTTTATACTACAGTTGAGTGTAAGCTAACCTTTACACCCTAGTGCACTTGGAGTGCACTACGTTTAAACTAGTAGTGCACTACATTTAAACTACAGGTAAACTAGTAGTGCACTACGTCCAGCCAGGTGTGACCACAAAAACCCCTACAGGTAATGGGAGGGTCCATACCTACCTTTGTCCTTACCTGTACAGATGTAATATGATTTACCTGTACTTATGTTATACTATTGAAGTCATTTGTTTGTCAGTACTTCCTCATACAAGTACAAGAATGAACAATTTTGAGTTTATGCCAGAAGATATTTATCATAATACTTTAAATAAATTAATTCACTGCATGTCAAAATTTTAAATAAAATAATAATTTAGATATACTAACTTATAATTCTTTTTAAAGAAGTAACAATGATTCTTTTCTATTTAAATATTTGCATTCTACAATTATATTGAAAGGCATGTGTTCAAATAAAAAATGGTATAACACATGTTTTATGTTGAAATTATTAGGTTAATCCTACTAAAAATATATACAGAAAATAAAGTAAACAACAGATTGTAATATAAAAAAATAGATATTAGAAGAACATATTTTGTACTTAGTATAGTTGTTTCAATCACAAATTGCTTTTAATATATATGACATTAAGAAGCTAGCTGTGCAATATCAGAGACGTACAAGGTTATATAAGTCTCTGGCAATACTACCTACCTACATGTACCAGTATTAGTATTCTGTTTCACTATACACTCGGGTACAATGCATACGAATGAAAGGTTATATAAACATCAAGTACTAATATAAGAAAAGATTACTTTTACCAGAACATTTAAAGCCATTTCCTTCTTCATATCAAAATACCAACATACATCTACATGTAATCCAATTGACTGTAATCAATGTTATCATCATTAATCAATTAACAGGCTAGCTAGGGCCCTCAGGCCTTTAATCAGACTTGGCCAGTGATGGCTGTGGGGGAGAGGGAGGTGAGAAATTCATACCTGGCTAACTCACTGGTGACTATAATACTCTTAAAATCCTCGGGAGCACTGACTTTTCGGCGTTCGCACTGAGTTTTCAACGACCAGTCTTACTTTTTAAGAGTGTGGCGTGAAAAGTAAGTGCAGGTGCCGAAAAGTCAGTGTAGGTGCCGAAAAGTCAGTGCAGGTGCCGAAAAGTCAGTGCAGGTGCCGAAAAGTCAGTGCAGGTGCTGAAAAGTAAGGGTCGTTGTTGAAAACTAAGGATGTCGGTGAATAGTCAGTGTGAAGATTTTACCTGTGTTCCTTGACGGGCGCGAGGGCCTGGTGGCCAGCGGTATAGATAGCCGCAGGGGGTTTCACACCTCCTATAGGTAGGGACTGGCAGCTCCGATCACCACCTGTGAACTGGCACGCTGCCAAGGCTACTGAAATGCTTCTGTACACAACAGAAGGCCTGTGATCCCATAGGTGCTGCCAAACAAACTTATGTGATCACGGCTACACTCTGTTGATAGACTGACCACAACAAACATCTGGTATATAAACATGTTACCAACTTATATGGACAGAATTGCAATAAATTATCATTACTGCATGTAGAATTCCGTTTTCCTCAGAAATAAAAAACGTCTTCTAAACTACTGTTCACGTGTTCATACTTCTTTCCATCTTAGTCATTTTGTTTTGGAATGATTGTCGAAATTGTCGTTAATATTGTTTATATGAAAAGTTGTTTTGTGATGGTATAACTGCAGCGTGTTCTTTATCTAACGTTTGAGTAGTAAAACGTATTCATTTTATAGGAAATGATAATGTGTGATTGATTACATCTTGTCCCGTAATCAGGACTTGAGACCGTAATTATTTTGTAATGTACTCTTTATCTACAATTGAGTTTGATTAGAAATCAGTTTTAATTATTAGAAATGATGTTGTGTGATAGATTTGTAATTACTTTATAGCGGGTTTTTTATTTACTTTTTAGTTTCATTGTAATACAAATAAATGATATATAGTGATACTGTTGTGTGAGTGTATAACCTCTCTGTCCGTTAACACTGCTAGTGGCCGTAATTATTATGTTAAGCTGTGCGTGTTCTTTTAGAAATAAGTATATGAAAGTATGCTTTCGTGTTATAATATGACATCTCGTTTTGTAATCACGGCTAGCGGCCGTAATTATTTTGTTACCTATTCTTTATTTGTACATTTTGTATATATTTGAGTAAAAACGCATTCATTTCATATGAAATGTTAATGTGTGATTGATTACAACTCGTCCCGTAATCACAGTTTGTTGAAATTATTTTGTGACGTGTTCTTTATCTACCTATGAGCTTGATTTGTAATCAGTTTTAATTATATGAAATGATGTTGTGTGATTAATTACGATTCGTTCCGTAATCACGACTTGTTTTATTTACATCTCGGTTCTATATCACGGGTAGTGGCCGTAATTATTATGTTAAGCGTATTCTTTAAGTATTAATGATATGTAATGATGCTGTTGGATGATTGTGTTACACCTCGTTCCGTAATCACGGCTAGTGGCCGTAATTATATTGTAACAAGTTCTTTATTTACATTTGAGTTTGATAAACAAACAGTTTTATTATATGAAATGATGTTGTGTGATTGGTTAATGTTCATCTTGTCCCATAATCACGGCTCGTGGCCGTAATTATTTTGTAGCGTATTATTTATCTACATTTCAGTTTTTGTTTTTTTATTTGTTATTAGAATTAATTATATGAAATTATGCTGTTGTGTGATTGTAATAAATTATGTGATCGCGTAAATCGTCGGAATAATGGGGTACCTAGTACTAATATAATATCCGGCCTCCTATGCTTCTGCCCTACCGTAGGTTTCCGACGATGGAAGATGTGTGAAGATTTGGGCTGTAATATAATTAGATAAAGATTCGCTCGTGGTCAAAGTTTACCTGTAATGACCCCAGGGCCCCCATTGTTATAGGCATTGGCCGGTACCAAGCTGGTAGCTAATTATACTAATCATGTTGAAGTAATAAGATGGACAGGTGATGAAGTAATTCAAAGTAATTGGTTTTGAATGAGTGGAGATTCAGATGAGTATTCTCTTATTTATTAATGTATTAATAGCTATGTTCATTAAGAAGTAAAACAAAAAAACTGTGATCAGGGGCGAAGATAGATATAACCCCACATAGCGATATATGAAACTGTTGTGTTGAGTACCGTTACGCCTCTATCGGTCGGACGTATTGAACATAGCAAAACGAGATGAAATTACATATGAACATTAATGTTAATTACAATAAATAGCTAAATATAACGGACGGGACTTTATACATACCATGAAACCTCATCTAACGACCACCTGAAAATTACGACCGCCCCGCTAATTATCGGTAATTGACCAAACGATTGTGACCAGTCATCTGACAAAAACTACATGATGTGTAGCAGGCCGTGAACAGATTACTGCAAAAAAAGGACCCGTGAAAATAAATTGTGAATTGATCGCTGTAAATATATTTGATAGGTAAAATAAACGTTCTGGGTTTTCGATCGCAGTCTTTCGTTTACCGATACGGGTGAATTTCACATCAACATTTATGTTTTAAAGAAATCTTAAGCGTTGTGTTGGTAATGAACTAAATATGATTACACTTATGTACTGCATATCGACTCGGCATTGCTGTAGATATAATTGTTTCTGTTGGCAATTCTTTCGCGTGGATCCGTGAAAATTATCGATCAATACAATGTTTTGAAGGTGATAATATAAGCCAATATATCTACCTGTCAGTACTTTGTTTGGTAACAAAAGATCGGTAATTAGTCCACATACCTGCGGACTGTCTGACACAGTCGACACGCCTCAAGCCATTCACGGCTCGCTTCACACCAGGTAAATGTTGTAGCAGTATTTTGTTTACCGATACGGGTGAAAGCCCTTACAAGGAGGCGCTATGACGGATAATTATACATGTCATCAGATTATCTACCTGGGTTGAGAGATCGTAGTTATCAGATTTTTATATACTGATCAGCAGATTTCATGCGTAAATTGTGCACACATTTTTTCTTCTAATGTACCTGAATTATATAATGATCGCTGATTTTATTACAAGCATTGGGGCGATTTTAAATAAAACAAAGATACATTTTTGTGCCTCGTATTTAATTTATAATTAAAGGATTAAAAAATGTAGTTTTTTACCGATACGGGTCCGACTGACCGCAGTTATCCGTTCACGGCTCGCTACACATCAGGTATTTTTTTCTGTCAGATGACTGGTCGTAATCGTTGGGTCAATTACCGTTAAATAGCGGGGTGGTTGTAATTTGCATGTGGTCGTTATATGAGGTTCCAGGGTATGCATAAAGTCCCGTCCGTTATATTTAGCTATTTATTGTAATTAACATCAATGTTCATATGTAATTTCATCTCGATTTTGAGTTTAGATTATGATTTTGTTAACGCTTCGGTATTCTCTTATTTATTTTCATATATCGCTATATAGGGGTTTATCTTTCTTAGCACCTAATCACTGTTTTTATCGTGTCACCTCTTTATGAACATAGCAATAAATAAATTAAAACAAAAAACTCAAAATTGAAACTGCATACTTGTGAAAACGGCTTATATCCACTCATTCGTACCTATTTACTTTGAATTACTTCATCACCTGTCCATTTTGCAATTCATCGCCTGCCCATCTAAATAATATAATATTAGTACAATTAGCTACCAGCTAGGTACCGGTAACGACCTATAACAATGAGGGGGGCTTGGGGTCATTAACGCTCTGTGCGAGTCAATTTCCAATTAGATGACAGCCCAAATCTTCATACTTTACACGATGCATCGTTGGAAACCCATGACATGTAATCGCTATTCCGACCATGTACGCGATCATACCAGGTAAACATTTATTACAGTCACACAACAGCATTATGTAAGTAATACTTATCAGACTCGAATTTAGATAAAGAACACACTATAATAATTACGGGGCCAATAACCACAAGCTATGATTACGGGACGAGCTGTAATCAATCACACATCATTTTATGTAATTAAAACTGAACAAATCAAACTCGAATACAAGTAAAGAACATGTTTCGAAATAGCCGTAATTACGGAACGAGGTACATGTAATACAATCACACGAAAGCATAATTTCATAAAATCAATAATTACAAACGCGCTTAACATAATAATTACGGCCACAAGCCGTGATTACGGGACGAGTTTTAATCTATCACACAACTTCATTTCTTATTAAATTTAATCAAAACTGATTACAAATCAAACTCAAAGGCAAATTAAGAACACGTTACAAAATAATTAGGACCGCTAGTCGTGATTACGGAACGAGGTGTAGTACAATCATCCAATAGCATCATTACATATCATTAATACTAAAGAACACAATCACCATAATGATTACGGCCACTACCCGTGATATAGAACCGAGATGTAATACAATCATATACAACAGCATCATTACATTCTATTAGCAATATATCGCCAAAGATATCTTTAAAACACAAATGTGGATGTCAAATTTACAGGCTGTTCTTGTGAAAATTACCTGTTTATAAGTATGGAATGAACAATTAATGATGTTTGTGTCATCAATACTAAAATAAGAAATATATAGGTGCTTTAAACGTTGTGATATCATTTAAATGATACAGTGTACCAAACAAAAGCACTGCATTTTTAATCCTTTAATTATGAATTAAATACGAGGCACAAAAATGTATCTTTGTTTTATTTGAAATCGCCCCAATACTTGTAATAAAATCAGTGATCATTATATAATCCAGGTACATTTGATGAAAAAAATGTGTGCACAATTTACGCATGAAATCTTCTGATTAGTATATAAAAATCTGATAACTACGATCTCTCAACCCAGGTAGATAATCTGATGACATGTATAATTAACCGTCATAGCGCCTCCTTGTAAGGGCTTTCACCCGTATCGGTAAACAACATACTGCTACAAAGTTTACCTGGTGTGAAGCGAGCCGTGAATGGCTTGAGGCGTGTCGACTGTGCCAGACAGTCCGCAGGTATGTGGACTAATTACCGATCTTTTGTTATTAAACAAAGTACTGACAGGTAGATATATTGGCTTTTATTATCACCTTCAAAACATTGCACTGATCGATAGGTAAAATAAACGTCCTGGGTTTTGGTTTGCAGTCTTTCGTTTACAGATACGGGTGACCGCCCTTACCAGGTGGCATTATGACGGAAAATACACAAGTCACCGGATTATATATCTGGGTTGGTAGATTGTAATTATCGGTCTATTGTTTTTTTTATTTTTTACTAATTATGGAGTTAAAATACTTTATTTGTGGTTGTTTGTCGTCCTAAAACCGGTCTAAATACAGGTCAGTAAATTAAAACTTACCGGCTGTTCTTGTGAAAATTACCTGTTTATAAGTATGGAATGAACAATTAATGAAGTTTGGGTCATCAATACTTATATAAGAAATATATAGGTGCTTTAAACGTTGTGATATCATTTAAATGATACAGTGTACCAAACAAAAACACTGCATTTTTAATCCTTTAATTATAAATTAAATACGAGGCACAAAAATGTATCTTTGTTTTATTTAAAATCGCCCCAATACTTGTAATAAAATCAGTGATCATTATATAATTCAGGTACATTTGATGAAAAAGTGTGTGCACAATTTACGCATGAAATCTTCTGATTAGTATATAAAAATCTGATAACTACGATCTCTCAACCCAGGTAGATAATCTGATGACATGTATAATTATCCGTCATAGCGCCTCCTTGTAAGGGCTTTCACCCGTATCGGTAAACAACATACTGCTACAAAATTTACCTGGTGTGAAGCGAGCCGTGAATGGCTTGAGGCGTGTCGACTGTGCCAGACAGTCCGCAGGTATGTGGACTAATTACCGATCTTTTGTTATTAAACAAAGTACTGACAGGTAGATATATTGGCTTTTATTATCACCTTCAAAACATTGCACTGATCGATAGGTAAAATAAACGTCCTGGGTTTTGGTTTGCAGTCTTTCGTTTACAGATACGGGTGACCGCCCTTACCAGGTGGCATTATGACGGAAAATACACAAGTCACCGGATTATATATCTGGGTTGGTAGATTGTAATTATCGGTCTATTGTTTTTTTTATTTTTTACTAATTATGGAGTTAAAATACTTTATTTGTGGTTGTTTGTCGTCCTAAAACCGGTCTAAATACAGGTCAGTAAATTAAAACTTACCGGCTGTTCTTGTGAAAATTACCTGTTTATAAGTATGGAATGAACAATTAATGAAGTTTGGGTCATCAATACTTATATAAGAAATATATAGGTGCTTTAAACGTTGTGATATCATTTAAATGATACAGTGTACCAAACAAAAACACTGCATTTTTAATCCTTTAATTATAAATTAAATACGAGGCACAAAAATGTATCTTTGTTTTATTTAAAATCGCCCCAATACTTGTAATAAAATCAGTGATCATTATATAATTCAGGTACATTTGATGAAAAAGTGTGTGCACAATTTACGCATGAAATCTTCTGATTAGTATATAAAAATCTGATAACTACGATCTCTCAACCCAGGTAGATAATCTGATGACATGTATAATTATCCGTCATAGCGCCTCCTTGTAAGGGCTTTCACCCGTATCGGTAAACAACATACTGCTACAAAGTTTACCTGGTGTGAAGCGAGCCGTGAATGGCTTGAGGCGTGTCGACTGTGCCAGACAGTCCGCAGGTATGTGGACTAATTACCGATCTTTTGTTACCAAACAAAGTACTGACAGGTAGATATATTGGCTTTTATTATCACCTTCAAAACATTGCACTGATCGATAGGTAAAATAAACGTCCTGGGTTTTGGTTTGCAGTCTTTCGTTTACAGATACGGGTGACCGCCCTTACCAGGTGGCATTATGACGGAAAATACACAAGTCACCGGATTACATGCCTGGGTTGGTAGATTGTAATTATCGGTCTATTGTTTTTGTTTTACTAATTATGGAATTAAAATACTTTATTTGGGGTTGTTTGTCGTCCTGAAACCGGTCTAAATACAGGTGAGTAAATTAAATATCGTTACTGTAGTTTTCATTCAAAAATTGATAATAAGCACGCAGTCCGACTGCCCCGTAGTAATCTGTTCACGGCCTTCTACACATCATGTAGTTTTTGTCAGATGACTGGTCACAATCGTTTGGTCAATTACCGATAATTAGCGGGGCGGTCGTAATTTTCAGGTGGTCGTTAGATGAGGTTTCATGGTATGTATAAAGTCCCGTCCGTTATATTTAGCTATTTATTGTAATTAACATTAATGTTCATATGTAATTTCATCTCGTTTTGCTATGTTCAATACGTCCGACCGATAGAGGCGTAACGGTACTCAACACAACAGTTTCATATATCGCTATGTGGGGTTATATCTATCTTCGCCCCTGATCACAGTTTTTTTGTTTTACTTCTTAATGACCATAGCTATTAATACATTAATAAATAAGAGAATACTCATCTGAATCTCCACTCATTCAAAACCAATTACTTTGAATTACTTCATCACCTGTCTATCTTATTACTTCAACAGGATTAGTATAATTAGCTACCAGCTTGGTACCGGCCAATGCCTATAACAATGGGGGCCCTGGGGTCATTACAGGTAAACTTTGACCACGAGCGAATCTTTATCTAATTACATTACAGCCCAAATCTTCACACATCTTCCATCGTCGGAAACCTACGGTAGGGCAGAAGCATAGGAGGCCGGATATTATATTAGTACTAGGTACCCCACTATTCCGACGATTTACGCAATCACATAATTTATTACAATCACACAACAGCATAATTTCATATAATTAATTCTAATAACAAATGAAAAAACAAAAACTCAAAATGTAGATAAATAATACGCTACAAAATAATTACGGCCACGAGCCGTGATTACGGGACAAGATGAACATTAACCAATCACACAACATCATTTCATATAATAAAACTGTTTGTTTATCAAACTCAAATGTAAATAAAGAACATGTTACAATATAATTACGGCCACTAGCCGTGATTACGGAACGAGGTGTAACACAACAGCATCATTACATATCATTAATACTTAAAGAATACGCTTAACATAATAATTACGGCCACTACCCGTGATATAGAACCGAGATGTAAATAAAACAAGTCGTGATTACGGGACGAATCGTAATTAATCACACATCATTTCAGATAATTAAAACTGATTACAAATCAAGCTCATAGGTAGATAAAGAACACGTCACAAGATAATTACGACAACAAACTGTGATTACGGGACGAGTTGTAATCAATCACACATTAACATTTCATATAAAATGAATGCGTTTTTACTCAAATATATACAAAATGTACAAATAAAGAATAGGTAACAAAATAATTACGGCCGCTAGCCGTGATTACAAAACGAGATGTCATATTATAACACGAAAGCATACTTTCATATACTTATTTCTAAAAGAACACGCACAGCTTAACATAATAATTACGGCCACTAGCAGTGTTAACGGACAGAGAGGTTATACACTCACACAACAGTATCACTATATATCATTTATTTGTATTACAATGAAACTAAAAAGTAAATAAAAAACCCGCTATAAAGTAATTACAAATCTATCACACAACATCATTTCTAATAATTAAAACTGATTTCTAATCAAACTCAATTGTAGATAAAGAGTACATTACAAAATAATTACGGTCTCAAGTCCTGTTTACGGGACAAGATGTAATCAATCACACATTATCATTTCCTATAAAATGAATACGTTTTACTACTCAAACGTTAGATAAAGAACATGCTGCAGTTATACCATCACAAAACAATTTTCATATAAACAATATTAACGACAATTTCGACAATCATTCCAAAACAAAATGACTAAGATGGAAAGAAGTATGAACACGTGAACAATAGTTTAGAAGACGTTTTTTATTTCTGAGGAAAACGGAATTCTACATGCAGTAATAATAATTTATTACAATTCTGTCCATATAAGTTGGTAACATGTTTATATACCAGATGTTTGTTGTGGTCAGTCTATCAACAGAGTGTAGCCGTGATCACATAAGTTTGTTTGGCAGCACCTATGGGATCACAGGCCTTCTGTTGTGTACAGAAGCATTTCAGTAGCCTTGGCAGCGTGCCAGTTCACAGGTGGTGATCGGAGCTGCCAGTCCCTACCTATAGGAGGTGTGAAACCCCCTGCGGCTATCTATACCGCTGGCCACCAGGCCCTCGCGCCCGTCAAGGAACACAGGTAAAATCTTCACACTGACTATTCACCGACATCCTTAGTTTTCAACAACGACCCTTACTTTTCAGCACCTGCACTGACTTTTCGGCACCTGCACTGACTTTTCGGCACCTGCACTGACTTTTCGGCACCTGCACTTACTTTTCACGTCACACTCTTAAAAAGTAAGACTGGTCGTTGAAAACTCAGTGCGAACGCCGAAAAGTCAGTGCTCCCGAGGATTTTAAGAGTATTATAGTCACCAGTGACTACAGGCAGCCTAGGGGTGTCCCCAGGTATCTTGACCTCTGTAGGTGAGGATGTAGCCCAGGCAGGTCAGTTACATGTACGTAATTATGCCTGGAGGGTAAAGGATTCTACCTGAAGATCTATATTTGTCCCTTTTAGTTAGATTTTATATAAGTCATTAGGTTGATTTAAAAGTACAATAAATGTGACTGGCATAGGCTTAACTTTGTTCTAAATTAGGTTAATATAACTGCATATTATTTATTTGTTGTATACTTAGTCTTACAATATAGAATTAATTAAAATGATGCAATTAAAGTGACCTTGCAAGTCATATTTAATGCAACCTATAATTGTCTTCAATATTTAGGCCTAAATATTGGAAATGCATCATTTTAAAATACTTTTATACTGATAATTAGAATAAAATTAAGTATAATGAATGTTAGTATTTTATTATCAAACTATATATATGAAGCGACTTAGCCAGATAGTATATATTCTCTCACATATAAGTCTCTGATTACACCCAATATATACTAGATAATTTTCAACATTTAACAAGTATAAATATGTAAATATTTAGAAATCGAAATGCGTCATTGGATTGTATTCAATCAAGTGTCATAAGATACTTGGTATTTAAAGATAATTTTTAAGAAAACCAGAATCTGGTAAATGACTGATATAGACTTACATTGTTGTCCAATTAATTATTATTAATATCAATGTTATTTTATGTACTATCAATTAATTATTGTATAATTAAATGTTTTGAATGAAAAAAAAATGGATTAAAGTCATCAAAATATCAACTATTTAAAGGGAAATGTGTAAATATCTAGATATATTCTTGAAGATTTTTAATTTCATATAAACTTGATAAACCTGAGTAAAAGTTATATATGTATTATCATATTTATGATCCTGGCCATATCCAGCTTAGCCCTTTATTAATCAAATTGGTTTCAAATTTGACCAGTGATAGCTAGTCAGATGAGAAATTCACACCTCAATTATGTCACTGACAGGCTTATGTCATTAGGTGTTCCTAGACAAGGTTGAGACAGGTCAGGTAATTGCCTGAGGCCTGAGGGTCAAATCAAAAGATCTGTCCCATACTTAACAATCTGACTAAATTTTAATATATAGTTGTATTACATTTTTTTTTAACTTCAAATTCTTATATTTATATTTACACTGTTGTATGTGGTGATATATATACATACAGATCTTAATATAGAAAACATTTAAAAATAAAGATGATCAAAACTCTATAGCGCGTTCATAAATATATATATCTGAGGCATGAATGTATTTTATAAAAATATATATCTAGTTTAATTAAGTTATAAAAGAATATTTATTTGTTATTTTCGCAATTAGTTTTTACATTATTTAAAAATATACTTTTAAACAAATAATAATCAATAGATATTCCTTCAATTTTTCAATAAACTTGATTGTAAATTGGTAAATTAATATAAAAAAAAACATTAATAGTGTATATTAAATGAAATATAAGACATCAAAACTGCTAGATAAATATTAATTTTCTATCTTATTTATATGATGTATGCAAGAATTTTTTGGGGAAAATTGTAAGAGTAATTATCATGATTTTACAATTTCTAGTTTTGAAATGAAAGGAAAAAAATGTTGTTTGAGAAAAATAACTACATAAGATGCATATATATATACATTAAAGTTATAGATATCAAATAATGATAAGGCCAGCTTCAAAGTACCAGCAGACGACATAGGTGAGGTACAGGTAAAAATCACAGGTAGATGGATGGGACTGCCCATTTACCTGTAGGGGTATTTGACCTATATGGGGTTCAGGGTGTAGTGCACTACTAGTTTACCTGTAGTTTAAATGTAGTGCACTACTAGTTTAAACGTAGTGCACTACTAGTGCACTAGGTGTAAAGGTTAGCTTACACTCAACTGTAGTCCGCAATATAATATACCAGGTATCCTTCCAATTCTTACACGTCCGGCATATCACACTTTCCAAACGTATAACCATCTCTTTCAAATACGCTGTACCACACATTACCGAACTTTTACAAGTCTGGCGTATCACTCTATTACCCCATTTATACAGGTCCGGCATATAAAAAATTATCCAATTCTTACAGGTCCGGCATATCACATATTATCCCATTTTTACGGGTCAATCTGGCGTATCATATATTACCCAGTTCTTACATGTCCGTATCACACATGCTATACGTAAACTCATTCTGCCGTATCAAATATTACCCCATTCTTACAGGTCCGCCGTATCACATATTATCCTAGTCTTACATGTCCGGCGTATCAAATACTACCCCATTCTTACAAGTCCGCTGTATCACATACTTCTACACACTACACAATTCTTAAAATTTCTGCATACCATTTTATCACAAATATAAGTTCGGGCACACTTTACCCATTTCTCATTGTTCTGGTGTATCCAAGTACGTCACGAATCACATGACACTTTATCCGGTAAACGTCTTTTTTAGAAGTATGACGTAGGTCATTATGAAATAATCAACGGCTCAACGAAAGGTTTCTGTGACAGGTCCCGTCCGGCAACAAACACATTTAATATGTTTCTGTCATCACCTGTAAAACATGAAATATCAATATGTGTACCGTTATATGTCACTGTAAACATTTTAAGGAATGAGTCCTGTTCTGTTGAAGTTAATGGGGTATAAACCTAAATGGGTCTTGAGACAAATGATGAACTGCCAATTTATCCCATAAACCTAAATAAAACATGGCTCAATCTTTATATTTACATTCAGGTTGATTTTGATATTTTAGGTTAATTCCTAGAAGATTGGAATTGTGCAAGTCTATGCAACGTGTGACGTCATAACTCATTTTGTAGCTGTTTTGTTATTGTAAAAAACCGTAAAACGGTACATCATAAACACGGTTATTCAATTTGAAACCGGAAACAAAACAAAGGTTGTGCACAATTTGGTAAAAGGGACTCATTTCTGCACTACTGCACTATATTTACACCAACTGGAAAGCTCATCGAAAAATAACTTTCAAACTCTTTGGTAGGTATACTGTGGCCAAGTTCACTAGAAATGCAAATAAAGCCGAATGCACATATTCTTTTTTTTTGTAAATGAAATACATGGTTTTACAGCGAAGATATGGACAATACCGAAAAGTCAGCAAAAGCATGATCAGAACTTAAAATTGATTAAAGTAGGGACAAAATATTTACACAGATATTCTTGACAAATTACAAGAGAATAAGACCAGTTGTTCCAGAGTAAGCGGGTTCTGCTTCATTCATTAACGACACCCGCCATGTAAATCTATAACACATCCAAGTAAATGTCACGTCCTCAGAATGAGAACTGGGGCATTATTCTCGACCACAACAAGTAAGTACACTAATGGGCATATTCAAATTAGTCTGCCTTCATATCACAAAATGACACAGAAGATTTCTCAGTGAGACCATGGTGACGTAACATACACATATGCTACACCTTTTAAACAAAGTTGATATTTACCAACTTTGACAAACTAGATACACTTACATCAAAGCTGCAATGACACAAATTAAAACCGTAGACTGAGACAGAGAAGATATCGGTACTTACCCAGGAAGACGAATTTCTGTATGACATCCTCCACGGTGTCGTTTTCGAAGACATCAATGACGCTGCCTGCTGCCTTCGGGTCAATAACGAGGGCATCAAACTCTTTCCCAACCTCAAAGTTACCAATGACTTCGTCCATGTCCAGCACTGATACAATTAGAAAATCAGAAAATGAAGAGACGTCAACACTTTAAAGATAATCCAAACTCAAAATCGATTTAACTTAAAAAACTTTAAAAATATGAACAAAAGAAAATATCTACGCATAAGAATAAATTTTTCATCTTATAGCACCACCAAGTGATGAAAACTCTACACGAACGAAAGGAATATTGAACAGTGCTTTGAAAATGGAAATTTTCAAAGTACTAAATTAGCTCTGTGATTTAAGATTGTAACTTTTCATTGACAGAGTTTGAAAGCACTGCGCTGTGCTGTAGAAAGGGATTTGAAAGGGACAAGTGTGAAAGGATGAAACGATGGTGCAAAAGACAAACTTTTGGACCGAAAATGTGAAAACAATTATTCATTGTCGTAGAAATGGATTTTTTCCAGAAACTGGGTGTGATAACATTGGGTAGTTCCTTCAATAAGGTTAAGATTATGGCTTGTTTGGTTTAATAAGTTAGACGCCCTTTTACATCCTTTGAGTTCGTTCCTCCATGCAAAAGCAAATGTGTTCAATGTCAAAGAGATGGTGAATTATGCTCGATATCCAAGAGTGGCGATCACCTACGCTCTCTACACTCCTTGAATATGGCATGGCAAAACTGAAGGCTCACATATGTGCCATCTTGTTGATGAGGTAAGAAAACTGGGTTTGACTCGTTGGTGTACATCAAAAGAATCTCGTGGTCACTTAACGGTAAAAATTGACCATCTTTGAAGTCGGTTTCGACTCCTTTGTAATCTTCAAAGGACAGGCATACAGCATAGTGATTGGTCAGGTTGTTTTACCTGACAATGCCTTCAGTTTTGCCAAGGCATATTCCAGGGGTGTAGAGAGCGTAGGTGCTCGTAGCCCCTTAATATCCAGGATGGCGTCAGAGTGCTACAAATCGGACGAGAGCATCAAGTACCAATTTAAGATTTCAGAGTTTGGATGAGCTCTCAGCATCGAGGTCGCACATTGACGCTTTGGTATTCTAATTTTTTTTAAAAAGAGAAACAGATGCACCATTTTAAAAAGGATGAATCAGATTGTATTTGGTCGTTGCTTTTGCGGTGCCAAATGACGTTAAAATATTAACTTTCGGAAGAGTAGAAGTTTATAGTGTTGTCGGAACGTGATCGCCTTCTTCAGCACAGGTTTAACTTGTTTCACTAGAAAAAAAGAATGATTGAAAACAAGCAAACCCTTCGGATTGACAGGTCCCGTTTTTGCCACGCTTGGATAATTGAAGCACATGGTAAGTTTGGTCGTATAGCACTTAGGCCCAATCCTAACTGTAAATGCTGACAAAGTCAGTGGGCCGTAATAGGTATGACGTATCCACGATTTTATCGGTGGGTTAAGATGTTCTACCTAAGAAACATCTATGGTCCAATTTTGGTGGGTCTAGCACTTGTTCGTTCGGTGAAACAAGCTTAACAAGCAAAAACTAAACGTCAACAGGTCGGAAAAGTAAGACTTAGTCTCGCTTCCACTTCTTCGTGGCGGCGAAACAAAAACATATTCTAAAACCCTGACGAAGAAAGGAGTACCTTTTGCGCCCCATAGCGTGGCCATTCGGAACACATCTTTGTAGTCCAGTGGTGTATAACTTGGGCCTTGTTGCAAAGCAATAGTATTAGAGGTGCTGATAGCGGTTCTCATGGCATCCAAAATGGATGGACTGTAGCCACCAGAAATATCTACAAAGCAAGTAAATCATTAATATTTTAAGGACAAAAGTGAAGTGTGTAGGATTCCGGCAAATTACTTCTTATCCTGTGGCGCTTGACAACAAGGATGACATATACAAAATTATTTTAAATCTTCAAAAACTTTAGCTCGTGTTAATTTTAGAAACAGAACCAAATGTCTCCGTAGTCAAAACGGCAAAAAACCCCAAACAAACAAACAAACAAAACAAAAACAAACTAATAACATGTTCAACTGAAGACAATATACTGTGTCGAGAGTATATCGCCTTAGCATTAAAATGATGCAATACACAATGTAGCCATGACAACAATTCCACGTTTGCCAATCATATGTGCAGCTTTGTTTAAGCATAAACGTTGAACGTAAGACACATCTATGTGATTGCACCTGTACAATTAAGTAATAGATACAACATGCCAGACCAATCTGATTAAAATTAAATCTTGATCTCCGCGTCGTTACGTAAACTTCTCTCTGCTGCGTTAAGATCTAAGAAAATCCCATAGGGGGTCATGTCCCAATGACCTTTTGCATTAGCCAATCAAATTACTACTGGTAGAATCTTGACAGTGAAATTTTGAGATGACAAAGCTTGCATAATCGCATTTGTTCGTTTAGTCATTTCGTCACGAAAACGTTCATCTGGAATAATGTGACGAAATGACTTGCTGCAAGATGACAGATCGCTGGAAAATTATTTTAGTATTAAGTAAAGAGGCGACAAAGGTCATATGAACGTGACCTCTTATGGGATGTTGTCAGATCCTTGTAAAACGGAGTGAGAACAAGGATCTGTATTTTAATCAGAACGCATGCCAGACAAGATTTACAGTGCACAATACAGCTGCTTCTCCCTCTAAGGACTTATAGGTGATGCTAGGGACAAAGCAATAAAAATAAAAATTGTTCTTAACTTATTTTGAAAAAGAAGGTCATTGCACAACCCCCATGCATTATTTATACGATTTCCAAAATGTTTATGAGTACGGTTTGATTTTGAACTAAGAAGGAGTTAAGTGTTTACATCATGTGGCACTACTCATAAGAAGTAATTGCATGGGGGCAAACCTCAAGGACTAAAACATCCACCAGCCATTTCTAACACCTAGCATCGAGAAAAATGCTATTCAAGTTCGGATGTCAATAAAAAATATTAAATGATGTGAAAAACTTGCAATTGTTGTTTACAACAATTATGAAACAAGTTTCCAAGTTTTGCATATGATTTTTTTTTGTGGCCCTGGTGAAAACAATATGGAGCCTGAATGTGGAAGAAACCTACGAACCAAGATAACACCCAATGTGGTCAAACCGGCCGTTATGGTGAAAGCCAATCGTACAGTATGCGACGTTGTGATACGTACCAGTACCCAAACCAACGGCGATATTATCATCAAAACAGGCCTGGACATCAAGTAGTCCACTTCGGATGCTGGAAGGAAATAAAGAAAACAAATAGAAGAATACCAAATCGTCAACAAAATCGTCATCAGGACTCTAAATCGGTTAAACCAGGGACAGCATGTGGAAAAAGGTTCACGCGGAAGAACTTGAAAAAGTACATGAGAATACGACCAGGTGGTTCGTAAGAGTAATCGTTTTATACTTCATCAAGGACACCCGTCATGTAAATCCAGATCAGGCCCCGGGATCATGAAACAATTTTAAGTCTTCATTTGTCTTAAGTTAAGACTTAGCTAATCACGATCAACGTCACAAAAAGTAACGTCAAACGTTTTTGGCTAAGCAAACACTTAAGTCTAATATTGTTTCATGATCTCAGGGCAAGATCCAAGTAAATGCCATGGCTTCAAAGTGAGAACTGAGGCAAAATTGTTAATCATAGCAAGTAGATAACACGTACAAATCTATCGTATATCGGTAATCGTTTGCCCATCAAAACCGCTTTTCGCCCAATGTTTTAGACACTATGTATATTTTACTGTTTCACCGTGATGATAAATTCATGCTAATTAAGGAAAATTTCATGCAAAATATAAATGGCACGTACAATGATGAAGTGAAGGATCCTATTTACACCAAACCCTTGATATCAACGATAACATTAAAGGTGACGTGACACACTTATATGCTGCACCTTTTAAATTTGGTAATATATACAGTATACCGAAAAATGAATTAAACTGCATCATACAACTGTTTCGTCCTCCTAGGACTCTTCAGTGATGCTAGGGACCAGAAGGTGGGAATCCAAAATTTCTCAGCTAATGTAGAAGCAGACGGACCAGGTGCGTAAATCCCCTTTAATTTATGAATTTAGAGGTAAAATTAAACTAATTCTGTATACTTTCAAAATGTGTATATTATGTACCGTGCCACTACTCAAATGAGATTAACTGTGGCTATGGAGGCTTCAGCAAACTTATCTTAGCTATTGTTCCTTCAAGTTTTCAAGTTTGATCTCGGCGTGTATTGTGTAATGTTTTATTAATACTTACGACAGATTTGAGTTGGGACAGTGGGATATTCCTGATTGCCGACTCTTGATTATCTCCCTTTCTTCTTTTGATAGATATATACCATGGGCAAGGACCGTCTAATATCGAAAAAAAAAATGATTATCATAGTTGCAGTTTTTTTAAAAGTACAAACATACATTCACAATTGATAAAACACTTGTAACTTTGGTTTTGAATTCGACAGTTCTTAGCATATAAAAACATATTTTTAAATGGCTAGTTTTAAATGGCCTGAATGGATGGAGAAGCTAATGTAAATAGTGATCACGCGTTCTCTTGTTTTTCTGAAGACCAGGGTTGGTAGATAGAAAAACAGAAATAGTAACGTTGAACATGTTTTCATTTTTAAGTGTTCTACGATAAATAGGGACATTGATTTATGATAAATGTATCGTTGTGCTATCAGAAATGTTTTAATACAATATTGCTGCTTTAGCTTTCTCCGGTTGCTTTAATCTTCTCATTACCTCCCTTCCTTCAGCTTTTGTTGTGCAATACTTCATATTTTGCTTAAGTGATATACGAGTATTTTGTGTCACAAGGCAGTAATGTACCAAGGTCGTGACGTGCATGTAGTGACGTACGAAGGCCGTGACGTACCAAATCGTAAAAGATTAGTTGTTAATTAAAACTCATCCTCGATCTTCAGGGGTTACACTCACCTTCGCTCTATACACCCCTGGGATATATCATGGCAAAAGTAAAGCCTCTGTGAGCACCACCTTGTTGATGAGGCAAGAAGACTGGTTCGACTCTTTGGTGTGCATCAAAAGAACCTCGGGTCATATAACGGTAAAACTTGACAAGCTTTAAATTCTGTTGCGGCTCCTTTGTAAATTTTAAAAGACAGGTATTACTCTAGCGATTGGTCAGTTTTGCCATGATATATTCCAGGGTTGTAGAGAGCGTAGGTGAGCGTAACCCCTGACCTGCCATGGGTACATCGTATTTTATCTGTTTACATATAAAGTGTGAATGACCTACCTTCCGTGTCAGAAGACCAGCCTGTTCGTACACATCTGTGTAAGACTTACTCTCCGGGAAAAGTTCCTGTACCAAACTACACTCGTCCTTCGTCTCGCATATATGTGTCTGTAAATATAAGTCATAATGACATACGTACAATAACGGAATATATGTGTCTGTAAATATAAGTCATGTGTCTGTAAATATAAGTCATGTGTCTGTAAATACAAGTCATGTGTCTGTAAATATAAGTCATGTGTCTGTAAATATAAGTCATGTGTCTGTAAATATAAGTCATAATAACATACATGTATATATGTCTGTAAATATAAGTCATGTGTCTGTAAAGAACTAATCACAATGACATACATGCATATTTGTGTCTGAATACAACACAAATGATGCTTAAACAACATGACAATAATAACATACAAAATATATGTGATATACAGGGGTTGCCCTGCAGATAGGGTGTGTAAGAATTGCACCTGCTCGCCCTATTGCATGATCGTAAGAGGCAATTAAATGCGGCTTATTATCTTTTCTATTTTCTAGTTTCTGAACAACCTTTTCCCTTCTTATGTCTCTCTTGACACGAGAGGAGGT
This sequence comes from Mimachlamys varia, assembly GCA_947623455.1. Lineage (NCBI taxonomy): Eukaryota > Metazoa > Mollusca > Bivalvia > Pectinida > Pectinidae > Mimachlamys > Mimachlamys varia. The sequence goes on along the minus strand of OX392541.1, from coordinate 10,350,892 downwards.
GGGGGGGGGGGGGGGGGTTCTGCATAAAAATGCAATCGAATTAGGATCGAAATGTTAGACTTAATACCAGTATAATGCTTATCATTCATCATCAAGTGATACTAGTTGACCAATAAGCTGGTGATACCTGTACGTGGAGGTGATATCTCTGAGCAAGTTGTCCTAGCTGTTTCATCAGGTCCATGCAACATGTGATAGCAAACCTCGGAGTGATACATGGCTTCACTAGCTTGTACTGTAAACAACAAAACAACAAACTGACGGTCAAACAAACCTCGGAGTGTTACATGGCTTCACTAGCTTGTACTGTAAAAAACAAAACAACAAACTGACAGTCAAACAAACCTCGGAGTGATACATGGCTTCACTAGCTTGTACTGTAAACAACAAAACAACAAACTGACAGTCAAACAAACCTCGGAGTGATACATGGCTTCACTAGCCTGTACTGTAAACAACAAAACAACAAACTGACAGTCAAACAAACCTGGTACTGTAAACAACAAACTCACAGTCAAATAAACCTCGGAGTGATACATGGCTTCACTAGCGTGTACTGTAAACAACAAAACAACAAACTGACAGTCAAACAAACCTGGTACTGTAAACAACAAAACAACAAACTCACAGTCAAACAAACCTTGTACTGTATACAACAAACTTACAGTCAAACAAACCTCGGAGTGATACATGGCTTCACTAGCTTGTACTGTAAACAACAAAACATCAAACTCACAGTAAAACAAACCTGGTACTGTAAACAACAAAACAACAAACTAAGAGTCAAACAAACCTCGGAGTGATACACGGCTTTACTAGCTTGTACTGTAAACAACAAAACAACAAACTGACAGTCAAACAAACCTGGTACTGTAAACAACAAAACAACAAACTCACAGTCAAACACACTTCGGAGTGACACATGGCTACACTAGCTTGTACTGTAAACAACAAAACAACAAACTCACAGTCAAACAAACTTTGTACTATAAAAAACAAACTCACAGTCAAACAAAACTCGGAGTGATACAAGGCTTCACTAACTTGTACTGTAAACAACAAACTCACAGTCAAACAAACCTCGGAGTGTTACATGGCTTCACTAGCTTGTACTGTAAAAAACAAGACAACAAACTGACAGTCAAACAAACCTCGGAGTGATACATGGCTTCACTAGCTTGTACTGTAAACAACAAAACAACAAACTGACAGTCAAACAAACCTGGTACTGTAAACAACAAACTCACAGTCAAATAAACCTCGGAGTGATACATGGCTTCACTAGCGTGTACTGTAAACAACAAAACAACAAACTGACAGTCAAACAAACCTGGTACTGTAAACAACAAAACAACAAACTCACAGTCAAACAAACCTTGTACTGTATACAACAAACTTACAGTCAAACAAACCTCGGAGTGATACATGGCTTCACTAGCTTGTACTGTAAACAACAAAACATCAAACTCACAGTAAAACAAACCTGGTACTGTAAACAACAAAACAACAAACTAAGAGTCAAACAAACCTCGGAGTGATACACGGCTTTACTAGCTTGTACTGTAAACAACAAAACAACAAACTGACAGTCAAACAAACCTGGTACTGTAAACAACAAAACAACAAACTCACAGTCAAACACACTTCGGAGTGACACATGGCTACACTAGCTTGTACTGTAAACAACAAAACAACAAACTCACAGTCAAACAAACTTTGTACTATAAAAAACAAACTCACAGTCAAACAAAACTCGGAGTGATACAAGGCTTCACTAACTTGTACTGTAAACAACAAACTCACAGTCAAACAAACCTCGGAGTGATACAAGGCTTCACTAACTTGTACTGTAAACAACAAAACAACAAAGAAACAGTCAAACACACCTTGTACTATTTACAACAAACTAACTGTCAAACAAACCTGGTAAATAACTGTCAAACAAATATTGGAGTGATACAAAACTTACTTGTACTGTAAACGACTAGGTAGTTTTCAAACAGTTTTAGAGAGATATATAGTTACAGCAATTGGTACTCTACATAACCGGAATATTAGAAGTTTTTCTCTCCTTTTTTAACATAATTTGTTTTCTTAGGCGAATGTAAATGCGAAGTTACAGAAAACATTATTCGATGGAATAAGTTATTTACGCTAACAGAATACTTATTGGTTTATTAATTTAGTTTTAAAAAGCCAGGATCATTTCAGGACATGCCAGAATTTGGAGGTGGAAAAAGGCCGGGGTGCCCGGAGAAAACCATCGACCTACGGTCAGTATCTGGCAACTACTCTACGTGGGTTTCGAACTCGCAACCCAAAGAGCTAGTGGTAGAATGTCGGAAAACCTTAACCACTCAGCCACCACGGCTCAGAGGTGGGGGGCTAGTGGAAGAATGTCGGAACACCTTAACCACTCGGCCACCGCGGCCCAGAGATGGGGGGCTAGTGGAAGAATGTCGGAACACCTTTACCACTCAGCCACCGCGACCCCTTTACCTAACCAACCCACTACCAATGTCAGATTACCCGCTACATGTATAAACTCACAAAACCTCACCCCCTTTTGTCAGTTCTAGTCATCATTACAAAGCTACCAACTGAACATAAAAAGAAAAACATTTAAAAAAAAAGTAATATTTTTGTTATGTATTTTGCAAAAACAATATTCATATATATAATTCTGGTCATGATGTATTTAAAACATTTCCCCATTTTAAAGAGAAAGTATGGGGGATATTCATGTTATTTAATTTGAACCAATGTGTATTAATGTAGATATCAAAAATGACTTCGATTATCAGGCAATGTTTATATTTATTATATGCTTGCTGGAGGAATAACATTTTTGCCGTGCTGCTTTAGTATAACGACCAAGAGCGAGACGCATATTCACAGCATTTTTTTCTATGATTATCTAAATAACGCTGGTTATAAAACTTGTCTTTCACATATTAGCATAATTCTGTACAAAAAGCAAAGCTGACGGTGTTGCATTTCTTTTCTATAATTGGCATTATAAATCTGCCCTGTCTAAATTAAATGGGGTATACTGTTTCTGCTTATAGGAACAACACTAAAACATCAAGTTTTATGTTACTTATTTTAATGCGACCTTGACATTCGACCTTGGAATACGATCTTGAGATACGACCTTGCATTTGTACATGTGGCATGACATGCTGATTTCCTTTAATGACACGTTGCATGTATGTTTAAATCTTTTCATTGGTTGTATCTGTAGCCGGATGTGACGTAACAAGGTTAATTAGAAGTAGATGCATGTTTCTCGTATGTCTGTCTCTACTTCTAGTTTCATGGTTTGGTTTAGTTTGTTTTACGTCCTATTAACAGCCAGGTCATTTAAAGGGGCATCCCGGGGAAGTCTACAATGAAGTTCTTGAATGTACATGCTGTCTGCACTACCAGATACATTTTCCTGTTATTTCAATATTCAAAGTCCACTCAAAATGTGTTTATTAGCCACTTGAAAAATTGCATTCCTCGGGAAAGCCCGATAAAAATAGCGATGATCACGCGTCAGTCAGGTGACTATTATGTCGCAAGTCGACGAGGGGGCCCAAAGGGAGGGGACGCGTAATGTATAGGTCGACATCAGTACCTGACTGAAACCGATGCAAATGACGGTACAGGATACAACCATGCATCGCCAGACTGCACTCTTACATTGTACGTTTAACAGTGTCATGTGGGTTTCCGACGATGACAACCATAGGGCAAACCTTAATTTCTGTAAAAGTTATCTTCACGAATCCTCATTTAGAACCATTTCACAAAAGGTGTGCATGCATTTTAAAATACAAATTAAAATTATTCCGATTTATTTTATACAACTCGATGTCTTGAAGATTTTTTTTCCAGACTATCTATATATTCATCTAAAATCTATCCAACTTTCAGCGTCAACATACTTTAACACTTACAATTATGTATCAGGGAAGTCCGTGCACTCATATGACGCACCACGCACTAAACATGTAGAACACATGTATAATATATATATCAAATTTGGAACTTGTCGAGAAGATAATTGTCCAATACTTAATCCATTTGTATATGTTATGATAGCTCCGTTTTCATTTTACTTTTTTTTTTATGTGAATTTCAAGGTTCGTTAACATTTTCAAAACAACTGCAAACATGGGACATACATGTATATGATTTTTTTTTTTTTTTTTATAAATTAATGACTTCACTTATATATTGCATATATTTTGATTCATATCAAATTCAATACCGGGGTCCAAACCCGATACTATTTGTACAATCCGTATTTTATAGATTAGGTATGACAAGCATTTTTTATCCGCACAGGATGACATAAATTTATTCATTTTGTCCAAATTGAATCTGTATGTAATTATACATTAAACTCAATCGTACCTATACCGGCGTTTTACAACGTAATATGGGTTTTCTTGTATGTGAAAAGGTCTTTCTCTTCAGCAATGTAATTCAATTATGCCGTTTTACTGAAATATTATAAAGGGAATATTGCAAAACACGCTTTCAAGTTTTACACACGCATTTCATGTAACAGAGGAATGAAAGAGTTATCCCTTGGGAGGCCCCAAAACCAAAACAAAACTGTGTCACCGACTATCCAGAAGAAAGCTGTAACATGCAAATAATTTGACTGTTAGTTTCTCCCTTGAATACTTCCCATCCCTCATTATGCTTCCGTAATATAATCCTTACGTTGACGTTTGACCATACGGCCATTTTTCGCTTGGTAGTTACATGTAGGTCACGCGGATCGCCATTTTTGGTTTACCGATGTAGCTTGTTATGCGCATGCGTTATCATATGTGACGAAAAAAAATTTACATGTCCAAATCGTTGATCAACGAATAGTGATTCCCTTTTTTTAATTATTAATTAAAGTTTTTGGGAACATATTTCAGCGTAAATCGCCCATGAATTTTCCACAAGATTATACGTTTGATTCATATATACAATAATTCTAAATAAGCATAAAAAAATATAGTTTTACGGTGATGCCTCTTTAAGGACGTGTCAGGTTTTGGTGGTGGAGGAAAGCCGGAGTACCCGAAGAAAAGCCACCGACATATGGTCAGTACCGGACAACTGCCCCACGCGGGTTTCAAACTCGCAGATGATGAAAGGCTGGTGGTAGAATGTCGGGATACACCAACCACTCGGCCACTGCGGCCCAGAGGTGGAGAGCTAATGGTAGAATGTCGGGACACCGTAACCACTCGGACACCGTGGGCCTTAGCGCTATATCAATACTACCAAAATGTATTTAGTTTCCCCATTTTGTCAACAATTTAAAAACACTTGCTACGGAAAATGATTGAAGCAATTGTTACATTTTTTAAAAAATTGTTACATTTTTCGTTGCATCAAGTTTGGAGCACGAAATCCATGCTTAAGCATAAGATTGGTTTCATGAATACAGTCCCAGTTATTAGTTATCAGAGTAGAGATTTTAGTAAGATCATAACTTCAGATGTAGCGGCTACATCACGCACTTGAAGGCGGAATTTTACGAGATTTTACGAGATGTAATTTTATGCTGTAAAATGACAAATCTAAGTGGTATTGCTTTTATTTTTATTTCCACCCTAATCCCTTTTAACTTTTATACCTCGCTAACACTGACGCCATCTGTTACCTAGGTTCAAAAAGAAGGCACATGAAACACATTTGCTATAAATTGTACAATATATCTTAGAATTTATTAGTTTATGTATTACGATCCGTGTATATATATCAATAAATACATAATTTTTAAATGAACATCTAATTAATTCGCATTTTACTGTACGGTATAAAAGTGAATTTAGATCGACATGTGTACATATATATATTTCTCTCTGTATATTTTTTGAATAAATATACAATTGAATTAGCATTTTACGGGTTTCATAATCAATATACATATATATATTTGGGGTTTCATGGCTCGTTTGTTTCATTATTGTTTTATTACGACAAATATAATAACGATACATCAAAAGACATACTAATATGATTTAACATATTCATATTTATTCTATTCCTGACGCATTTAACATAAAATCGGATGTGACCAATGTAGAATGCAAATTGAATACCATATTTAATATTTCTCTCTTCAGCCTACACAAAGACAGACATAGTGCTACCTTAATATATTTGTGCCCTCGCATCATCCGAGATAATTCAAACACAGATATTTAAACTTTAGCCTAGCTAGCCTCCGTGATAATATTCCCGTATAATTATCTACTGGACAGAATTGGGTTTACCGCCAATGACATCCCACGTTTTTGTCTAACATCAATTAATTATCAATTATTGACCTTCGATGAGGTCAGTATTCGTCAGTATTCCGGAACACTATTTTCCCAACCCCTAAAAGGACTCACACAACTAAATCAGCTTATCACGAAGTGTTTCATACGTTTGTAGTCCCTTCCGAAAATTTGTTCCGGCTAAGTACAGTGATTCTGAATAATAGGTAATAAATGAGTAACTATTGACATATTCTCCATTGAATGAAATCTATAGATATTTAACTTTACAAAAATGTATATATTTGGTAGATTTTGATATCTGACGGTGGATTGATATGGTGTCAAAAGTCAGAGGGTGTCCCCGTCCTATTTCACTGGTTTGAGATGTAAATTTCCGGTCGTCCGAAGCAGACGCCTGTAGCGAGCTAAAATGCCCGTATTAAAAACTCCTCATAAAATGCCCTTTGAAGCATTTGCCATGCATTTATCTGTGAATCTATGCAGTTGTCACAAGTGTTGAACTTAAAATATTAAAGTTATTAGCTCGAAAGTTTAAAGGCCCAATATACGTAACTTTCGGCAAAACTTGAAGCAAAAATCAAACCTAATACCTTATTATATTCATAGATTTAGTTAAGATTAACTGATATAAGCAATATTCAAGATAAATTATTTCGCGGTTACCGGTACAGCAGCATTTGAAATACGCTATTTGTAAACAAGCGTCCATTTCGAACCGTCTTCTACCTTCGGTTTGTTGTTGAAGTGGGCCCCACCTGAATAATTTTCAAATCTTTGGATTTTTTTGTCAAGAGTTTCTTGTAAGTTACCGCTCAGGTTTACTTTATTTTAGGCTTAATTTTTGCATGGTTATCAACTGGATTTTTTTTCAGAATTTTTCAGAATCACGAAAATTTCCCTGAAGTAACGTATATTGGGCCTTTATCAATAACATACAGCAAATTATTTATTTGTGTGAGTCCTAAACTAGATTAAGCTTTATAATTTCCTGTGCTGACGAGGTCTACGTGTGACGGCTGAGTTGATTTACAGCCTTTTCAATGGTGTCACCTTACAAAAATGCCCAGAACTACTTTACAATATATTCTCAACCGGCTCATCAACCAGTTAAATAGAATAAGGAAGATAATAACTGCCGGTATTGTTTGTGAAGGTGAATCTTCGCTGAGTACTGTAAACGTTCCTATTTTAGCGGTCTCAAATTTTAGCGCACAACCAAAGTTGAACAAACCAGTACAATAATAAATCGGCCCACTCAAAACACTTGCTGCAGAAAACATATATACAGAAACTATTATTACTATGTGGGATGCTTTCAGCGCAAAAATGCTAAAAATGAGACTACCGCTAATTTATCTTTCATAGTGCTATGAAAGGTCAGTCGTTACATCCATATTGTATGAAGCTCGTTCAAGTTTAAATAAAATTTGAGTCAATGATAATGTTAAGTCATTTAAGCATTTGACGCTAGGGCGTTCTCCATGTTATTCGAAGCGGGATCCATTGCTTTCATATTTTTATGAAAAAGTATTGCTGCTGGTAATAATCATATAGTGGTTTGCGCGCAAATATAAATATATTGACTACGATGTCTACTTTTTCTTAAACATGTTCGTAGGTCGATGACATTTAGGGTCAATGCTGTTCAACCATGAAATGTGCTTACTTAGATATATAGTGTTAACCACGATCTTCATGCTCCACTTCTAGATTTTTTGCTGAATTGCTGACTTAAGTTATATTGGCAATTAAGTAGTTGCTTCATGCTCTAGATCATCAAAGTTGAAAGCCATTTGGCTGAATCCAAGATTTATATGATGCAGATTTTATCTTTATATGTTAATGTGTCTATATCTGTTATCTTAAGTATTGCGTTTGAAATAAATTCATTTGTACGTAGTTTTGAAGTCATGTGTACTTTTTTTCTCATCATTCATTCCTAAAAAAAATTGCTGAACATATTTGAAAACGTCCGTCCTTAGAGTATGAATTGTATGAGTATGAGTATGAGAACCTGAATTGCAACTGTTGTATATCATATTATAGTATATTTTGTAAATGGCATACCATGTGAAATGACATCCAATTAGAATATAATCTAAAATGGTATAATGAAACGAACGAAATATAACGTAGTGTAAAAAAATATAAACTTTATTTATTTTACAACAATTATGAAACAAGTTATACAATCACTCTTGTTGTCCCGGATGTTAGCGTGCGAGGGGTCTTATTGTGGAAGGAAACCGGAGTACCCGGAGAAAACTCACCTGGTCGGGCAGGTGACCCCATACCTTTTCACGTGTAAAACGGATCTTATCTAGTATACCCCACTAAAAGTATAATAATGTGAAAAATATCAAAGAATACCGTACCATCCAAAATCAGAACTCAAAATCGATTAAACTATGGACGAAATATGAACAATGGGCATACTTAAACGAAGATCCTTGAAAAAGAACAAGAGAATAAGACCAGGTGTTCCGGAAGAGTAAGCGCCTTCTGCTTCATAAACAACACCCGCCATGTAAACCTTGGTTACATCCAAATAAACGCCAGGTCCTCAAAGTGAGAACCGAGTCATCATTCTGAATTGCAACAAGTTAGCACACTAATGAGCATATTCAAAAACGTCCATTTTCATATCACACAAGAATACAAAATATTTCTCAATGAGCTTAAAATGTGCTCGTAGTTCACATGAACTCGAATCTCTGTGAAGTAAGTTTTTCAGCAACCGATATCTATCACGAAAATGACGATATTTAGAGCATGCCCAAGAATAACGAATCAACTGCGACATGTAAAAACCATAGGGTGGAGAAATGGGGATGTTACTGTCAAGAAAGGGAAAGTTCACAATCGGAAATTTGAACTCGTCACGTTTATATCGTGTAACTTAGATGTTAGCTGTCAATGCTGGTGATAGTTGCAGTAAAGATCGATGTAAGAAGCTGACGTAGAATAATTCATTGTGTGTCAATTTCAAGTTCAGAAGGGTATATACGATCGACGTGGTCAGCAAACTTCTTGTTGTTTATAGACAACACATCTATATATCTGTAAGTGAAATTAAAAGATTTCGCAAAGATTTTATAATCAGTCCTGATTGTTTTTTTCACAAATTAAGTCTCGTATGAAAACAAAACTAGTCAGCTAAGAGTAGGGCACGGTTTCTTCCCACGGGAATACCAACAGTCTGCTGGAAAATCTTTCCTCCAAACTCAACACAAATATTTTTAGTCAGAAATCCAATCATTCCTGCTATAATTTCCGCAGTATATTTCATTAAAACCTTTGTTGTGTTTTACACAAAGTATGTTCCAAGAGAGCTCATTACCAAATATTTGCATAGTATAGAAATTCTAAAATGAATGTTTAATGTATCCATAAAATAATGATGTACAATATAAATAGTACAAATTGTAAGTAGTATACTTTTAATGTATGTAGTGTATAAAGTGTAGTAGTTTATATCACAAGGGATTTTCTCCTGGTGTAGAAACAATTAATCAGGACACATGCTAGTCTAGTGGTAGGAAGCCGGGCTCGTGATCGAAGGGTTGCGAGATCGAGTCCCGCCCATTGCACTTGTGTGTTGTATATCCTTGAGCAAGGTTTACCTACATATTCAACATGGTGCGCTAGCGTGCACAAGTCATTATATAGGTACGCCAATGTATGTTACACTTCAATAAATGCCAAAAATACAACAACCAATACTTAAGTATTCATGAAAACATAACCAGCTTAACTGACAATACGATATACACGACTCTCGTGTAATGACGACCTTGGGTAGTAGCACGTGTGTCATTTTACATAGTTTTTTTTTTCTCAAAACAGAATTAAATCATATTACACTGGACAGGATTGTGGACAAAAGACATTTTTTCAGGCCATATGACATTTTATATTAAATCAACATAGCGTGTGTGCTTTGGATACATGTATATAGTATTTCAATTTCTTCATTTAAGATGATAATAAATAGGTATTTCTCATCGCATCGCATGCTGGGTCTTATTACAAATTTAAACGAATTGTCCGTCCTGAATGAAATCTGGGTCAAGCTTTTATTATTCGTGTTGCTAGCTTAATACACAAGATATCATCAAATTAGAAATAAGATCTAAACTAGAGCCAGAAAACAACTTAAGTATTCGACGCAGGTACACAAACTATGCCTACCGATGAAATAAATTCGTAAAATGAGGGCAATTGTCACGCCATTACTGCTCATGAATGATTAAAAATACAGATCCTTGTTCTCACTCTGTTTTACAAGGATCTGACAACATCCAATAAGAGGTCACGTCCAGATGACCTTTGTCGCCTCTTTACTTAAAGGCCCAATATACGTAACTTCAGGAAATTTTTCGTCAATCTGAAAAATTCTGAAAAAAAATCCAGTTGATAAACATGCAATAATAAGCCTAAAACGAAGTAAACATCAGCGGTAACTAACAAGAAATTCCTGACAGAAAAATCCAAAGAATTGAAAATAATTCAGGTGGGGCCCACTTCAATAACAAACCGCAGGTAGAAGACAGTCAGAATGGTCGCGTGTTTACAAATATCGATTTTCAACTGCTGTCGTACCGGTTACCGCGTAAGAAGTCATCTTGGATATTGCTGATATCAGTTGATCTTAACTAAATCTATAAAAATATTAAGTTATTAGGCTTGATTTTCGCATCAAGTTTTGCCGAAAGTTACGTATATTGGGCCTTTAACACTAAAATATTTTCCTTCGACCTGTCATCTTGCAGCAAGCCATTTCGTCACATTATTCCACACGAACTTTTTGGTGACGAAATGACTAAACGGAAAAATGTGTTTATGCAAGCTTTGTCGCCTCAAAATTTCACTGTCAAGATTCTACCAGTAGTAATTTGATTGGCTAATGCGAAAGGTCATCGGGACATGACCCTCTATGGGATTATCTCAGATCTTAATGCAGCAGAGAGAAGTTTACGTAACGGCGCGGAGATCAAGATATGATTTTAATCAGATTGCATGAACACGTTTCTAATCACACCTGACATACTTGTAGGCTAACAAGTCTCTCTGTATATCACACTCACATACCTCAAACAGTATCATACATATTCACATGCATATTTCGAAATCAGACGCACGTTTTAATATTTAAGGATTAACTTGAATCTATTTTTATGTTATGGAGGTATAACACAAAAACAAAAAAATCGGAGTGTACTCTGAATAAACAGCGGTTTATGATGAGAGTACACTCCAGTTTTATGTTTTATAGCCCTATAAATAAAAAAAACCTAGTTATTCCTTTTCATTTAATCTATACCCTGCGAAAATTAACTTGATGGATTATTTTCTCTTATACAAATTAATACGCTGCTGCACCAGCCAATCAAAAGCGACGTTAGAAACGACGATTTCATTTTTTACGTTATGGGCTGATAACATACTTTTTTAAACCAATAGAAAAGCTTCTTCCAAACAAAATGTAATTATTTTCAAATAGACGGCCGATTTTTTTTAAGGATTTTCATATATTTGTCGCTCGATTTATTACAAACTGAAGATATCGGATGTACTTATGCTTGTCGCACTGAGTGACACCTGCCTTTTCTCTTATTTTTGCAGTAAGACAATGTTTTAGCAAGACCTTCAAATCATATTTTGTTTACCAAGATTTTTGAATCAGTTTGTATATGTACCACGTTTACCATCTTTAATAATATTTTGTTTACCAAGATCTTTGAATCAGTTTGTATATGAACCACGTTTTCCGAGATCTTTAAATCAGTTTTTATATGTACCACGTTTACCAAGATCTTTAATAATATTTTGTTTACCGAGATCTATGAATCAGTTTGTACATGTATGTACCATTGTTAACGAGATCTATAAATCAGATTGTATGTACCACGTTTACCGAGATCTTTGAATCAGGCTGTATGTACCCTGTTTACCAAAGATCTTGGAATCAGTTTGTACCAAGATCTTTGAATCAGTTTGTATGTACCATGCTTACCAAGATATTTGAATTAGTTTGTACCAAGATCTTTGAATCAGTTTGTATGTACCACATTTACCGAGTTCTTTGAATCAGTTTGTATGTAACCTGAATAATGATAACATTACGACAACAGTATATAAATATTGTTTTATAATGTTAATAAATCATACATACCTTTCTGTTGACAACTTCCTTCACGAATCTGAAATAATAAAAAAAGATACTTTTGTAATATATTAAGAAAAAATATATCAATGTTAAGGTAATTTTACCCGAGTAAACTGTTTCTGAAATTATCAGCTTGTAAACGTTTTTAATTTGGCGCAAATCAAATTTTAGCGCATCATTAGTTTTTGGTATGTTAGCGCAATGATAAACTCGCGAATTCGTGATATTTACTATATAAGCAGAATATAAAAACTCCAATTAGCCCAATCACATTTAAGCGCATTTACTTTCAGCTCAAAAAGCGCCAAAATAAGAATACCACGAAAATATGTATGTTGACAGTATGTTGTCTTTTATGATAAATTCTTTATTTTTTAGATGATTTGATTGATAAGTAATATAAATAAAAAAAAATTTATTCGGCATACAAATGTGTATTCATGAGTAATTTTGATTAATCATGAGTAATTTTGATTAATCATTAGTAGTTTTGATTAATCATTAGTAATTTTGATTAATCATTAGTAATTTTGATTAATCATTAGTATTTTAACTCATTATAAGTCCTTCTCTGAGACCGTTTGACTTCCCTTTTCACTACAATACATTTTACCGAAATCTACAGGGGCGCCTTCGTTCTCAATCTTTTTATCTTTTAACCTGTATAAGATTATGCATTTCTGGAAAATCTAATCAGGGCCGTAACGAAGTCTCTACCAAACAGCAGTTTAAAGCATATCGAATGTGCACTATCTTGAAAAATCGAGACATATATTCACTTTGCCGATTGTGTATACATTGTATTTGCAGCCTTTCACGGAGTTTCAAAAATGTTTTGATGAATAATATGGGCGAAACTTAGGGTCGCTATCATTATCGGATACGGAAATATTATTCGTTTGCGATCGTTCGACTTTGAGGACATGGCAATATTTTAATATGACCCACATTTTCACGTCGGATATTGTCGATAAAATGATTTATTTCCCGATTACCAGTGTTCGTTCTTTACTATGCTATCCATGCCTTATTGGCTTTATTAATATTGTCTAAAAAATTACTGATTTCAAGTTCGAATAACGGTTTAGAATTACTTAAAATCTGAACGCTTGATTGCGATTGAGAGAACGAGAGTTAAATCATAAAATACATTTTGCTGTCATGCATTGATTGTATTTAGACATAATTATTTAAAACTACCGGTGACAGTGTTTATATTCATATGTTACCAAACGACACTTCTCGACCCATCCTCGATATCCAGGGGTTACACTCACCGACGCTCTCTACACCCCTAGAATATGATATGGCAAAATAAAATAAGGCATTCTCGAGTGAAAAAACCCTGGCCAATCGTTTGGCTGGTAAATGCCTTTTGAAGATTGCAAAGAACCCGCAAGCCTGTCATTTTATGTGACCACAGGACTCTTCTGATGTACATCAAACGGTCGAACAAGTCTTCCTACCTCATCAACAAGTTTTTCCTCCAGTTTTATATGACATATTCCAGGGGTGTAGAGAGCGTAGGTGAGCGTAACCCCTGGATATCGAGGATGTCCTCGCCCATTAAGAGCAACAATGCCTGCACCCCACCTCCAACCCACAGGCAGAAGTGTGGTACGAGAGGTATGTTTAGATAATATATTATTTACTTTGGAGTTTTAGATAGAAATCAGTACCAACCTGACGGTATTTTGGAATGACTGAGTTGTCTCCTCTTTGTAGAAATCTGGTGAGTTCTGGTCCATGTTTACTTTACCTACGACGGCACGCTGACCAGCCTTATCTACAACAGAGATTGTCCAAAACTGCTTTTCATAAATTATTATATTGGTACAGGTATATTTTGTCATTTTGTATTAATTTTGAGACATACACGTGTAGTTTGTCACTATGTAAATATATTTTGATTCAGTTTGTATCCGTGTGAAGAATTTAAGTTATAGTCTGTCTCTGTGTGTATAATTTTGAAATGTAAATTGTCTGTGTGTAGATTTTAAGATTTAGTTTGTATACGTGTGTAGTTTCTGAGACATAATTTGTCTCTGTGTGTAGATTTTGAAATATAAATTGTCTGTGTGTGTAGATTTTGAAATAACTTTTGTCTCTGTGTGAGTAGATTTTGAAATATAAATTGTCTGTGTGTAGATTTTGAAATATAAATTGTCTCTGTGTGTAGATTTTGAAATATAAATTGTCTCTGTGTGTAGATTTTGAAATATAAATTGTCTATGTGTGTAGATTTTAAGATTTAGCTGGTATAAGTGTGTAGTTTTTGAGATATTATTTGTCTCTATGTGTATATTCCGAGATATAGCTTGTCTCTGTGTGTAGATTTTGAAATATAATTCGTCTCTGTGTGTAGATTTTGAAATATCTTTTGTCTCTGTGAGTAGATTTTGAAATATAATTCACCTCTGTGTGTAGATTTTGAAATATCTTTTGTCTCTGTGAGTAGATTTTGAAATATAATTCCCCTCTGTGTGTAGATTTTGAAATAACTTTTGTCTCTGTGAGTAGATTTTGAAATATAATTTCCCTCTGTGTGTAGATTTTGAAATATCTTTTGTCTCTGTGAGTAGATTTTGAAATATAATTCCCCTCTGTGTGTAGATTTTGAAATAACTTTTGCCTCTGTGAGTAGATTTTGAAATATAATTCCCCTCTGTGTGTAGATTTTGAAATAACTTTTCACAGTGTGCTAACACTGATTAATATTTCGTCAAAGTAATGAGATCCTGTGTGTTTGTTGTTTCTTCATATCAAATAATATTCTGTATTGTAGCAGCCATCTTGTGGTATTCTATCCGGAAACATTAATCAAAGCCGGTTCCCTTGCGTCATTCAAGAGGGGTGTTTACCCAAAACTGTCAACGTCTATATTTCAAGCTTTTAAAAAGTACAGATATTTAGTTAATATGTACGGTTCGCCTATTTCAATTTACACACTTGATATTTGATAGTACTATAAATGTGTTAGCGTAACTCTAGAACCTCCATTGTACAATTACCAGGTACTCTGAATCAAATTCAAGTAATGTATACAGAAAAAAATGTTGCAATTTCATTTAATGTCACAAAATCTGTGCATTGAGACATTGTAACCTTTCCGAACCCGCTATGTATTGAAATATGAGCAAGGAGCTATGATTTTAACCTAGTCTAGAAAGGTCAGCACTAAAACTGACTCAAATGATGAACGTGACGTCAAAAGGACATGTGATCTGTTTCATTTATATTTGGAATTATAGTATTGGGAAGTTGGTGGTTGCCCCCCCCGCCCCATCAGTCATATATATTAGCATATTTTACCATAGATGTTGCATTTATATCGAAATAGTATGCCAAATGTACCCATCACTTCTGTTAGGACTACAGAAACACTAAAAATATACAAGACAACGGCAGAGATCCTTAACAACTCCATCCTCGATATCCAGGGGTTACGATCACCTACGCTCTCTACACCCCGGAAAGATGTCATGGTAAACCTTAAGGCACGCTCAGGTAAACAATCCTGACCAATTGCTAGGCAGCATGTCTGTCTTTGAAGATTACAAAGGAGCCACAACCGACTTCAAAGCTTGTCAATTTTTAGCGTTATGTGACAACGATATTTTTTTGATGTTCATCAAAGGGTCGAACCAGTCTTCTTACTTCATCAACAAGGTGGCACACACGGAGCCTTCAGTTTTGCCATGACACACCCAATGGGTGTAGAGAGCATTTGTAGGTGATCGTAACCCCTGGATATCGAGGATGTAAAAACTCAGCATAGATAATAACTCCTGGGTGGTCGGCTGGTGCACTGAGTAGCACACTTGCCTTTCATCAAGGCGGCCGGGGTTCGATTCCCGGACTTGACGTGAACATACCGACCACGTAGGTTTTCTCCGGGTTACTCCGGTTTCCTCCCACCATTAAACCACTAGCACGCTAACATCCGGGCCAGAAAGAGTGTTTGATATAAAATGGATGACTTGTTTCACAATTTTGGAAAAATAATTAAAGTCTTAATAATAACTTCTGGGTATTAGCATGAATTTGACAATACTTTGCCTACAAGACCATGGGCACTGGTTACAGGATTGCGTTCCGCAATATAGATTAATAAAACGGAAACAGAGCAGAAAAAAGTAAACAGAAATATTGAAAAAGGACTTAAAACGACTATGATTAAGAATCGGTACTTAGGCATACCTATATAACTACAGTATGGTTTTAGTCAATAGAAGGAACCGGGGGGGGGGGGGGGCATGAAGAAGGAACAGGACTGGGATGTCAGTCAGTGTCCATGCAGTGGCGTAGCTAGGGGTGTTTTGAAGTGTACGCAGGTGTGGTGCCGAAGACAACACCCGGAGCGCTAGGAGGGGTGTGTGTACGGGAGGGGGATACGACCACCTACTGGAAGGGGAGTCTGGGGGTTTCCCCCGAAAAAAAGATTATTTAAAGGTCTTTAGAGCCTTTTAAAGTGTTCTAGTGCCAATTTTCAGGTATAATGAATTAAAGAATGCACACGCTCATTTTCTTGTACACTATTCTCGTTTTTTTATTATTTCAAATGTATTTTAAATGTTTTTTTTTATGAAAATTATGTGAAGGCATCCGCTTACCCTCGTATAGGAAGCTACGCCCCTGCTTACCCGCGTATAGGAAGCTACGCCCCTGATTACCCGCGTATAGGAAGCTACGCCCTTGCTTACCCGCGTATTGGAAGCTACGCCCCTGCTTACCCGCGTATAGGAAGCTACACCACTGCTTATCCGCGTATAGGAAGCTACGCCCCTGCCATGTCTTAAAAATTAGAGAGGTACATACGGGGTTTGTACAGAGAGCTCGACAAAATGAGGGGGAGAGTATGGTTTTTAATCAGTAGAAGAAACAAGACTGGGATGCCAGGGAGAGTATTCATGTCTTAGATATTAGAGATCAGTGGACGTTACCTCGTTGAAATATTTGAAACTTGACTTGACAACTGAGTCACACCATTGAAGTCATTAGACTTATCAATGCACGTAGCCACATTAATGACATGCAGCTACCACCTGTACAGGTATATGTGTACTTGTAATGACACTGCTGATTTACATCTATAAATAGACGTGACTTTTACCCCTAACTATCGTTTTACACAGCATTACAATGTACAAATGTAAGATGTAAGTTTTTATACCAGAGTGTTTGGTAACGTAATAGTTATTTACTCAATATGTATTACCTGTGTATCTCGTCATGGTATATATCTTACCCAATATGTCACAAATACTGTAACTGTCGTCATGGTAACTTTCCCATCATGTCATTAATTATGTGCCTGTTTAAACAACTTCTTACCAACCATATCATAAATTATGTGCCTATCATTACAGTTACTACATGTAACCAACCATGCATGACACAAATCAAGTGCTTGTTGTCATAGTAACTTACCAAAATGTTACAAATTATGTGCCTGTCGTCATGGAAACTTAGCAAAATGTTACAAATTCTGTGTCTGTCGTCATGGTAATTTTCCAAAATGTTACAACTTCTGTGTCCGTCGTCATAGTTACAAGCCTACTTGGTCGCAAAGCCTGAGCGTAGCGTCATGGTAACGTACCAAATATGTCACAAGTTATGCGCCTGTTGTCATAGTTACTTACCCACTATGTCACAAAGTTTGAGCGTTGCGTCAGTATCAATGGTGGCAAAGTAGCAAGCGGTAGTTGTTCCGTTCTTTATAACTCGAGACTGAAAAGGAAATGTTTACATTTGCAGATAGTTTGTCTAGTAACGTCAAATTGAATTCTGTTCAACACGGTTTCCCTTGTGACCCTCATTTTTTTTTTAATAAATTTAGGAGTCCTGGGACTCTAATCAACAATAATATAAAGTAAAGTTTTATCAATTTTGTGAGTCGAATTTGTATTTGTCGAAATACAAGCTCTTGAGAGCTTATGTTACCCATTACTACATTCGACGTAAAATAAAGCTTCTTGTATCTTGTATCTTGTATCTTGTGAGTCCTTTGGCAATTTAAGCAGTTAAATGCAGGTTTTTCAGGCCAGGGAAATGTATGTGGTCAAACTTTAAGATATCATATTTAGATTTGTGAATAACTAACTTCTCATTAAATTTTTTGATAAAACTGTTAAAGTAACATATTACGTCAAATTTTAACTACTTACGATAACCTTTGAATATGTATCATTGGCAAATTCCAGATCCGAAAATTTAGCTTCCACCGGAAACGTGTATTTTTGTAGCCATGACAACAGCCCTTCGCCTATGCCTTTCCCGCAGTTTGGGTACTGAGACGCGTGAATATGGGTATCCACGAAACCGGGAACCATGAACTGCCTTTTGAAGTAAACGTAAAGAAGTGTAATTTTATTTGAAAAATTTTAAACATATCTACTTGAGGTGAAATTATGATCAAATAATAACGAAATGTTAAAATGATAAAACTACGAAAATAAATAAGATTGATTCTGAAGATAACTTATGTTTCCATTGTTCAGTCGAAAAAACCAATATCACTTGTTATATATAAAATTAAGTGTAGTGTAATTTACCTGTAAACGTAATTTTAGCAATACTATTACATGCCGGTAGCGTTCCGCTTTTTAATGCTGCATTCCTAAATTTGTGCTAACTCAGCTTCGTTGTCATTCAATTCAATGAATAAATGTGCGCGTTAATTCTAAGATGGCAAACACTTGAGGCCATCACTAAATATGACTTATATAGAAAACTTTTGGTTCCTGAATAAATTAATATAATTTGTGTTTACTTGATATAACCAATATATTTTTATTTTTTTTTTTATTTTTCAGAAATTTTACATAAATACAATAACAACACATGTACACATTCATTCTCACACTCACACTTTCTCATCGACATTATCAACATCACGACATAAATGTATCATCGTCATCATCATCGTCATCATCGTCATCATCATCATCATCACGACATTGATACACTATCTTAATGTAACCTCGACTCACAATCACACTTTTACACACGCACTGACTCATGCACTCACAATTTGAATAACCAATATTTTGACATATTGCATAATTCTGTAACATTCAGATATTGTTTTTGAATGTTTTCCGCCTCAAACTACAGTGTATAATAAAATTATACTGGGGTGCAAATAGAAGTGACTGAGTACGACAGGAAACTCACCATTCCTCCAGGTAAATGACGTCATCACTAGATATACCGTGTTGTGTTAGCGTTGTGGACAGGTTTTCATTACACTTCTGAAGAAATATGATCTGTAACAAAAAAATGTACCCTTCGTACCCATTCTTTCCTATAACATTATATTTGTTTTTTACATTTTTACCAGTGAAATATCGAAAATGATTTTCGTCCACAATACCCTGTGCTATTCCACTCTCAGACCATTGTATAAACGTGCTGAATGTTGGATAAATATATGTTATGTACCACTAGTGGAATATGACCTTCCGGACTTTTGATTGGTTGAGAAGTTGAACTTTGACCGGAAATCACATGGTTCAATGAAACATGCTGATTGTTTACGTCCTCATATATTGCTGACGTCGTCACAATTTGGCGGGAATATATACGAGATGATGTGACGCAAATATTCCGCGGTTCACAGAAAACAACACTGCCACTGCGACTTAATATTATTGTGGTAGAAACAGGTCACACGACTCTTTGTTATTGAATATGGAATTTATTTCACTCTCGTTAACTATTTTTGAAAAGTTACAAAAGTCACTCGCTAAAGGTCGTGTCTTTGTAACTTTAAAAAAAATAGTTAACTCGAGTGAAATAAATTCCATATCCAACAACCACTCGTTGTATAACCTCTATTTAATGAAAAATATCACTTTTTCTGATTTGACCAATGAAAACGCTGCTCATAAACGTCCAAAGAGGAAAATGAAAAGCTGCCCGGGTAGGTCCTGCTGTAAAAACTGTAATAAACAAAATATCTAACAGTATCTTCAGTTATACCAAATATATTTCACTCGTGTGGCTTATATTTTGATAATTTTTCTTCTCTCGTGCGAAAATATAAAAATATTGGCCCCGCTCGTGAAATATAATTGGTATTACCGAAGATACTTTTAGATATCCTCTATTTATATCATACAAAACTATTTTTATTTGTTCATTCCGCCATGAAATAATTATGGAATTAATATGTGAAACATCACTATTGTGACGTCAAAAAACAAATCGACGTCACATGATTGCTTCGGAACTGAAAATCGTACCGTCAGGGTATACTTTTTTTCTAATCTTACAGGGATTCTGAAATGAATTTGAGCTTCGACGCAATTTCTCCTTAATTATTATGCGATCCTTCACTCTTGTCGATGACTTTTATTTCGCCTAAAGGCGTGAAACAAATCAAATTATGGAAATCGCTTAAATGCCCAATATACAAAACTTGAAGGGAAAATCAAGCCTTATAACTTATCATATTTATAGATTAAGGTAAGATTAGCTGATATCAGCAATATTCAAGATGAAATCTAACACGATTACCGGTACTACCAGCAGTAGATGAAACTCGGTATTTGTAAACACGCGTCCATTTTGAACCGTCTTCTAACTTCGGTTTGTTGTTGAAGTGGGCCACACCTGAATTACTTTCAATTCTTTGGATTTTTCTTCCAAGAGTTTCCTGTTAGTTACCGCTCAGGTTTACTTCGTTATAGGTCTATTTTTGCATAGTTATCAACTGGATTTTTTTCCAGATTTTTTCAGAATCACGAAAACATGCCTAAAGTTACGTATATTGGGCCTTTAAACAAAACACTAAAATTCCATATCAAATTGACACGCATGTAAGATCCTCTACGTCTATAACTGGTGAAGTCCCGATAGCTATTCGTTATATAGAATCAGTGTACTAAAATGTTGTTTAACAATACACTGGATTCTATTTAATATAATCCCTGTAAATATCACATTCCCCTTTATATAATGTTTTCCCAATCACCATTTCTCCTTCTATATAATTTATGTAATTTTATTTGATTAATATCATGTATTTTGAGGTGAATTTCTTATAATATCATGTTTTTTAACCAATCACATGAAACATCCAGAAAATGATGTCATTATCATTGATTTCAGATACAACTTGAAAAAATCATTGCATAGAAAGTAGAAAATAACAATAGGATTTTTAATGAAATAATGTTATCTTATACAGATAGAAACATCTTCGTGTGTGTACATTGAATAGCTTACTTTTAGTTATGGAGATTGGAAAAGTACTAGATTTAATAGGAAGACATGTTTCTCTTAATGTCACATTCCTGTTAATATCATGTTTTTGTCTGACAAATTCAACATGCTATAAAGTGGAATGTACTGTATTTGATACAGGTGCTAAATAGCCGTACCTACTAATTCAATGTCTTCAGCAAAATGACATTATGGCAATCAGCCTAAAATTTAAGCAATTTACACTATGTATAGGAAATGAGGTTTTGAGACAAGACCAGTACAACAAGAGTCTCTCTAAATTGGACACCGGATGGGAAGAGGAAGCGGGGAAGGCAAAAGGAAACATCGAGGCGGACAGAAGAGAAGGAGCTGAACGAGCTGAGGATAGGTTTGAAGGAAGCAGGGAGAAAGGCAAAGGATAGACACTTGTGGAGAGAGCTGGTGGTGGTCTTGTGTACACACCATAGTTTACCGTAATCGTGACGTCACGTCATTGTTGAGACATTGTGACGTCACGTCGCTTGATATGCTATGACATAATGTAAGATAGATTTTACATGGTAGTTAGTGTATTATTTGCGTGTGTTTACGCTGTGGTATAATTTGTGTTTTATTTACCTGTGCTGACGCTGTGGTATATATTTGTGTTTTATTTACCTGTGTGGACACTGTGGTATATGTATGTGTTTTATTTACCTGTGCTGACGCTGTGGTATGTATTTGTGTTTTATTTACCTGTGTGGACACTGTGGTATATATATGTGTTTAATTTACCTGTGTTGACGCTGTGGTATATATTTATGTTTTATTTACCTGTGTTGACGCTGTGGTATATGTTTGTTTTTTATTTACCTGTGTTGACGCTGTGGTATATATTTATGTTTTATTTACCTGTGTTGACGATGTGGTATATGTTTGTGTTTTGTTTACCTGTGTTGACGCTGTGGTATATAGCTTTCTGTTTTATTTACCTGTGTTGACGCTGTGGTATATAGCTTTCTGTTTTATTTACCTGTGTTGACGTTGTGGTATATATTTGTGTTTTATTAACCTGTGTTGACGCTGTGGTATAGAGGTGTGTTTTCTTTACTTGTGTTGACGCTGTGGTATATGTGTTTTATTTACCTGTGTTTACGCTTTGGTGTATACCTGTGGTAAGTGTACCTGTGCAGCCGCTTTGGTATATATTTGTGTTTTATTTACCTGTGTTGACGCTGCGGTATATATATGTGTTTTATTTACTTGTGTTGACGCTGTGGTATATATTTGTGTTTTGTTTACCTGTGTTGACGCTGTGGTATATATTTGTGATTTATTTACCGATGTGGACGCTGTGGTATATATTTGTGTATTATTTACCTGTGTTGACGCTGTGGTATATATTTGTGTTTTATATACTTGTGTTGACGCTGTGGTATATATTTGTGTTTTATTTACCTGTAATGACGCTGTGGTATATATTTGTGTTTTAGTTTTATTTACCTGTGTTGACGCTGTGGTATATATTTGTGTAATATTTACCTGTGTTGACGCTGTGGTATATATTTGTGTTTTATTTACCTGTGTTGACGCTGTGGTATATATTTGTGTTTTATTTACCTGTGTTGACGCTGTGGTATATATTTGTGTTTTATTTACCTGTGTTGGCGCTGTGGTATATATTTATGTTTTATTTACCTTTGTTGATGCTGTTGTATAGCTTTGTGTTTTATTTACCTGTGTTGACGCTGTGGTATATATATATAAGTTACACAACGAGTGGTTGTTGGATATGGAATTTATTTCACTCGAGTTAATTATTTTTTAAAAGTTACAAAAGACACGAGCTTTAGCAAGTGTCTTTTGTAACTTTTGAAAAATAATTAACGAGAGTGAAATAAATTCCATATCCAATAACCACGAGTGGTGTGACCTGTTTCTACCACAATATTAAATCGGCAATGACAGTGTTGATTTTTTTAAGTTAACCGCGGAATATTTGCGCGAAAACGCATCATCATACATATATTCCCGCCAAGTTGTGACGTCGTCGACAATTAATGACGACGTCAACAATCGTGATTTCCGGTCAAAGTTCAACTTCTCAACCAATCAAAAGTCCGGAAGGTCATATTCCACTAGTGGTATATAATTATCTATTATGGCCCTGTTAAGAGGGCACTATTGCCTCATAGTATTGTCGAGGGATGGAATAGTGCCCGAGCCGAAGGTGAGGGCACTATCTCATCACGAGACAATACTATGAGTCAATAGTGCCCTCTTAACAGGGCCATAATGGGTTTAGTACATCACTCTTCCATTTAAATAGAGATGTATACACCAAAAATCGTTTTATTGTGCAAGATCATGGCCAGCTTTTGGTCATTTCCAGAGTCAGCCATTTTCTAGCAGAACAGTAACACGACGTAATAATGACGTAACTTAATAGTGACGTCATAATAGATTCACGTTGAACATCGCGCCAAATTTGATAGTGGCCGGGTGAGCGGGCACTATCGCTTCATAGTACCCATGTGTGTAGCCAATGGGAAGGCAGCATTCAGTCACGTAATGTACTAACATATATTTATCCAACAATAAGCACGTTTATACAATGGTCTGAGAGTGGAATAACTCGGGGTATTGTGGTAGAAATTTGTGTTTTATTTACCTGTGTTGACGCTGTGGTATATACCTGTGTTGATACTGTGGTATATGTGTTTTATATACCTGTGATGACGCTGTGGTATATCGCTTTTTGTTTTATTTACCTGTGTTGACGCTTTGGTATATACCTGTGTTTTATTTACCTGTGTTGATGAATACGTACGTCTACTCATAATTTGGCAGTAGAATATGGAAGGTATAATAATACACCTAGAGAACGTAGGTATTGTAAAGAATGTAACTCCACATCTGAAGTTGAGGACGAGTATCATTTTTATTAGTTTGTTCTAAATTTCAAAATCTCAAAGCTAAATTTATCAAAAATTATTACTGGAAAAAACCACCTGTATTCAAAGTTGTTCAGCTATTGAGTGTCCACAATATTAAAGAACTATGTTTACTGGGTAAATTCATCTATGAGGCAAACATATTAAGATTACTATAATTGATCAACACTGTCTCCACTCTTTTCACTTTGTCCATTATTTCCTTTGATTATTATCTATGATTTTGTAAAATGCATTGTACACTGTATCCTGATTGGTCAAATGGCCAAAAGTTTGAATAAAACTTGAAACTTGAAACTTGATGATGTGGTATATGTGTATTATTTACCTGTGATGACGCTGTGGTATATAGTTTTTTGTTTTATTTACCTGTGTTAACGCTTTGGTATATACCTGTGTTTTATTTACCTGTGTTGATGATGTGGTATATGTGTATTATTTACCTGTGTTGATGATGTGGTATATGTGCTTTATTTACCTGTGTTGACAATGTGTCATATGTGTTTTATTTACCTGTGTTGATGCTGTGGTATATGTGTTTTATTTACCTGTGCTGACGTTAAATTGTAATAAGTACTTCCCAGTAGGTGTTGTAAAAAAGTTAGATTTATGATCTTCCAGATTAGAATATACAGTAACAGATGGGATACACCGTGGCTTTGACTAATGTTATTATCCTTGGCGATAAGTCCGTTCTGTTCTACAGTGACACAGCGAAACCTCCACATAATGTAACTTTACCTATACACAATAAATATTTTAAACAATGTCATTGCTAAGATGTTTATACAGTATCTATAGCAATACTACTCATATTTTTTTAAATTTATAAGCTCGTTCTTTTTTTTTGTTAAAGAGGCAATTAAGTGAACCCGATTTTTTTAAATCAACTAGAATGAAAAATACAAAGGAATCCGTACTTGATAATAAGATATCGTGTAGCCAATGTCTGATGTGGTCAGTTTAATTATTGGGAAAGCCCGCGCCAAATAAAGCGACATCAAAGTATAGCACGAAATAACCGCGACACCTGACGCGATGACGCGGTGTGTTTAACACGTACTTCTTTTAAGGTATGTTAGATTAACGAAATACGTTGCCAACAATTCTAATATATAGGATTATTATTATTTCACAAGGATTACAGAACTACAATTTTATCAATAAACAATTGTTAATAATGTATCGTCTGAATGTCACTCAGCTTCAATTTTTAATTTTACGTCAAATTAAATTAATCTATTTCAGGATTAAATCTTGCTTTGGTCGATTTCATGGGGTGATAAATTGAGTTGGCGTTGAAACAAATTTAATTAACTTGGGAGCAGTTCATGTTGAATTTATTTCAAGACCAACTCAATTCATCAACCCATTAAATCGACGAAAGCAAGATTCAAACCTTTAAAGGACCAATATACGTAACTTCAGGAAATTTTTCGTAATTCCGAAAAATTCTGAAAAAATTCCGTTGATAACCATGCAAAAATAAGCATGAGACGAAGTAAACTTGAGCGATAACTAACAAGAAACTCTTGACAAAAAAATCCAAAGAATTGAAAATAACTCAGGTGGGGCCCACTTCAACAACAAGCCGACGTTAGAAGACAGTTCAAAATGGACGCGTGTTTACAAATACCGAGTTTCAGCAACTGCTGTACCGGTAACCGGGTAAGAATTCATCTTGAATATTGCTGATATTAGTTTATTTTAACAAAATCTATAACTATAAAAAGGTATTAGGCTTGATTTTCGCTTCAAGTTTTCCCTAAAGTTACGTATATTTCTTTGATCTTTGTGTCAACGTGTCTTTCTAGTTATCTCCCTTTGAAAATTCGTACGCGCAGGCAATGTTAAACTTGTCAAAAGCAAGGGGCAAATGAAACCGGTAACATCTGGTAACTTCACCGAGTCCAATTTGAGTAAGAATTCAAATCTATTGATTTTAAACGCAATCATGTTTACAGATGAAAAACATGTTATTAGATATGTAAATATCTCACAGACAATATACCCCGGAGTGATTTAATTTAGATAATGTAAGAATGCTGTTTTCATCTGTTACACAGATTTGATTAAAACATATTTTATTGGTCATTAAAGGGATTGGGCACAAGTTATTAAACTTATATAAAGCCCTTTCCCATCAATTTACAAGCATATCTTTAAAGCTACTAGCTTGTTTCCAAATCCTTCATCAGGCCTCTTTGTATTGTATTGCATATTCATGTTGTTACTGAAATAAAATACTGTTTAAACTAAATAAACAACATGACAATACGGCATTAATGAATAAACATATATGTACATTATTACATTTGGATGGGGAGGGAGGGAGGGAGGGAGAGAGAATATGTACAGAATATGTATGATAAAGTAAAACCTAATTACAGATTCGCGGTATTTGTTACTTCAACAAAATATGATCAGACACCACGAGTTCATAATTTCAACAAAAAAGCAGAAGGGTCCAGTTGATCTGGTTTCTTTGTGCATAACGCTAAACCATTTGGTCAAATGCAGAAGTGTTATCACTTAGTCCGTATATCTAATGCAATCACAGGTAAAAAAATCCCCAGTATATCACGACAGGTACTTCTGATCAAATATCATGTTATATTATAAAATAAAAGTATAATAGTGACTGACACAGTCATCAATATGATAAACATTACATAATAGTCCACCTCATTGTTTTGTCACCGACCTAAAGTAATTTTTGATTTATTCGACTTATGCCGGAAATGAACATCCTTTTAACAAATTATATATCTTTTATGATAATGCATTTCACTCATTTATTTTTAATGAAGAAACAGAGTTGATAATTTACTCTAACCAACAGATACCAACTCTATGAATAGTCGAACACCGCTGTCTTGAACTCGTATAACTCGAACACCCGTTTAAATTGAATAATTTTGTCGGTCTCGCCAAAACTTCATAACAAACATTTGAACTCGGTCAACTCGAAAAATCAGGTAAATCGAACATTTCGCACGTTTCAGTCAACCTCGAGATAACAAAGTTCTGCTGTATGTCAAAGACTCGGTTAACTCGAATACTCAGCTCAAAAGTTCCCCACGTTTCCATCAACTTCGAGATAACAAGGGCCGATTGCTTGTCCAAGACTCTATTAACTCGAATACTCGGATAACTCAAACGGTTCTCACCTTACCACCAACTTTGAGAAAACAAGGTTCGATTGTATGTCCAAGACGAAAAAAGGGGAGGTTATTCTATACAAGAAAAAAAAACTACTCTGGAACGCTCTAGTGTTTGGCGGCAGTATCACAGGGAACCTTAAAGGCCCAATATACGTAACTCCAGGGAAATTTTCGTGATTTTGAAAAATTCTGAAAAAAATTGCAGCTGATAAACATACAAAAATAAGCCTAAAACGAAGCAAACCTGAGCGGTAACTAACAAGAAACTCTTGATTAAAAAATTGAAAATAAGTCAGGTGGGGCCCACTTCAACAACAAACCGAAGGTAGAAGACGGTTCGAAATGGACGCGTGTTTACAAACAGCATGTTTTAACTGCTGCTGTACCGGTAACCGCGAAAGAATTCATCTTGAATATTGCTGATATCAGTTAATCTTAACTAAATCTATAAATATAATAAGTTATTAGGCTTGATCTTCGCTTCAAGTTTTGCCGAAAGTTACGGATATTGGGCCTTCAACTAAACATTTTATATATCAAATTCCTCTTTATTGTTTAAATGACACATACTTTAATCAGGGGAATATTTCAGGTGCTATCGTGCTGTGTAAAGAGTGAGGACTTTTAAAAACACATTCTATATTTTCTTGTCTTTATTTTCCAACTTCGGAAATCTCTTTCAAGAAGTAACCATACATCCCTTGGCCCTAGTTTCATGAACCTTCCATTACTTTAGGAAATTCAATAACTTCAAACTAACAAAGAAAGCATTACAGAATGTTATGGTTAGTACGTAAACTTAATGTTTCCCTTAATTTCTGTAATGCTTTCCATTGCAGATTTTTAAGTAAAAGAATGTTTGCGAAACTGGATCCTGACTCCTTTTTGTAAGTATGATAAGGATTTTTTTTTGTCACGTTTATAAAAATATGTAACTAAGGAACTTTATCTTTTCAATTGGGTTTCGCCTAATTGACAATAAAAAAAGGCTTACCTTTCCATTGGCTACTCCTAGACAGTGTTTTTGGAGTGTAATTAGCGCTTCTTTGTCGGACGAATGGACAAACGTTCCTACGATGGCAAAAGTCGGGTTCGTCCTCGTTTCCGGCATGTCGTAACGCTTATGTATAAACAGGCAGTAAATAACCAGGTGTTGTGATCGTCTGATGTCTATCAGTGTTTTAATACCAAACCACAACACGAGCGCTAGACAAGCTTAATATATATAAACCTGTTTTATTTTTTGCAAAATAAATATACTTTAAATGGGTGTTGTCTATATGAACCAATCAGCTTGGAAGGATTCGGATGGGGTGCGCACGCCTTAAAAAGCATCCACCACAAACCATCAGGTGGCGTGTTTGGGTGTATTAAGACGTCACTCGCGTCGTATTTCGATACCAGTACCCGTACCGAACGGAACAATAGAATGACCTAGAATGAAAAAAAATACCCGCCGAGTTTATTTTAGTTACGTGATGATGAATATCTGGTTCGGTAAAGTCACAACACTTAAGTATTTCACACAAACACAGACGGTTGCATGATATTTGTAAAAACCCAATTTTTTTATATGAAGTAGAGCATATCGCAAGCCCTATGTACTATAATAAGGGATGTGATTTTAATGACAAATGATACTTTACCTTGGGCATTACAGCTAGAGGTGATTTTGAAAAAAAGAAGTTACATATACTGACAGTAATTTTGATATGTAGACGCGTATGTATCATCGATGGTTTTTAAACTGGTTAAAGAAAAATTCTGTTTGGTGTCCTACAACGATCTATTTAACAGTCGGGGACATTTGAGGCCGTGCCAGGTTTTCGAGGAGGAAAGCCGGAGAACCCGGATAAAAACCACCGACCTACGGCCATTAATCGATAACTGCCCCACGTTGGTTACGAACTTGCAACCCGGAGGTGGAGAGTTAGTGGTAGAATTTCGGGACACTAACATCTTATGCCACCGCGGCCACCGCGTCAATGGACTTTAAACTAGATGCGCTTATTTTAAAGATAATATTTATAGGGTATCAGCATCAAATCTAAAATATTTGATAGCTATAGTACTGAATGGGGAGATGTGACCTAGAGTAGACACAGTACATAGAGGGGAAAGGTGACCTGAGATAGTCACAGTACATAGAGGGGAGAGGTGACATGAGATAGTCACAGTACATAGAGGGGAGAGGTGACTTGAGGTAGTCACAGTATATAGAGGGGAGAGGTGACCTGAGGTAGTCACAGTACATAGAGGGGAGAGGTGACCTGAGGTAGTCACAGTACATAGAGGGGAGAGGTGACCTGAAGTAGTCACAGTACATAGAGGGGAGAGGTGACATGAGATAATCACAGTACATAGAGGGGAGAGGTGACTTGAGGTAGTCACAGTACATAGAGGGGAGAGGTGACCTGAGGTAGTCATAGTATATAGAGGGGAGAGGTGACCTGAGGTAGTCACAGTATTTAGAGGGGAGAAGTGGCCTGAGGTAGATACAGTATATAGAGGGGAGAGGTGACCTGAGGTAGTCACAGTACATAGAGGGGAGAGGTGGCCTGAGGTAGACACAGTATATAGAGGGGAGAGGTGACATGGGGTAGTCACAGTACATAGAGGGGGGGGGGGGGGGTGACCTGAGGTAGTCACAGTACATAGAGGGGAGAGGTGACCTGAGGTAGTTACAGTATATAGAGGGGAGAGGTGACCTGAGGTAGTCACAGTATATAGAGGGGAGAGGTGGCCTGAGGTAGACACAGTATATAGAGGGGAGAGGTGACCTGGGGTAGTCACAGTACATAGAGGGGAGAGGTGACCTGAGGTAGTGACGGTACATAGAGGGGAGAGGTGACATGAGATAATCACAGTACATAGAGGGGAGAGGTGACTTGAGGTAGTCACAGTACATAGAGGGGAGAGGTGACCTGAGGTAGTCACAGTATATAGAGGGGAGAGGTGACCTGAGGTAGTCACAGTATTTAGAGGGGAGAAGTGGCCTGAGGTAGATACAGTATATAGAGGGGAGAGGTGACCTGAGGTAGTCACAGTACATAGAGGGGAGAGGTGGCCTGAGGTAGACACAGTATATAGAGGGGAGAGGTGACATGGGGTAGTCACAGTACATAGAGGGGGGGGGGTGACCTGAGGTAGTCACAGTACATAGAGGGGAGAGGTGACCTGAGGTAGTCACAGTATATAGAGGGGAGAGGTGACCTGAGGTAGTCACAGTATATAGAGGGGAGAGGTGGTCTGAGGTAGACACAGTATATAGAGGGGAGAGGTGACCTGGGGTAGTCACAGTACATAGAGGGGAGAGGTGACCTAAGGTAGTCACAGTACATAGAGGGGAGAGGTGACCTGAGGTAGTGACGGTACATAGAGGGGAGAGGTGACCTGGGGTAGTCACAGTACATAGAGGGGAGAGGTGACCTAAGGTAGTCACAGTACATAGAGGGGAGAGGTGACCTGAGGTAGTGACGGTACATAGAGGGGAGAGGTGACATGAGATAATCACAGTACATAGAGGGGAGAGGTGACTTGAGGTAGTCACAGTACATAGAGGGGAGAGGTGACCTGAGGTAGTCACAGTATATAGAGGGGAGAGGTGACCTGAGGTAGTCACAGTATTTAGAGGGGAGAAGTGGCCTGAGGTAGATACAGTATATAGAGGGGAGAGGTGACCTGAGGTAGTCACAGTACATAGAGGGGAGAGGTGGCCTGAGGTAGACACAGTATATAGAGGGGAGAGGTGACATGGGGTAGTCACAGTACATAGAGGGGGGGGGGGTGACCTGAGGTAGTCACAGTATATAGAGGGGAGAGGTGACATGGGGTAGTCACAGTACATAGAGGGGGGGGGGGTGACCTGAGGTAGTCACAGTACATAGAGGGGAGAGGTGACCTGAGGTAGTCACAGTACATAGAGGGGAGAGGTGACCTGAGGTAGTCACAGTATATAGAGGGGAGAGGTGACCTGAGGTAGTGACGGTACATAGAGGGGAGAGGTGACCTGAGGTAGTGACGGTACATAGAGGGGAGAGGTGACCTGAGGTAGTCACAGTACATAGAGGGGAGAGGTGACCTGAGGTAGTCACAGTATATAGAGGGGAGAGGTGACCTGAGGTAGTCACAGTATATAGAGGGGAGAGGTGGTCTGAGGTAGACACAGTATATAGAGGGGAGAGGTGACCTGGGGTAGTCACAGTACATAGAGGGGAGAGGTGACCTGAGGTAGTGACGGTACATAGAGGGGAGAGGTGACATGAGGTAGTCACAGTACATAGAGGGGAGAGGTGACTTGAGGTAGTCACAGTACATAGAGGGGAGAGGTGACTTGAGGTAGTCACAGTACATAGAGGGGAGAGGTGACCTGAGGTAGTCACAGTATATAGAGGGGAGAGGTGACCTGAGGTAGTCACAGTATTTAGAGGGGAGAAGTGGCCTGAGGTAGATACAGTATATAGAGGGGAGAGGTGACCTGAGGTAGTCACAGTACATAGAGGGGAGAGGTGGCCTGAGGTAGACACAGTATATAGAGGGGAGAGGTGACATGGGGTAGTCACAGTTCATAGAGGGGGGGGGGTGACCTGAGGTAGTCACAGTACATAGAGGGGAGAGGTGACCTGAGGTAGTCACAGTATATAGAGGGGAGAGGTGACCTGAGGTAGTCACAGTATATAGAGGGGAGAGGTGGTCTGAGGTAGACACAGTATATAGAGGGGAGAGGTGACCTGGGGTAGTCACAGTACATAGAGGGGAGAGGTGACCTTAGGTAGTCACAGTACATAGAGGGGAGAGGTGACCTGAGGTAGTGACGGTACATAGAGGGGAGAGGTGACCTGAGGTAGTCACAGTACATAGAGGGGAGAGGTGACCTGAGGTATTCACAGTACATAGAGGGGAGAGGTGATCTATAGTAGTCACAGTATATAGAGGGGAGAGGTGACCTGAGGTAGACACAGTACATAGAGGGGAGAGGTGACCTTTGGTAGTCACAGTACATAGAGGGGGAGGTGACCTGAGGTAGTCACAGTAGATAGAAGGGAGAGGTAACCTGAGGTAGTCAAAGTTCATAGAGGGGATAGCATATCTGTGTGTTACGTCATCTTTTCTCTCACTACAAAACTGACGATTTCATTTAACCTATTCTTGAGAAGTTTCGTCGGAATACCGAGATTTAATTTTAAAAAGAATTGTTATAATTTAGTATTTCGGTCAGGGAGCAATTTCTCCTTTGACCCGAAACCAAGTTCATAGATAGTTTACAGGCCACTAACTCGTGTAACCACAAAGAGTTCATCTGCGCACCTCTGACCCGTTTAACCCGTTTTCATTGAGGGATTGCGAAATGTCATTTATTCTTACTTTCAAATGATAAAGATCAACAATATAGCGAAAAGGTCAAGCACTCCAAACAATAGTAACCAAAACGTTAGCTAGGAGTGTTTTTACTTTAATTTACATAGTATATACCACAGGGACATGATAATTTGTTACAGCTACTTTAAACTAGGGTGTTTAGAGTAATTTTACTTTGGGGGGAGGGGGAGTGGGGGGGGGGGGGGGGGTGTGGAGGGTAGATCAATTTTCGATCAAAATGTCCCATCAATGGTCATATAGCCTTTATGACTATTGAGGGGGCATTTTTATCGAAAATTGATCTAAACCCCTCAAAAGTGTAAAATTACTCTAAACACCCTAGTTTAGGTCCAAAACTAACAAGCTGTAACAAGTTCTCAGGTCCCTGTGGTATGTACTATATATATATATATATATGTCCATTAGCTGTATATCTATGTGTGAATCTTGACTTACTTTAGTGACAGGAGTTGAAATAACTTTACACAATAATAAATAACATTTTAATTTGTTGTAACAAAGATTGGCTTCAAAACTTGATCAAGTTTCGTTTTAATGCTAAACCTGTTTCATATGACATACATTCTATCTTAAACGCACGTATCTAAATCAGATTCATACTGGCATGAATATTGCGTATTTATTGCTAACTTGTATATTTACATTTGAAATTTTAGTTTTATTACCGATCTAAATACATGAATTATTTTATTATCATATATTGAAGCGATCGTGTCTTCATGTGAGTTTTCTGGAAAAGCATAACGTCATTAAAACGTGTTTTAATGGTCTTTCCCCGTGTTAATTGAGGCAGCGGGAGAAGCTTCTGAATGGCGTTGATCAAATGACGTCCATAGGTCTATGAACGCAATATTCATCTGTGCTGGCCCTTGTTTCATCAACGTTCCTTAACATAAGGGAAATTTTAACTTCATATTTCGTCAGGATAAGATAAATCAAGGGATAATTATAAGTTAAGGAACTTTGATGCTGTAATATTTTCCAATGGAATTTTTGAAGTTAAAGAAAGTAACACTGATGAAACCGGGACCTGCTTACGGAGGAACGTGGGTGGGGATTTAATTAAATGTATAAACAATACTATAACGAGCATCAGAGCTCGTCAGTGGCGCCGAAATTATATGAAAATCGGATGAAAGGCAGATTAAGGTCGCATTGTTTTTCAATGTTGAAAGAAATCATTGATGGCGCGAAAGTTAAGTACACGTAGAAAGAAAATCGTGTCGAAAGTCGATCGATCGCAATGTTTTAAAGGCCCAATATACGTTACTTTCGGTAAAACTTGAAGCGAAATTCATGCCTAATAACTTATTATATTTATACATTTAGTTAAGATTAGCTGATATCAGCAATATTAAAGATGAATTCTTACGCGGTTACCGGTACAGCAGTAGTTGAAACTCGGTATTTGTAAACACGGGTTCATTTTGAACTGTCTTCTTACTTCGGTTTGTTGTTGAAGTGGACCACACCTGAATTATTTTCAATTCTTTGGATTTTTCTGTCAAGAGTTTCTTGTTAGTTACCGCTCAGGTTTACCTCGTTTTAGGCTTAATTTTTGCATGGTCATTAACTGGATTTTTTGTCAGAATTTTTCAGAATCACGAAAAAATTCCTGAAGTTTGTAAGTTTGTAACAGCGGAAGTCAGGGTCGGATATAAAGGTGATGGAATCTGAACTGTGTGACCCCGAAATCGGACAACTAGCTGAAAAAAAATGTCAACAAAGTTTAAAACGTCAGGTCATATATCATGACGCGCTTGTTTGCGTCAGTGTCAGTGCGCGCGGGAGACATACGTACGTATCAGACGATGAAGATCCAAATAGTCTGATAACATTTAACTTCACTGGGTACACAGTGGTGACCGTGAACATTGTTTTACTAAGAAGTCAGGACGTGACGCACTACCCCCCCCCCCCCCCTAAAAACAAAACCCCTGTGTTTATTTCCTTTAGCCTGACGCTCTGTCCGACCACAGCTGCATTGAATTGACCAAAATAATAGTCAAATAAATTGAATATATGCAGAGAAAGGTAACTCTTAGCATTAGGATGAATGTGTAAATCTGTATTATAATGATATGTTCCACCACTTTCCCATAGTTACAACATCGATGAAACGAAATATAAATAATGACACCAGTATGAAACGAAGCTTACGTACAACTGATGACTCAGGAAGGTGCAACCATCAACAAATTAGAAAAATATACAAACCAGGTACTTTTAACTGCATCAAGGCATACATCTATAAAATGGTAATTTGCTAAGGTACTGATCAATATGGGTAATCCTGAATTGTACAGTTGCAATGTGAAGGGTTGCGGGATGTTCACATGTCAATTAAATATGGCAAAACAATTGTATTAAAAAATTCTTTTATTATTTGACTGCAAACAACATAACTCGTGTAAATACAGATCAAATAATCTTACTCGAACCCAATACAGTACAGAAACAAAAAGAAGTGGAATACACTGTACAGTTTATCGTTTTATAATTTTCACTCAGTGTACCGAAACGTAATACATAAAGTTCATAATCATCATTACATGGTGTTTAAGACTCCTCATCGATCAATTAAGATACATATTTTATTTTGGGAGGGTCAGTGACATCATATTTTGTTGGAAAGCGATTAGAATACAGTTTAATCAAAGTTTTGACTATGAATAAAAAGTCAATAGTCAAAACTCTTTTCCATTGGAGGCCGCCGGAAATAGTTAAAAAAAGTGGTCCCATCATCGTGAGTAATCTGCTTTGACTATCGACTAAAAGAGCATCGATAGCTGTTTTATTACCTTCGATTATCTGTACGTCAAACATTTCGAATATCTTTTACAGTGGACCCTCGTTATATCGCCGCCTTTCGTCCACTGCAAGTTTAGCGGTATAACGGGGGTTGATATAGTATCGAATAATAAAAATTACAACCATAAAACAGATTACATTATCAACGTTTTATTACATACAAGCTGATTAATATATCTCCAGGAGCTTTTAAAAAAAAAAAATTACAAAGTATATACCACAGGGACCTGGGAATTTGTTACAGCTATATACTTTAGGACCTAAACTAGGGTGTTTAGAGCATTTTTACTTGGGGGCAGGGGGGGGGGTGATCAATTTTCGATCAAAATGCCCCATCAATGGTCATATAGCCTTTATAACCATTGAGATGACCATTGAGGGGGCATTTTTATCGAAAATTGAACTAAACCCCTCAAAAGCGTAAAATAACTCTAAACACCCCTAGTTTAGGTCCAAAACTAACCAGCTGTAACAAGTTCTCATGTCCCTGTGGTATGTACTATAGATATGTCCATTAGCTGTATATCTATGCGTGAATCTTTACTTACCTTAGTCACAGGAGTTGAAGTCACTCTTCCCAATAATAGATAACATTTAAATTTGTTGTAACAAAGATTGGCTTCAAAACTTGATCAAGTTTCGTTTAATGCTACACCTGTTTCATATGACGTACATTTTATCTTTAACAACCGGCATGAATATTGCGTATTTATTGCTTACTTGTATATTTACATTCGAAATTTTAGTTTTATTACCGATCTAAATACATGAATTATTTTATTATCATATATTGAAGCGATCGTGTCTTCAAGTGAGTTTCCTAGAAAAGCATAACGTCACTACAACGTTTGTTTTTAATGGTATTGTTCCCCGTGTTAATCGAGGCAGCGGGAGAAGCTTCTGAATGACGTTGATGAAATGACGTCCATAGGTCTATGAACGCAATATTCATCTAATGCTGGCCCTTGTTTCATCAATGTTCCTAAATTGTTACTTCAAATTTCGTCAGGATAAGGTAAATTAAGGGATAATTATAAGTTAAGTAACTTTGATGCTGTAATATTTTCCAATGGAATTTTTTTTAAGTTAAAGAATTTAAAGAAAGTAACGCTGATGAAACCAGGAC
Source organism: Mimachlamys varia (assembly GCA_947623455.1). Taxonomy (NCBI): domain Eukaryota; kingdom Metazoa; phylum Mollusca; class Bivalvia; order Pectinida; family Pectinidae; genus Mimachlamys; species Mimachlamys varia. The sequence continues at coordinate 10,313,816 of OX392541.1, read as the reverse complement.
CGGCTTACGGATGAACTTGGGTGGGAATTTAATTAATTATATCAACAATACTATTACGATCATCAGAGCTCTTCAGTGGCGCCGAAATTATACGAAAATCGGATGAAAGGCAGAGTAAGGCCGCATTGTTTTAAATGTTGGAAGAAATCATCGATGGCGCGAAAGTTAGGTACACGTAGAATGAAAATCGTGTCGAAAGTCAATCGATCGCACATGTTTTAAGTGCAAAGGGTTCATTGACGCGATCAAAGGTGCTTGAAAGGATAAAACAATTTATTTTGATCTGATATTCATCCGTCATGAGCACATGGACCTGATAATTTGTTACAGCTAGTTTTAGACCTAAATCAAGGTGTTTAGAGCAATTTTACACTTTTGGGTTTTTTAGATCAAGTTGTCAGGTCAAAACTAGTTGTAACAAATCCGCGTGTTCCTGTGGTCAAGAGGTCTTATTTTCTAAATAAAAAGAAAAGACTCACCTGATTAAGTTTTGTCATCGCATGTCATGTGATGAATGAATTTAAAGGCCCAATATACGTAACTTCAAAAAAAATTTCGGGATACTGAAAAATTATGAAAAAAAATCCAGTTGATAACCATGCAAAAATAAGTCTAAAACGAAGTAAACCTGAGCGGTAACTAAGAAGAAACTCTTGACAGAAAAATCCAAAGAATCGAAAATAATTCAGGTGTGGCCCACTTCAACAACAAGCCAAAGTTAGAAGATAGTTCAAGATGGACGCGTGTTTACAAATACCGAATTTCAACTGCTGCTGTACCGGTAACCGCGTAAGAATTTATCTGGAATATTGCTGATATCAGCTAATCGGAACTAAATCTATAAACATAATCAGTTATTAGGCTTGATTTTCGCTTGAAGTTATGCCGAAAGTTACGTATATTGGGCCTTTAAAGCATTCACATTGTAACAGCGGGAGTCAGGGGTCGGATATAAAGGTGATGGAATCTGAATATGTGACACAAAATCGGACAACTAGCTAAACAAAAATGTCAACAAAGTTTAAAACGTCAGGTCATATATCATGACGCGCTTGTTTGCGTCAGTGTTAGTGCGCGCGGGAGACATACGTACGTATCTGACAATGAAGACCAAATATTCTGATAACATTAAACTTCACTGGGTACACAGTGGTGACCGTGAACATTGTTATACTAAGAAGTCAGAACGTGACGCACTAACCCCCCCCCCCCCCCAAAAAAAATCCCCTTTGTTTATTTCCTTTACACCTGACGCTCTGTCCGACCACAGGGACATGATAAAATAAGCGTTAAATACCTATATCTATGTTGATAGAAAGAATAGTCCTATTAAAAGATCTATGGTAACAGAATTACTTAGGTAGGTGGAGATTTAGAACGAACATTATGTGTTTGAGGAAAAAAAGGTAAAATTTTCAATGGCCTGTTGATGTCACCCTTGACAACATAATTATATAGGTAGTTATCGCTTATTTTATCATGTAAGTCTATACGGGGCCCCGTGTTCCGACCCGTATGTTGACAGAGTTTCAGATTGTTATCATCTTTGATTGATGTTACATGTAACTCTTAATACTGTCCGACACATCCTTCTTAGTATCCCGTGTCGCTTATCAATATTTATTCGTGAAATAGTTCAAGGTCAGTGACCGATGACTTACAATAAACAAGAAGTCCAATGGCTTTAGCGGTCACCTGAATAATGTTATAGGTACTTTACGGGTAGCTCTATTTCAATAAGATTTTTTTTTTTTTTTACATATTTCATCAATTTTCATTTCAACAAATTTTATTGACAAAAAGATAGAAGTTATTGTCAAAAGTATTGAAAAGCAGGTATTGTTTATAAACAATCTTTCCTTTAGTTACGTGTACATGTAAGTTGAAATGAAATAAACAAACTAGTCAAAGGGAGGTAACTCACATTCTGTATCTTTGTGTGATATGAAGATGGACGTTTTTTTAGTTTGCTTGTTAGTGTGTTTACTTGCTGTGATTGACAATGATACTCGGTTCTCATTTTGAGAATGATGCTAACTTGGATGTGACCAAGATTTACATGGCGGGTGTCGTCGATGAAGCAGAGGACGCTTACTCTACCGGAACACCTGGTCTTATTCTCTTGTGTTTTTACGAGAGTCTCCATGTAAATCTTTCCTTTGTTCCTATTTTGCCCCTAGTTTAATCGAATTTGAGTTCGGATTATGGTTTTGTTGACGCTTTGGTATTCTCTGAATTTTTTTTTTATTAAAGAGACAACTAAATTACAGTGTAATGTATGAAGTGCAAAATATTTAAACGGACTCACTATCTCATAATTCTTATAAATCATACAAGATCTAATCTTATTTTAAAATCAGTAACTACACTTACATTGTAGTTACTCATATTTCAAACAGAAATGAATCACCACAATGTCACATTGCATGAAACTTCTTGCAATGTGCTCCATCGATCAATAATAACAATACTGTAATACTCTACAATACAATGACTTCTACATTAATTTTAACTCTTCAATCCATCAGATCATCCAATATTCTTCTGGTAAAATCTAAATCGTAGAGATATTATCAACTTTTATCAGGAACAAACTCCTCAAATACAATCCATGGTAAAAACTAAATTGCACATATCCTTTTCTTAAACACGTTTGGAGGTGTTGCATTGCTCGAAATATCCCTACAATCCCCATTGTTAATATAGACAATCATGAATGTACATAGTATTACGTATATACTACCCCATATGTACATATTATCAACAAAAACAAGTTCAGGAAACGAGGAAACAAAACAGCTATATAGATTGACAAACAGACCGACGTAAACTGACTGTGTCTGCAGCTACTTTTTGAAACTTTGTAACTTGGAGTCACCACTATGGTTATCACCCGCCGGAAATGCCTGCAATTCATTTGAATCTGCAGACAGCAATAGACGGAACTCATGAATCGTCTTAAACCTCAATGAAAACATTAAACAAAGCGCTGGAAACTTGAATACATTCACTAAGAAAGATGTAATTCCCAATATAAAAGTACAATAGCAAGCACTTACACCATAGAACACTTCCTACAATGAGTACGAGTCTGCACGCGTATGCCAGTTTAAATATAGTCCATGGTGTTTTAATGTCATATATTTGAAATGAAAACTGTTATTCAGATTATTTTAACACATTATCAAAATCTGCATCATACTTTGACATAACATTAAAATAAAAAGCCGCAATTATAACTTAAGTTTTGAAGTCCTTGGCGTGACGTCACAATAGGAACAATTTACTTTTAAAACATTTTCACGAGTATGCGTCCTCTGCGGCATCGACGGGCTCATTAGCCTCGATTTACTTGAGTAGAACTATTTTAGTTTATTGTATCTGACAACATGTAAGCATTTAATCTTCATTAAAAACCAAGATACCTGACAAATTCGACTATCAATACAAAAGTTTAAAGATGTAAAAGTTTGATGACCTCATCTTGCGAATCTTCCAGTGAAGGAAAACCCCTTTTTAGGGCCGTCACCACCGCTGAATATAGGTTTGAGTTCATATTTGTAATGAGCATACTCAAAAACGTCCATCTTCATATCACTTAAAGATACAGAATATTTCTCAGTGAGACAAAGATGGCGACAACAAAACTTGCCCATAGTTCTGATTAACCTGCATCTCTCGAATCCCTGTGTTGTTAGTTTGTTTGTCAGCAGTCGACATCGATCACAAAAATCCTTATATTTAGAGCAAGCCCTGGAATACCGAATCAACTGCGACATGTAAACACCATAGGTTGGAGAAGCAGGGATGTTACTATCAAGAAATGGAAAGTTAACGATCGGAAAATTGAAATCATCACGTTTATCGTATAGCTTAAAGTATAGGAATATTTTCATAGATATAGAAAAAACATATACTATCAGAATTGTTTGATATTATATCAATATAATTGTTTTGTTTGATCATCTAGTCCTACTTTCTAGTGACTGATCTATATATACATGCGGTAGCAGAGCTAAAATATAATTTATATTTTAAAAAATGTTAATGTAAAACAAATCGAAGATGACATTAATGCAGTAAGGTACAGATAACTACGTTTTCTCAAATTCAGTTTTAAACATAGAAAATATCTAAGTAACAGATGGAAGTGATTGTCAACAGCTTGTTGATTGTTTTCTATAAATATACCCGAATGAGTTTCTTCACATCACTTCAACGACGAGGGTTGTTTGGACGTTGTTGAATTCACGGACACCCAGAGTGCTGTACGGGACAACTCTAGTGTGATGAATAGCTCGTTGTTGCTGTTGCTGCTTGTGACGATTCCCCTCGTAACAGCGAGTTCCGTCGATTCTGAAGATGACAGAACAGGTATGTGTTGTCAGACTTGAAGAATAACAACTATGCATGTTAAACTTAATTTTTTTCATTTCAGATATATTTTATTGATAAACAAAACGGATTGGTCAACAGGCGTAGCCTATATCAGCTCTCTCCTCGACTTCCTTTATTTACATATTACGCACCTGACCCTTCTACATTACTTTAGACATTTTGGATTCCCACCTTTTGGCCCCTAGCATCACTGCAGAGTCCTAGGAGGACGAAACAGCTGTATGGTCAGTTTAATTCATTTTTTTGGCATGCTGTATCTATTACTAAATTTAAAAGGTGCAGCACATGTGTGTGTTACGTCATCTTTTCAATATCTGGATATGAACACACATGCATTATCCACTCATACACCAGGTCACCCTACGCATACATACACACAGGCACAACATGTATATTTTTATGCAAACATACATACTTGTACTTACATACAAAACTTACATGCATATATATACACTCATACATACAGTAATTCGAAAGTGTTCATACAAAAATCATGTACACATATAGACATTCAAACCCGTATACCACCGACACTCTTACAACATAGAATAACACAACAACCACTCCCCCACTCTTACCGTTCACGCTCACTCTTATATATTGTTGCAATATGTACAAATCAGGCCCCGGTTTCATCTACGTTCCTTAACTTAAGGAAACTCCTTAAAAATCTCCATAGGAAAGCATTACATAATTTAAGGAAAGCACCTTAACTAAGGATTTTCTCCTTAACTTCTGTAATGCTTTCCTATGGAGATTTTGAAGTTGAGGAATTTCCTTAAGTTAAGGAACGTTGATGAAACCGGAACCAGTTCAGTAATGGCTGATCAGGATAGAACAAACTAACACGATCGAGGACAAATGTACCGTAGCCAGGAGAGATCATTAGCAGAGACCCTCAAGATTAGAGGTACAATGTTAAGCTTAATGTGGAAGGATGTTACTGATAAAATTATCAGGTAAAACAGAAATAACTATCATGCATTAAAGGCCCAATATACGTAACTTTCAGCAAAACTTGACGCGAAAATCAAGCCTAATAACTTATTATATTTATAGATTTAGTTAAGATTAACTGATATCAGCAATATTCAAGATGAATTCTTACGCGGTTACCGGTACAGCAGTAGTTGAAACTCGATATTTGTAAACACGCGGCCATTTTGAACCGTCTTCTACATTCGGTTTGTTGTTGAAGTGGACCACACCTGAATTATTTTCAGTTCTTTGGATTTTTCTGTCAAGAGTTTCTTGTTATTTACCGCTCAGGTTTTCTTCGTTTTAGGCTTATAACTGGATTTTTTGTCAGATTTTTTCAGAATCACTAAAATATTCCTGAAGTTACGTATGTTGGGCCTTTAACTATACCGAAAAAAGCTTAGTTTAATTTAATTTCTTTTTTTCTATCAAGTTTTTAGTTATTGATAAAAATAGGTTTCAAATCGCCTTGTCTTTCGAAACTTCTCTTAAATATACATATGTGATGCAAGGCGTAGACACTTTTGGAAGATTTCAGTTTCCTCGAAGTTTACGTAACCACGATAAAAGAAACCAAACATGTCTAATTTCAGTATATGTGCAGTTCGTAATATTATAAACATTTCTCTCAAGTTTTATATATCGTTACCTGGTAAACTTTGTTTTTTAATTTTACATTAAATTGAAATAAAGTTATTTCGGTATCTCCTTCCGAAATCGTTTCTAATTCGGATTTCCACATTTATGGTAAATAATTCAACAGATGAGGAAAAAATGTTTTATAGACGTGGTGAATTTCAATGGACTGTGGTAAGTTCCAAAGGGTATATGTTGAAAAACGTAACAATTACAATTGCTAGTTTTGAATAAATATGAATTGCACTCATAAATTGCTAGTAAACTTTAAAAAACTATACTTGAAGCGATCGGAAACAGCCAGATCAGTGGACTAAATGAATTTTTTCCGCTCTACAATAACATTTTCAATTATACATGTAGATCAATAACATGATACAAATAAGCCTTGAATGATAACAAAACTTTCGAACAGTCACATCATCTTGATAAGTCTATCTTCTAGAAAAAAAGAAGGATCTAAGATAGTATTGGAAGAATGTTACCCTTCAAGGTACACATACCACGATATATTAACATCTCTCACTTTTTGTGCTTAGTAAACTCTGACTGCGAATACATTAGTATATACGCAGTGAAAAAAAGGCTCGGCGGATTGATATTTGTTCAAACATGGCGTCGTTCACGCTTCAGAAAAAATAACTATTCGCTGATGGTCTTTGTTTTGTTCCTTTAAGATTTTGAAACATGGAACATATATGGAATCCTCTGAATATACAATAAAAGATTTCTGGAAATCTTTTGATTCCGATGGCTGTGTATTCGAAATTCTTTGAAGGTAACGTAAACATGGCGGCGCCTAGCAGTTGTGACGTCCGCGTCACAACCAGATCACTGTGTCAATGCGTGTACATTACGACCGTTATAAACAAAGAAATAAATTCGAAGTGCTAGTAATATTATTTAACATCAAATTTACAAATGATGTAATGAAGAAAAATAGTGTTGTTCACTGTGTATTTTCCAAACTTAGCAGTATATCGATGAAGATTCAGTGGGACTATATCATCTTAGCAACCACGGCCATCGTAGTTACCATCGTAGCAACCCGCCTCGAATGTTTTTTCTTCGAATAACACTTGAAAATTAATAATGATGTAAATATAAGGATTGTACCTCATTTTGACTGCGTATACGGTAGTATGCCCGCAGTTGGCAAAAAACATATTCTATGGTGCGCGTTACGCAGTCAAAATGAGGTACAATCCTTATTGAACACTGATACACAAACATATGTTTTAGTGAAAAAACGTATCTGGGATGTAGCAAAGAGATAAGGATATGGCACGGAGATGAGGAAACGCCACCTAACAACTGATGATCCTGACATGATCAACTTACAAAGAGTGAAATCGATCCCCGAGCACTTTAATTTTTGTGTAGTAATAACATACTTTACAAATGTAACATAGTCAGATTCATACCCGAGATGCGAGCAACAACCATCACCGCACAACACACATGGACAATGAAATCGCCTCACATTACTTAAACATAAGGCCAATGATCAGATGATGGTTTAAAAGTACCTCAAAATCAAAAGTGAAATTAAAATGATTTGAAACAAATGAAAATGTTAAAAAAGTGAGCAGATGTTGTTTAGTGTATATGGTGAGATATACTATCTTGATAAGTCTATCAGCTGAAAGAAAGAAACAACCAAAAAGTATTACAAGATAGTACGGGAATGTTTTTTTTTTTCATTTGAAGATACACATTATTCGATTTAACAATTTTACACAAATTGCATTAATTAGCTAGAAACAGTTATCATTCTTTAAAATCAGTACTTTAGTTGTATTGTTTCCAGGTGTTGGACCCTTTACTTTACGGTCTGTATATGGGACAGAGACGAAACAACACCGCCTAATAGTTGGCGATCCTGACATGTTCACCTTAAAGGCCCAATATACGTAACTTAAGGAAATTTTTCGTGATTCTGAAAAAAAATCCAGTTGATAACCATGCAAAAATAAGCCAAAAACGAAGTAAACCTGAGCGGTAACTAACAAGAAACTCTTGACAGAAAAATCCAAAGAAATGAAAATAATTCTTGTGGGGCCCACTTCATCAACAAGCCCGAGGTAAAAGACAGCGCGAAATGGACGCGTGTTTACAAATACCGAGTTTCAACTGCTGCCGTACCGGTAACCGCGAAAGAATTCATCTTGAATATTGCTGAAATCAGTTAATCTTAACTAAATCTATAAATACAAAAAGTTATAAGGCTTTATTTTCGCTTCAAGTTTTGCCGAAAGTTACGTATATTGGGCCTTTAAACAGAATGATTCTGATGGAATCATACACGTAGTATGACACAATATTCTTTTTCAACTTTTATCGATTATGTTTTTAGCAAACATGATTATACGTATTCAAAACGGGAAATGTTTTGGGTTGATTTGTAATTATTCATAATATTCATAATAATACATCTTTGTCATATTCATTCATGAGATGCGATCAATCTCCCGTCATTGGGCAACAAATCTAGATACTGAAAATGCATTACATAAATGTAACTTAAACTATGGCCCATCATCAGAAGTACCAGGAAATCGAACTAAATTTAGGATATGAAACAAACGAAAATGGGAAGAAGCATTTTTAAGTGTATATGGAGAGATATACCAACTTGATTCGTCTAAAAAAAGAAACAAAGAGTATTATAAGATAGTACTGGATATGTTGAGGTTTTACAGAATATTGATTTTTGGTAAATTTATTTATTTTTTTAGTTTATTTGGCCGTTCTCCCTTCGCTGGCCTCTTTTATTTATGGAAAAATATTACTTTTTAAGGTACACACTCCTCAATTCAACATTTTCACTTCAACACATTTTTTACTGAAATCATATATATTAGATTAATAAGCTAGAAACAGTTATCATTCTTCAAACTATGTAGTGTAGTTGTATTGTTTCTAGGTAGTGGACCCATGACCGTAATGCCTAAAAAGAGACTAGGACATGGGACAGAGAGTAAACAACGCCGCCTAGCAACTGATGATCCAGCAATGCTCAATTTGAAAAGAACGAAACCGTTGGAGCCAGACGGTATGACACGAAAATTCTTTTTTTATACAAATCTGACCAATAATCCTTTTTGGACATCCAAACGGGAAGGAAAGATTCGGATTGATACTGTATCTAATTATAGAAAATATATGGGTCAATGAAGTAATATAAACGGTAGTTTTCCAAATAACACTTAATCCTTACAAATGGATATTTATAGGATGCGAATTACTTAAAATTTTATAAAGGGCAAAGAACTTAATCATAGAAAATAAATATATAGTAACAGTACACTTTTCTTTGCCATATTCATTAATGAGATGCGATTAATCTCCGGTCACCTTGCAACAAATCTAGACAATGAAAACGTATAACATACAATGTAACTTAAAATATGGCCAATCATCCCTGGAGATTTTAAAAAATACCAAGAAATCGAACTAAAACTTATATGATATGAAACAAACAAATATGTAAAAAGATTTTTTCGAGTGCACATGTTGAAATATGTTTCGAAACAGCCTATAGTTTTTCAAAAAAGAATAAAGAAATGTACATGTAGAATAGACTAGAGGTCTACATATTCTAACTGAAATATATGAGTTGTTATGATTAATATGATTACAGAAGAACGTTTATGTAAGAAGCGGAATAAAACGTTCGATTATGCTGCTCCAAGTTGAAGTTATCATGATGTTCCAGGACAGTTTCTCAAGATTAGGGATTTTGAAACCGACCTTTAGCGAAATATACTCCTCTGCCCTCCGTTTTGAACTATTTACATTTTTAGGTATTCATACGCCTGACTTGTTTTTAGTGATTACCAGTTTTCCTTTTTTGGGGGAATGTACAGCACATGAAAAAATGTTCTTCGGCACTTCCGGCAATGTTTCTTTTTGCAGATTTAAAAAAAAAATTTGGGGCTTACCTGCATTTTATATCAATATTAAACATAACGGGATAAAAGTTATGTCTTTAATTGGAAGAAAACATTAAAATGTTGATTTAACCATTTTCAGCCAGGTAACAATCAATATGGCTGTACCTAGTCCTTAACAAAGGAAATGTGCTAGAGGAAACAACACACATACATATTTATATCTATTTTTGTTTTCAAATAAGCATACCCATATATCATCCCTACAATATATGTTACAATCATTAAGCCGACGAAATCCATCATCAAATCTTTATAAGTATCTTTCATAGCTTGAGAAACTATAATTTGTGCGCTACAGTAATTTGTGTACATTGTGTGATGGATATGTCAGCGTTTTAATTATATAAAACGTTAGTGATTACATTGTACATTACTATATACGTTTCAAGTGTTGAAATCTGACGTGTTCGGTATGTTAGAACGCATACAAATGAAGAAAGACATGTGAGACCTTTTTTTTTATTTATTAGGGGGTCCTGGTGGTCTAGTTTGGTCCGAACGACCTAAAAGGAGTATTCACCCAAAAGGTAATATATCTATTCTATTTTATGTTAAAAATATACCTTAATCAATCAGAGGTTAATCATCGGGGATTCCTACATACAATGCTTACCAAGATTGATTTAAAATGTTAATGTTTTGCAGATAATTTTTAACTGAGGCAGTCTAGCGTTCTTTGGTACCAACATAAGTTGATTGCTCTGTTTTCTCCATATAGCTATATTGCAGTTTTAGACGAATGCAAACAAAGGTCGAAAAACACTATCATGTACACCATTGTTATTATGTAATAATAGTGAAAATTTCAATTCCTGTTCAAGTTAGATCCAATGTAACTACAAACTGAGTTTTACTAGCTTTTAAAAGATGGCACCAGGTTGTGAAGTAGTGGCACTGATAAACTATGACCAACACGGGCAACTTACTACTAAGCTGTATGATAAACGTGACGATTTCGTTTTTCCGATCTGAATCTCTAGATTTTTGTGATAGATGTCAACTGCTGACGAACAAACTTACGGCACAGAGATTCGAGAGATACAGATTGATGAAGACTATGGGCAAGTTTTATGGTCGCCATCTTGATCTCATCGAGAAATATTCTGTGTCTTTGTGTGATATGAAATGGACGTTTTTGAGTTTGCTTGTTAGTGTGTTTACTTGTTGTGATGACAATGATACTTGGTTCTCATTTCGAGGATTGATGCTTACTTGGATGTGACCAAAATTTACATGGCGGGTGTCGTCGATAAAGCAGAAGACGCTTACTCTTCCGGAACACCTGGTCTTATTCTCTTGTGCTTTTACGAGAGTCTCCATGTAAATCTTTCCTTTGTTCCTATTTTGCCCCTAGTTTAATTGATTTTGAGTTCGGATTATGGTTTTGTTGACGCTTTGGTATTCTCTGATTGTTTTTAAAAGATGGCACCAGGTTGTGAAGTGGTGGCACCAGGTTGTGAAATGGTGGCACCAGGTTGTGAAGTGGTGGCACTGATATTGCTAGTTAGTATTGTTCTTACCCTCCTTACCCGCAGCTTCATGTAAATAAACACAAATTTATTTACTTGTTTACCTAGTATGTGTATTCATATATAAAATGAATAGTTTTGCCGATTGATCTCGGTAGGCCGCTGGTGTTAAAAATAAAATAATCAACGTACTTTCACTGATATACGTTTCTGTTACAAAACATCCAATACAAATGAATCACAGTTGTAAATAACTCAGTACGTGGCCCAGATTTATGGGTAAGAACGATACTTTGAGACATTCTATGCCTTGGTCTTCGGCGAGGTTCGAGTAAAGAAATGGGATTGCATTCACAAAATGAATGGTTTTTTTTAATCTTTAGATACATTACAAACAAACCAAACTTTTTGCCTAATCTTTAATTGCAGCATTTAATTAAAACATAATCTTACATAATAATAATAATTAGCTCGTGTTTGGACCAATTTCTAAATGAAATACATTTTCTGAAGGCAAATGTTATTCTAAGAACAAAAATCAAGGTCTCAGTTGTGTCAATTAACCGGAAAGTACCTTAAAACGGCATTTTCCGCTAAATTTGGTGCTCGTCTGCTCAATTTCGCCGCCGCCATTCGACTAATTATAGGAATCTCAACATGGTACGACATGAAATATTTTCTATAATTTTTTTATCCTTAACAGTTTAGATTATCAAACAATAATATATTTATTTGATATCAAGATTTATTACTTAGCACATCAGTACCATAGTTGTATTTTTATTATCGTTTTCTATGTTGAAAAAACATTTCTTATGTTTTCTTGCGAATCGGCACGGAACCAGGAGCAGGATAGTGGTCACATGATTCGAAAAAAAATCACGTGATTGCTCGTATAAAAATAGAACCGGAAGCGCAAATGTCAGGTAGCCGCGCGCGATAACAAATATTGGCTGACGAAAACAGAGTCACAAGACTAGACAAGAAAGAAGCTGAAAGAGACTATTGAAAGATCCGAAACAGATGTATCTGATAAACAAAAATTAATGCGACACCATCAAATAAGACGAAGAGCATGGTTTGACGGATGAAGTGTGGTTAAGTTGACAGTGCTTTCGGAAACAAAAACGTACAGCTGATACGTATACGTTTTTCATTTACGTACACTGTAAGATTATGTTCGGTAAAGCTTGTAATACATCAAAACCTTTTTGAAAAGGTACATTGTACATGTAACTAGGAATCGGTCTATTATGTTTTATTGTTATTCGTAAATAGGAATTCGACAAGACTCTAACTAGTTTTAACTTCAAAATTGACAAGATAAATTCCTGTTTTACGGGAGTGTATATCATTTTAATGAATTTGACATTCAAGTTTAATAACGCTTACTATGATTAGAGAACGATACCCTTCTTTACGAAGCAGCAGAGTTTCCATTCCAAACATATGTCAATGCTATATTTGCTGATAAGTCATTTTTAAAATCAACCAAAAATGACAGCATTTTGGGATGATGATATGAAATGTGAAAATGTTAAACCTTTGAAATGATACATAACTAGTTTACTTTACTTCTAAATTCATAAATTGAAGGGGTTTACGCACCTGACCCTTCTGCTTCTTCTTTAGTTAAGAAATTTTGGATTCCCACCATTTGACCCTTATCATCACTGAAGAGTCCTAGGAGGACGAAACATCTGTATGATGCAGTTTAATTCAATTTTTCGGCATACTGTATCTATTACTAAATCTAAAAGGTGCAGCAGAATGTGTGTGTTATGTCATCTTTAGGTGTAGATATTAAAGTTGATCTGCAATTTAATATATATGTATCTGTCAAGAAAGCTTCAATATAGTTAGAAATTGATGAATTGAATTACCTCTGCTTTCCAAATATTTTGTCTCTTTCATTTTTTAGTTATTGTGCATTAGCTGGGCATTTTGTGTAGTTTTGAACTCGACAAGAAAGGTAGAAGTGATTCACGAGAGCAGATCGTCTTCTTGTAGATTATTTTTCAACACCAATTTAAGCCGTGAAGAGGAACTTCACCTATGAATTTTTCATAATAAAAGAATAAAGAATATAGTCTGTGAAGTATTTTCTTAAACCATTACACATGTTTCACTCGATTACCTATGCAACCTTTTAAAGGCCCAATATCCTTAACTTTCAGCAAAACTTCATAAGCCAACAAGCCTCATAACTTTTTATATTTATGGACTTTGTTGAAATTAACTGATATCAGCGATATTCAAGATGAATTCTTACGCGGTTACCGGTACAGCAGCAGTTGAAACTCGGTATTTGTAAACGAGCGTCCATTTTGAACTGTCTTCCAACTTCGGCATGTTGTTGAAGTTGGCCCCACTTGAATTATTTTCAATTCTTTGGATTTTTCTGTCAAGAGTTTCTTGTTAGTTACCGCTCAGGTTTACTTTATTTTATGCTTATTTTTGCATGGTTATCAACAGGATTTTTTTCAGAATTTTTCAGAATCATGAAAAATTTCTTGAAGTTACGTATATTGGGCCTTTAACCGAGAAAACTTCTTTTTACAGCAGTACTAGGCAACGCGAGCGACATACATCCAGAGTACGGAGCAGCAGGTATGACATGGACCTTTTTTGATATGAGGGCGCTCGGGTATGGAGCAGTCTGCTAAATCATAAGAGAAAGGCTTAGCAGTTTTCTAGCCTGCTACATACCTGGGCTGGCCCTGTGGACTCGTGTGGTATTTTGTTAAGTGATACTTGTTTTCAATTTTCTGATTTGCCTATATTATGTTGTATTACCAGCAGAGTAGATAATGTTTCTAGCTATAGTTTCTATGTCGACAATTTTTCATTTTGACGTCATTGTTGTTTTTATCGCACACTATGTTAGTTTACATTGTGTCATTTTTTTTTTATTTATTTGCTACATTATGTTTATGATTTATATAAATCGGTAGGTGCTTTGTCCATCTGTTTAACACTTCCCGTCATTGTTGTACATGTACTGGAAAAAAACCCATTTAAAACATGGTCTTATGTTTCGTTTCGAAATCAATTGGCTGTATTGAAAATACACACTCATCCTTCAATGGCCGACTGAATTCTATATTATGTCAGTACGTAGATTTTTACATGCTCCAAAACTATTAGACAAACTATCAGAATAGACTCCAATAGTTCAAATTATTAAAAAAAAATAACATAGATTGAAATATCAAATACTACACGTGGATTGAAACATTTTAATCTTGCTTTAGTGGCATTCATGGGGTGATTACTCAAATTGGATGAAAAAAATTCAACAGGAACTACTTTTTCGCATTTTCATTTAAACACTATAAGAGCAGCGCAAAGCCCATGAAATCGACCAAAGTAATGATCAGTTGAGTTGAACCTTAAAGCTGACAATGCAAGTTTAAAGCTTTCTTGTTGAGAGTAAAAACATACGGCAAAGTAATAGTTTAGAAAGCTTCTGAGATGCCCCCTTACTTGTTACTTAGGAATGACAGACATTTTTGCGATAGTCGGCTTCCCTTGGTATAAAAGGTACTCAGCCTGTCAACCCGCTTTTTACACCAACACTAGCCGTGGAAAGTGCAACAAACCTGCGGAAACAACGGGTGACCGTGGAGTTACAAAACACACACCTACCCTGAAGTTGAAGTTACGTGAAGATGGTCACTCTTTCCATTATAAATCGTGTGCCAAAGCAAAATAAAAGAAATAAAACTGAAAACTCTAACAGTCCGTTCACCTATGTAATGGACATCGACATGTTGATTTTATATTCGGAAGCTAAGCGAAAAGTTCCGAACAGAATATGTACTCGCTCCTAATACTACCTATACTATACATTATTACCTCTTGCCACTAAAGCGATTGTAATGAAAATGTTATGTATCACGCGAGCATGGTCTTGAATATGTAATGTTCCAACAGAATACTAAGGTAGCTTTATCAATTTTCATTCATGTACTTTTTTTTCTAACCATTTTTTGGTGTAATCTCAATTGCAATAATATATATATATATAGATATTGCTCAAATTGTACAATTTCGTTACAATAACACATTCAATATCCATGTCAATGTTCTTCGGATACTGATTGAAAATATCGTGAAAAAAAAATTCAAAAATTATGTGATGTCTAGGTCTATAGAAGTATCGCTGTGCGGTTTCATCGCAATAATGAGAACTAGTTTGACGGTCTGGGTGCATTTTATACCCAGGGAAGCGGACTATTGTTTCCAAGCAAGGCAAAAACTAAATGTCTGCCATTCCTAAGTAACCTGCAATTTAGGGGGCATCTCAAAAGATTTATAAAATTTTTACTTTGCCGGTTTTTTTAAATCTCAACAAGAAAGCTTTTGAACTTGCACTGCCAGCTTTAAACATATTAAATGAGCTGCGAAACAATGTCGGACTTGTTTTGTTTATTACTAGGCGATGGGATGGTTCCGTGGCATGAGCGCAGTGAGAATAAAGGCAAAGAGGTTTGAAATGCAACATGAAGAAAACACGCAAAGCCAAAAATGTGAAGCGAAAACACCATCGGTCCAGGTAGGTCTCAAGAATGAAATAACGAAGATCATGGTAACTGATTTAGTTCAAACGAAATCCTTTTCAATATTCATATAGCATATTCATACAAGGTGAACGGTGGTTTGTTGCTGTCTTTGGTTTTTGTTGGATTTTACACATTGTAAACCAATAAACTAAATTGAGCTTTATCTGAAAACAACTAGGCAACCCCAAAAATTATATAATGAAAGGATTGAAGTAGTAATTTGTTATATTCTGTCTGAAATCATTCCTCGATATCCAGGATTTGTGTCAAACTGTGTTCACTGCATCCCTCGAATTTGTCACAGCGAAATTTAAGATTCAATATGCTCCACCTTGCAGATGAGACAAATGTAATTTAAGCCTTACAACAACAGCAAAAGAATACCGTGGTTATGCATAGATATTATTGACTTATTTTGAAAGTCAATTTTTCTTTTAACCTGAGACAAATTACAAATAAAATAAGCAAATAAAGCTACTGGAACAATGTATGACCTCAGTTATATTGGTTTGATATGTCATATCACAGGTGTGTGTATAGAGTATAAGTATAAAAATAAGTTGGAGAATACCGAAGCGTTGTCAATATCATAATCCGAACTCAAAATCGATGAAACCAGAGGCTAAAAAATGAACAAAGGAAAGATTTACATGGCGACCTTTGTTAACGTACAAGATAATAATACAAGGTGTTCCTAAAGAATAAGCGTCTTCTGCTTCATCGACGACACCAGCCTTGTAAATCTTTGTCACATCCAAATAAACATGAAGTTCTCAAAATTAGAACCGAGTATCATTGTCAATCACAACAAGTAAACACACTAATGAGCATACTCAAAATCGTCCATCTTCATATCACAAAAAGATACAGAATATTTCTCAATGAGACAAAGATGGCGACCATAACACTTGCCCATAGTTCTGATCAATCTGCATCTCTCGAATATTGTTAGTTTGTTTGTCAGCAGTCGACATCGATCACGAAAATCAGGATATTTAGAGCAAACCCTAGAATCAACTGCGACATGTATACACCATAGGTTGGAGAAACGATGTTACTATCAAGAAATGGAGAGTTCACGATAGGAAAATTAAAATCATCACGTTTATCGTATAACTTCGCAGTAAGCTGTCCATGTTGGTCGTAGTTTAATTAGAGATCGAGTTAAGCAGCTGATGTAGAAGATACTGTTGTGTCTCTTACAACTAACTACTGGATATCATGAATTACCTTAATATGAGGTACCCGTAACAGTACTTACACTTTTGTGCGGGAACACGGCTACTTTATTTACAAAGCAAATGTGTTGTTAAAATATAAACGAGATCAATACTGAAATTTAGGTTATGAATGGGTTAAAAATATGATGACATTAGTTGACTGTAAGACAGCTGTTGACGTCATTACATCACGCAATATGCCTTGAAGATGTATTTTGAAAATGAATGCAGTGTATTAAAACACCGTTACTATTATCATTGAAGTGGTTATTTCAAAGTAATTATAATCCATTAACAATCTAAGTCTTGGCTCATGGAAACGCAAATATGAATATATTTAATTAGAGATAAAGCCAATAGAATTCTACGTATACTAATTATCCTTCGGTTTTGTGATGAAATGATTTGACAGAATGTGAAAAGATAGATAACAGTTTTAGATTGCACTGAAACTAGGATCTGAACTTAACTATTAGGAAATGATGAAAGATAACAAGAAGGGAAGATTGAAATGGAATTTTCGGAATACCTACGCTCAAATATAGCAATACACCTGTACATTTTTTATATAAAGAAATTGATAGTTTGTCGAGTCACGTTTCGAAGATGTGTTTTAATGTTGAACCTCGCAATGAAGTCTCAAATAAATAACATCGCTGCCTGAATTATTGTAGGAATTACTTATCCAATATTTCATCTAATTTATTTTTCTTTATTAACAAAGGTTTTTTTTACAGGTCCGTGCCGGGATAATGATTCGGTAAAACCTATCTCTAAACACAGGCAACATCATGGCAAATTGAATATGAATGAAATTTGAAATGTACTAATCAAAAATAAAATCGTAGCATCAATTTTCAAGTATTTTGCCTATTTACATGTTTTAGGCTTACTTTGGTTATATTAAAACGTCCGATCAAAAGCGTAAGTCATTTAGGACGTTTCCGAGTACATGCGCTGTCAGTGTATGTATTGAGTGTAGTTAGAAGACTTGTAAACCTCCCTAGAGTTAATTCATTATCAGCGTATATATCAAGTGTAAGATCGTATGGTGTAAATATTAACCAAATCTGTCGTGGGGTTCTTGTACACGCGTTTTTTATTCTCAAATCGGTCTACAGTGACCTTTGACCTTTAACGTTAACCGGTGACCACCACAATTTAATTAGGTGCCATAGTGTGAATTTAAACACAAAACAAAACTAAAAAAAAAACCAACAGAGAATACCAAAGCGTCAGCAAAACCAAAATCCGAACTCAAAATCGATTAAACTGGAGGCAAAAGAATAAGACCGGGTGAGTTAACTTGTGCACAAGGCCCGGACGCACATACGGACGGACGGACGGACGGACGCACACACGGATACACACAGTGAATACTATATATCTCAACTTACCTGATTTGTGGTATGCAAATAAAAGCATAGTGGGGATGAAGATATACCCCATCCCCTAAAAAAACTTCACATTGACCTTTGACCCGTTTACCTTGGCCGGTGACCACCAAAATTATAATAATTCAGAAAAAGATCGGGTGATGTTATGGTGTGGATTTGAATCAGATCGTTTCAGATATCTATCTTGTTAATAGGCCTTTTTTCCAAAAGTGGTCAATGGTGACCTCTAACATTGACCAATGACTATCAAAATATTTAATCAGTAGGGCAGCCGACTGCTTCAACGTTTTTATTATTTTTGGGTCCTCAGTTTGTCAGATACCCACAAGTTCAGGAAATGAATTATTTATGTTGTTTTTAAATGGGGGATATATGAATAACGTTGCCCGTGCGTCCTGACTTTGTGTACAACATATCTTTAAAAGCTCTGGTCAGATTTAGTTCATTTTTCCAATATTCCAATCATGAAGTTCTCCATCTGAGTCGATTTAGGTGATCATCGTTTGAAGGTCAAGGTCATCGAAAATAAATAAGAGAATACCGAAGCGTTAACATAATCATAATCCAAACTCAAAATCGATTAAACCAGGGGCAAAATATGAACAAAGGAAAGATTCACATGGAGACCCTTGCAAAAGTACAAGAGAATAATACCAGGTGTTCCGGAAGAGTAAGCGTCTTCTGCTTCATCGACGACACCGCCGCGTAAATCTTTGTCCCATCCAAGTAAACATCAAGTTCTCAAAATGAGAACCGTGTATCGTTGTCAATCACAACAAGTAAACACACTAACAAGCAAACTCAAAAACGTCCATTTTCATATCACTTAAAGATACAGAATATTTCTCAATGAGACAAAGATGGCGACCATAAAACTTGCCCATAGTTCTGATCAACATGCATCTCTCGAATCCTTGTGTTGTTAGTTTGTTTGTCAGACCATTTTGGAAATACAAATAGTATGTATCTAATGCACTTCTACACAGAAATTGTATATAATCACGCCATAGCACCACACGGTGAAGTGCTACGTTTTATAAGATTTTGGTTGCCATTGGTCTACGCTAGAGGGCTTGGGTTACTGTATGCCATTTTAGACATAAAACATTCTTGTAAAGAAATACTCATGAATCCCTCAACATATTAGTTTTATTATGTACTTCGTTTAATAACACAATGAAATTTGACTTTTTTTTTAAGGAAAAGTGTGAGATATCGGTCTGGTTCTTGGTCATATCGATGACACGCATAGAAAAGGCAGTCATCTGCAAAATGCTCTTCCAATTAGATCCCAATCTATGTTGGCATGCAATGAAACGTACGCTAAATGCAGCGAACCAATTTTTAAAGTCAGACATTTACCATCAGAAGCTACAACGATGGTGTTCAGATATAAGAACAAGTGTTTTACATTTAAACCAAAACTTAAACCCTGTCTGTCTAGTCGAAGTTGTAATCTCTCGACTTTGACCTGAACATATCTTCATTACTCATGTGCATTTTCTGAAAAGGAAAGATACAAACCACGCATGTTCCCCCTCTTTTTACAGTAGAACATTATTTTAATAGAATGCGCAGATTTTGAACGCGTTCGTGATAAAAACTTGTATTTTTCCAACATAAAAACCATGTTCAATGTCGTCTGCGTGTACTAGTTATTTCATCATTTGAAAGAAACAGACTTATTTTCCAAATTTTGAATCAATATGTATATAATATAGAATACTATGTATGACCTCTTGTGATATCCCATTACCATTTTTATCGTTCCTGACCATTCTTCGACTCTTGTAATTATTTTTCATCCATAATAACCCTAACATGACCTTGACAAAAAGAGGTGTTTTGTTTCACTGTGTTTTATACATGGCACTTGATGTATAGAGTTGGAAATTTGATCCATGGAAAACAAGTTGTCGAGTTATGTGCCGATCATAAGCCGAGTAACAATTATGTTTTAATTATGGTAACGTCTTATACATATATTGTAATCCAGTTATTATCTCATTTCATTACATAAATGTAATGCGTTTGATTTTCCTCAACATAAGCATAAGCATAAGATATATTTTGAACCATTCACTAGTGAAATGAACTATTGCACGGCTAAAATGACTATTGCACGGTCACGTACGAACTATTGAACACCGCGTGACGTTTACTACCATTTCAAGCGTCAAAGTCAGTCAGATGTCAATGCTGCCTCAGATGCCAATGCTGCCAGATAACAGGCGTGGCGACTTCTACAGGAAAGTTGAAGTTTGGAGTCGGCAATGAATACGGATTAATATGTTTGTGGTTATTACACAGATAATGGAACGTTTACCTTTTTCTTTTTTTAACATACCAGAGTTCACGCGATACATTATAAAATTGATCTATTTTTATTCGAAAAATGTTAATATAATAAGCAATTTCAGTGATTCAAAGTGTGTTTTAGTGATTATGTAATATAACAAGTATATCATGGGTGTCAAATAGAACATCTGTCGATTACCAGTACCGAAGGGTCAAATATTCTGGACTATTGCACAGACACCCATGATATATTTGTATACTATATCATACATTTCGGATGCATAATCGAGCTTCTTGCGTTTTGTTTGGAATCTTTGGTTAAGGCTTGCAGAGGGTTAAATAATTCCAAAACTTCAATGACGAATACTCAACACTACGTCAATGTGCGATATACTTTTGATAACATGTCCTGAAATACATGTAAAAAAAAACAACATATAACTAGTTCAGCTAGGAAGGAAAAACTTTAAAAATGTAATCTGTATTTCAAAAGTTTAAGTCAAAGGAAAAATATTAATCAAAGGTCAAATAATTGTCAAAAGACACTAAATAACATTCCTTTTGAGAAATGTAGCTCCAATACTAAATGATTGGATTTTAGTTTCTTGCCAAAACATTTTGCAATTAATGATATCGAAATAGAAATATGTAGATATTGGAAAATGTGTGTTTTTGCATAACAATGGCAAATGATATAAACAAAACAGAAAGTTTTAAAACAAAAACAGTGTGAAAAACTTTCTAATGATTGTTTTGCTTATGTGATTGTATAACAGGAAATGACCGTTAAATGATGGTTGTACACACGTTCGTATATCCTTGGATTTCCTTTCACGACGCTTATTCTGAGCTTGGATGCATTAGGGTTTTGATGGTTTTAAATTAGGAAACTACAAAAAACACAATTTATAGCTTTTGACAATTTTATTGAATAAGGTGAAAAAGTTTGTAAGCATCATATAATGTTATGATGTATTTTATAATTATGAGTATTGCATCTAGCCATTTTACTAGCATTTGGCTTTTATTAAGGGCCCAATATACGTAATTGTCAAGCGTATAGGGACATGCTAAAATTAGCGTTAAATACCTTTACATACAAATAGAAAGAATAGTCTTCTGAAGAGATATAAAACAGAATTACTTAGATAGGTTACTTAGAACGAAGTGTTTGAAGAAAAAAAAATAGGTAAGATTTTCAATGTTCGGTTGATGTAACCCTTGACAACATAATTATATAGGTAGTTATCGCCTATTTCATCATGTAAGTCTATACGAGGCCCTGTGTTCCGACCCCTATGTTGACAGCGTTCCAGATTGTTATCATCTTTAATTGATGTTTACTCCCAATACTGTCCGACCCATCCTTCCTAGTATCCCGTGTCGGTTATTAATATTTATTCGTGGAATAGTATACAAATGACATTTGTTCAAGGTCAGTGACTGAAGACTTACAATAAACAAGAGGTCCAATGACCTTAGCGGTCACCTGAATAATATTATAGGTACTTTACGGGTAGCTAGCTCTATTTCAATAAATTTGCTTTTTTTTTACATATTTCGTCAATTTTCATTTCAACAAATTTTATTGACAAAAAGATGGAAGATATTGTCCAGTAGGCATTGAATAGCAGGCATTGTTTGTAAACATTCTTTCCTTGAGTTACGTGTATAGTCCGACCAGAATGACCTGTCGTGTTGAACTTTGTTTAGCATATTTATTACGGTCGAGTCTATATTCATTTAGGGGAAATAAGTGCGTTGTATGTGTATATTTGTTACACTTTCAAAATGATGTACGCTTATGTCGACTTTGCAGATCAGTCGTGTGGACTAAGTGGGTAGGTTACAGACCTCTAGATGATGGTGTAACGAGTTCGAATGTCGGTGTGGTTCAATTTTCTCGTTTTTTTTTTCAATTTTCTTTAGACTATTTTTAATTGGTGTGTTTAATGTGTATTTCCTATTCACTTTTTGTGTATATTAGATTTTTTATGGTTTTCATTTTTCGGTCCCCCCCCCCCTTTTTTAGCCCTTTTCTTTCACCTGTTTTTTTTTTCTTTCGGGATATTATCATATACATATGAGTTTGCTTACATTTCCAACGATTGGATATGTCCCGTATTGATTGACATTTCCAGTGTAGGACACAGTATATATACTTACTTATGAAACATTAATTGATTACGATTTTTTTAAGAACTGCCAGTGTTAGCTGTTGTCTGGCTAATGAGCCCATACTTATTAATTAACTTGTATATTTGATGTTTTATGATGCAATAAGTAAATGAAGTCATATAACATTTAACGAGCTTTTTTAAGCTTACATTGATAGTACGTCATGTACTCAATGCCCCGACACATCAATAAAAGGTTTACACACCTATGCACAAATGGAACTACCAACTTTGCCTATTCCAACGAAAGGTCAACGCCACAGGTCATTCTGGTTTGCCTATATATGTAGGTCGAAATGAAATAAACATTTTAGTCAAAGGGAGGTAACTCACACCTAATACAAAGCAAGCAGGTATACATACACCACATTCTCAACCAACATTATGTAATTATCATCCTTATATTAAAAATAAATTATATGCATACATGAACTATAAATTACGAATTGCACTTACCTGACAGATTGACCAAATTATAGAAAGCACCGCGATCTTCTTATTACTCATCCAGAACGGGTTATTCAATTCCAACACGTTCAGTGCACGTGCTAGTCATGACTACATGTCCGTTTCATTTATCGCTCCTGAATTACTATGGCGGCTTATGCATATGGTCTATTACAAAAGTACATGTACATAATGATTAATAGTCTAACATACACTTAAGTATTTCTACATATTATAAAAATGAACCCTCAGTATGACAGTACACAATAGTTCATATATTTCATGCTAAACAGACTAACATTTAAAGAGGATCTTACACGAGTGTTGATTTTATATGGAATTTATTAAACGAGTTAAATAATTTAATACGTTACTAGCCTTTATGCGAGTGACATATTGAATTATTTAACGAGTTCAATAAATTCCATATTACATCGACACGAGTGTAACATTCTATTTATCACATAATTTATATCTATGAGAAAATACACAAAGTTCTCAAATTTACGGAAGCTGGTTAGTGCCACATGAAGTAAACTTTTTATGTCGTAATTACGACTTAGTATGTCGTAATTACGACTTAGCTATCTCGTAAATTCGACTTAGTATGTCGTAATTACGACTTAATATGTCGTAATTACGATTTAGGTTTCTCGTAATTACGACCTAGTATGTCGTAATTACGACTTAGCTATCTCGTAATTACGACTTAAGTTTCTCAAAACTTGATCTTAACCCCCCAAATGTGTAAAATTACTCTAAACACCCTATTTTAGGTACAAAACTAGCTGTAACAAATTCTCAGGTCCCTGTGCTTCGTAGCTCTAACAACGCAATATAAAACAAATCATCTCGTAGTGAAGATCTACGTTATCGCAGCTAGAAACTACCATGCACGATCGGGTCGGTAAAATTTCCAATTTTCAGTTAGTCAGAACTCTTCGGACTATTACAGTAGTACATTGCGTACGTTTTTGGTGGGAGTGTATTACAATATGTAACATAGACGTTGCTCAGTGTAAGCATATGTGTTGTGGTATTCGCCGAAATATGACATTTGTTCAGTGATTAGAATTTTCCACGATGTTTGATTTTTTCCCCTCGATGTATCGTATGAAATTAGAAACAAACATTTTGAACTTGCTTTCATTAGCAATGCCCAAGCAAACGGGAGATAACTCTGTTTCAGATTTCCCAAAATGGCGATGATGCGTACGCGAAAACAACCCATTTTCCCTATCGTTTCTATGACCATTCAGTCAATCCCACCACCTCGAGATGACTAATGTACCATGACTGAACGGATCAGTTATATGATAAAACCCGATAAGACATATGATTGTTCGAATAATAAACTTCCTGCAGCCTGGTCTGTTAATCTGACGAGTCGATTAAAAAGAGTAATATTATCAGTAGACTTAAGAAGAATATTAGTCGAATTATGAAATATCTCGACTTTATTACACATACTTTGGAAAAATGATGTGCAAGCATGGGCTTATGTGCTTACATGGCAGCTACCCCCCTGATCGAACCCTCGATCTCCAGGTTCCTAGTCAGTCGGACGCTCTACCACGTACTGTGAGCTAAATGGAAATTCCCTCTAGCTTAAAGCTGAGAGACGACCTAAATCTTATGTACAATTAAAATCTGCCACTTATATGAATATAAAAACTGTTTTTTAAGGTTACATTTTAGTTAATCATGGTTACATGATTGCCAAGGAGAGAGTCAACCGTTGTGAATTGTGATTAAATTATGAGATTTGTCAACTTCAGTTACTTGTTAAGTTTGTTTCAGTATCTATATGATCAGAAACGTCTATTGGATATGTTTCGCTGATATAAACTTTACTCACGCATATGTCATATATTTTCTTGTGTAATTAGTCTTGATGTATCAAGTAAATACAAAATCATAACGAGAATGAAGAGATTTCTCTCTTGAAATCTGCTACGGATAATTACAGAACTATTATGGGAGACATGAGCAATTAATTCTTTAGATCATGATGTACATTGTAAATTGTAATTGTTTTGTATATGCTCAAAGGCATTATTGCCTAATGCAAAATAAAGACATATGTGAACTTTTGATAAATTCCATTGAAAAACAAAGTAAAAAGAATCATTGAAAATTTGTCAAAAACATGAAACATAGACGATATGTATAGCTTGTTCCATTTAGCGGAACGTTCCGGTTGATCCAGAACGAACCGGACCGCCCGCTAAATGGAACACGACGTTCCGCCGGAACGAACCGGTTCGTCGGGAACGTTTTATTTGAGGGTTCCAAGTTTGATCCAATATGGCAACCAGCGAAAGGTTTTCGTTACAGATGTTCAATAAATTGTAAAAAGACTTAACTGTATCCAGTTAGACTGCAATTCATCAGTAAATATATAATTACCGACTCCTACCGGCATCATAGTGTGTAAAATTTGTAAATAAAAGCAATTACTCGCATTGTTTTGCGGATTTTATGACGGAACCGTTTTGGTTATTTCCGGAAAGGTTGTTTCTTTTTCCTTTTCGATTATTAGATTTTCACCCTCAGGAACGGAATTCGGCACGTTCCATTTAGCAGACCAGTTCCAAGTTGGCACATCTGGAACGTTCCGATACTGGAACACGCTAGTAGTAAGGAGTGGTCGGGTGTTGCAGTGGATAGCGCACTTGCCTTTCACCAAGGCGGCCTGGGTTCGACTCCCCGACCTGACGTGAAAAGGTATGGTGTCACCTGCCCGACCACGTGGGTTTTCTCCGGGTACTCCGGTTTCCTCCCACAATAAGACCCCCTCACGCTCTATATATCCGGGCCAACAAGTGTGATTAATATAAGTTGTATATCTTGTTTCATAATTGTTGTAAAATAAATAAAGTTTATATTTTTTATTTTAGTAGTAAAAAACACATGTGTCCGAATACTTATTCCACACCACAGTATGCACCGTCTTCAGACTCTTTCTTTAAATTATCAGGGTTTTAAAACACTTACATCTCTAAGGAAGTAACATATAGCAGCTATCTCTCGGAGACGTTGATATACCCTTCCCTTTAATTTTTGTATTGTTTGAGAACTGAAATAGTGTGTTCTACAGTATCATAATTACCATAATTATTATATGGAAATATTTCATTTGACTATACGGTACATTCTTTGTATTTCCAACTTTTTTCAATGAATATTCCTTACTTTGCTTACGGAAGAAATTTGACAATATTTGGTCTTTTTTACAGAAACATTCATAATGTCTTTTCAAAATATTCTCATAATTTTCCGTGGTATCTTTGTGGAATAATACAGAGCTATATTCACTGCTTATATCCGTGTGACGCCATTTTTCTATAGGTATAGGACTATAACGTCACAAAAATGATGTCAAAATCGCACACCCCGAAGAAATGATGATAACTTTGGTTATATATATACACATCAGAACATTGTAAAACTTGTGTCTTTTGAGATATCGTAATAAAGTGAACTTGGTTATATTCTCTTACATATTAAATTTAAAATTGCTCTGAAATGGTGTTAAAAATGGTTGGGCACTAACTGCTTCCTTCATCTGTTCATCGGAAGCATGAAGTTGGTTCCTAGTTCCTAGTTCCTAGTTCCGTTTAATAAACGGAACTAGGAACCAGACCCGAGTTCCGTTTAACATAAACGGAACTGGGAACCAGACCCGAGTTCCGTTTAACATAAACGGAACTGGGAACCAGACCCGAGTTCCGTTTAACAAAAACGGAACTGGGAACCAGACCCGAGTTCCGTATAACCTTAAACGGAACTGGGAACCAGACCCGAGTTCCGTTTAACCTTAAACGGAACTGGGAACCAGACCCGAGTTCCGTTTAACAAATCCGGATCTTGGTACTAGATAGTGCCGTTTAACATAAACGTATACGATTTGTTTCCCCAGTTGATCTAACAAAACAGATACGTTCGATGATCATATATTTCATACTTGAACCAAACACAGGAATCGAACCCAGACCCTTTCAGACAAACAATCAGACTTAGAAAATCCTGTCAAAATCCTCTTCTGCTTAACTCTTTTTTAGAATTTAAAAACATTTTACAGGAAACTTTTCTACATGGCGGGATTTCAAAAGTGTTCAAATGGTTGGGCGTATTCCCTAAAACCACATATTTTTAAAATTGTATGTAAAAAGACACGAAAGCAGTCGTGACATTTTCACTGATCCTAGGGTTTTGATAAAGCCACTAGGAGAATAGAACCTATTTTGCCATGATTGTTTTTGATAAATATGTGAGCGATACAAACACATGGTACTTTTGTTTCATTTGGATATAACATGAGTCATCAAACGCATGTGAAACGAAATGTACGTTTGATATTGCTATTTAACCTACATATACATATATACTATAATGAAATTTTACAGTTTTAGACTTTACCACTTTGCGAAACTATTGAGGTGCACCTACAATGTTAAATTAAGTTTGTATAGCATGTTTGGAAAAGAAAGTCCAAATAATTGTGAGTATATGTAGGTTGACAATGTATTTCGCTTACAATGTATAGTTTCTGCAAGAATTCGAAAGAAATGCGTTCAATTAGTATTCAACTCCATTCTGTAATGCAGTCAACTAGAAAGTTCTTTTGAAAGTTTCCTTTTCGATAATGTTCAAAATGAACGCTTGATGCATAGTCAACAATTTTGTTAACTTATCTTCTACTATTCAGCGACGATCATCTCATAGTGGGTATGTTTATATATACACAAAGATATTAAAAGCGACATTTATAATGATCAATAATTATATGTTGAATAAAAACAATTTATCACCACTTTGACTGCTTTCTTTTAGTATATGATCCTAATACTCTTTTGTTTTGCTAGGTAAACAGGGAAAGCAAACCGTATACGTTTATTTTAAACGGAACTGGGGTCTGGTTCCCAGTTTCGTTTAAGGAAAAGCGTAACTGGTGTTTGGGTGTCATTTCCGTATAACAGAAAGTCCTATATGAAAGCTGTTACTAGTACTCTTATTGTTTGTCTGAATGGTTGTGGGTTCGATTCCTGTGTTTGATTTAGGTATATCAATATGAACATCGTTCTTAAAACAGACCGTATACGTTTAAGGTTAAACGGAACTCGGGTCTGGTTCCCAGTTCCGTTTAAGGTTAAACGGAACTGGAGTTTGGATGTGAGTTCCGTATAATAGAAATTCATTTAAGAATGCTTTTCGAAGTCTTATTGTTTGTCTGAAAGGGTCTGGGTTCGATTCCTGTGTTTCTTTTAAGAATGAAATATATGATCATCGAACGTATCTGTCTTGTTAGATCAACTGTTAAACGTCCCAGTTCCGTTTAAGGTTAAACGGAACTCGGGTCTGGTTCCCAGTTCCGTTTAAGATTAAACGGAACGCGGGTCTGGTTCCCAGTTCCGTTTAAGGTTAAACGAAACTGGAGTTTGGATGTGAGTTCCGTATAACAGAAATTCATTTAAGAATGCTTTTCTAAGTCTTATTGTTTGTCTGAAAGGGTCTGGATTCGATTCCTGTGTTTGGTTCAAGTATGAAATATATGATCATCGAACGTATCTGTTTTGTTAGATCAACTGGGGAAACAAATCGTATACGTTTATGTTAAACGGCACTCGGGTCTAGTTCCCAGTTCCGTTTAAGGTTAAACGGAACTCGGGTCTGGTTCCCAGTTCCGTTTAAGGTTATACGGAACTCGGGTCTGGTTTCCAGTTCCGTTTTTGTTAAACGGAACTCGGGTCTGGTTCCCAGTTCCGTTTATGTTAAACGGAACTCGGGTCTGGTTCCCAGTTCCGTTTATGTTAAACGGAACTCGGGTCTGGTTCCTAGTTCCGTTTATTAAACGGAACTAGGAACTAGGAACTAGGAACCAACTTCATGCTTCCCTGTTCATCTGCCGACATGCAAAGTGATCAGTTCTTTATATTTACCTTGTACCCCGTAGAATGACATACTAGGATAGAAGCCTACAGCTTATCATAAAAAAGTAGGTTACCTGACTTGTTTGTTGTAGTATAGACCTATAAGTTCTGTTGCATTACATTATAGGCCTCCGCTTGTAGAGTCAAAATCCAAACCAATTGTGATATGAACAGGAATTTTCAGATGAAACAATAAATTTCGAGACGAGCGTGTCCGAAACAAAAGTTTCCGGATTTTATTGCAAAACTAACGTACGTCAAGGGCGGATCCGGGACTTTTTCAAGGTAGTGTCACTATTCCAGATTTTCAGACTTTTGCGACAAACATGCTTTCTGAACCTCATGTCATGTTGCACATGTTAAATAAGACAGTAGATACCACAGGGGCCTGAGACTTTGTTAAAACTGTATTGCCACTAACTGTTACATGTTGGGATCACAGGGACCTGCTAATTTGTTACAATTGTTTTAATTTTTACATATTAGGATCACAGGGGCCTGAGACTTTGTTACAACTGTATTAACTGTTACGTATGAAGATCACAGGGACCTGATACTTTGTTACAACTGTATTAACTGTTACATATTAAGATCACAGGGACCCGATACTTCATTACAACTGTATTAACTGTTACACATTAAGATCGCAGGGACCTGAGAATTTGTTACAACTGTATTGCCACTAATTTACATATTAGGATCACAGGGACCTGATGCTTGGTTACAACTGTATTGGCACTAACTTACATATTGAGATCACAGGGATCTGAGACTTTGTTACAACTGTATTAACTGTTACATATTAAGATCACAGGGACCCGAGACTTCGTTACAACTGTATTGCCACTTATTTAAAAATTGGGATCACAGGGACCTGAGACTTTGTTACAACTGTATTTGCACTAACTTACATGTTGGGATCACAGGGACCTGAGAATTTGTTAAAACTGTATTGCCACTAACTGTTACAGTAATAAAGGCTTTTAGAGCAGCTTAATTTTACAGTTTTTGGGGATTTAGATCAATTTTCGATTATTCGCTTTTACTCCAAAATTTCAATTGTACACTAACAATCTTAGTTTAGGTAAAAGATATATCTAACATATTCTCTTGGGGGCCCCTGCGGTAGGCACAACTTTAATCAGGTCTTTCAGTGTTCATTTTTTTTTTAAATTTTTCTTTAATCTTTTATTTTATTTTGTTTAGTTAATTTAATTTTGATTTTCGCAATATGTTTGATAGTTCTAAAATGCAAATAAATCTCCTTGCAAACAAGAAATGGTAATTTTATGCATATCAGAACTTCAATCTGTTTGAACGGCCATTCTTGATTGTCAGTAAGCACATTGAGCAGAGTTATTTCCCTTAGCTAAAGATGTATTCCCATAATAATTGGTAGAATTGAAAAAAATTGTCAACAAACAGAAAAACTGTTAACCTCATTGTTATATAAATCCAAAAGTGGCTGAAAATTTAAGTTAAAGGGTGAAAATGAAGATTATCTCCCTTTCCGACATGGTTAAGATTTTTTGTTTCTTTTTCAGTTCTACCAATTAATGATCAAACTATACATTCTGCAGATCGTCTTTCATTTCTGATAGAAACTGTAAACAAACCAGTACTTTATTCACATAATACATACTGTAGTATATACATTCCAGAACCAAATGATAGAACCAGAATATACAGTTTTAGATCAGACAGGGTCCGGTTCCGAAAAGTTATGCTGTAACAAAATTCAAAAAATCCTTAATCATGTCTTTTATATTTAAGAACATGTGTTCCTTGCTGTTTAGTTAATTCTTCACATCACAACCACAAGGCAAATAAATAAAGCTTCTCAAATTTATTTTGGAGCAAAAGAGAAACAACAAAGGCTATGTGTAATGCTGGACCTAAATTATTTGAATTATTTTGGAAAGTAACATTTTAATGAACGAGGTATACAAATATGAACAGCGAAAGTAAAAATCATTTTGAAATATAAACTATTACAAATACTAGACATAAATGAAGTAACTTAATAGCTACTATCAGTGGTGGAAACCAGAGCACCTGGAGAAAAACCACCAACTACTATAGGATATTCCTTATTTAAGTCACTACATAAATTAAGTGGTCATTTATGAACGATATGATTACAATAATGAACTATTTTGAATTAAAGCTGAAGAAAAAATAACAAAAAGCTGCACAAAAAGGAGTTTTCACAATAATTTCCATATCAACCGAAAATGCACTGTACATAACATACTTATTTTAAAGGTTTGGAAAACTATGCCCCCTTTTTTTATAAAAGCTGGAGAAAATCCATATATCAACATTTTTCACAATAACAATTTCCATATTTTGAATTACGACATGTATAGAGCTGGAGAAAAATAACAAAAAACTCCATAACAAAGAAGTTTTCACAATAATTTCAAAAATTCTATAACAACCATTACACTGCAAACATAACGCATTTTGAAATGTTCAGACAATTAAGACCATTTGGAATTACAGATGGAGAAAAAATAGCAAAAAAAAATCCACAAAGTGGCATTTTTCACAACAATTTTCATATTCGGAATTACAACTGCAGACGAATAGCAATAAATTCTGTAAATTAATAGTTTTCACAACAATTTCAATATTTTAAATTAAAGCCGGAGAAAAAATACAAAATAAAACATATTGATTATAAAGATACAAATTTCACAATGATTTCCATATTTTGAATTATAGCTGGAGAAAAAATAACAAAAAGCTGCACAAAAAGGAGTTTTCACAATAATTTCCATATCAACCGAAAATGCACTGTACATAACATACTTATTTTAAAGGTTTGGAAAACTATGGCCCCTTTTTTATAAAAGCTGGAGAATATCCATATATCAACATTTTTCACAATAACAATTTCCATGTTTTGAATTACGACATGTATAGAGCTGGAGAAAAATAACAAAAAACTCCATAACAAAGAAGTTTTCACAATAATTTCAAAAATTCTATAACAACCATTACACTGCAAACATAACGCATTTTGAAATGTGTATATAACATCCTCAATGATCCATGTCATTGAAGATGTGCCATTTCGCATTCTTCGGCAACAGTCGTTTTCACTCTTTTTTTCATTCTCAATGATCGGGGCTATATTCACTTTCACTCTCTGTCACATCCTCAATGATCCAGGTAATTGAAGATGGGTCATTTCACATCCTCAATGATCGGGGCTATATTCACATTCACTCTCCGTCACATCCTCAATGATCCATGTCATTGAAGATGGGCCATTTCACATCTTCATTGATCGGGGCTATATTCACATTCACTCACCGTCACATCCTCAATGATCCAGGTACTTGAAGATGGGCCATTTCACATTCTTCGGCTACAGTCGTTTTCACTCTTTTTACATTCTCAATGATCAGGGGCTATATTCACTTTCACTCTCTGTCACATCCTCAATGATCCAGGTACTTGAAGATGGGCCATTTCACATCTTCATTGATCGGGACTATATTCACATTCACTTACCGTCACATCCTCAATGATCCATGTCATTGAAGATGTGCCATTTCACATTCTTCGGCTACAGTCGTTTTCACTCTTTTTACATTCTCAATGATCGGGGCTATATTCACTTTCACTCTCCGTCACATCCTCAATGATCCAGGTAATTGAAGATGGGTCATTTCACATCCTCAATGATCAGGGGTTATATTCCCTTTCACTCTCCGTCACATCCTCAATGATCCATGTCATTGAAGATGTGCCATTTCACATTCTTCGGCTACAGTCGTTTTCACTCTTTTTACATTCTCAATGATCGGGGCTTTATTCACATTCACTCTCCGTCACATCCTCAATGATCCATGTCATTGAAGATGTGCCATTTCACATTCTTCGGCTAAAGTGGTTTTCACTCTTTTTACATTCTCAATGATCAGGGGCTATATTCACTTTCACTCTCTGTCACATCTTCAATGATCCAGGTAATTGAAGATGGGTCATTTCACATCCTCAATGATCAGGGGCTATATTCACTTTCACTCTGCCACATGGTCAATACTCCAGGGCTTCATTCATTTTTACTCTCTGTCACATCCTCAATTATCCAGGTCATTGAAGATGTGCCATTTCACATCATCCATGATTAGGGGCAATATTCACTTTCAATCTCTGTAACATCCTCAATGATCCAGGTCCTTTTTCCCTTACAATTTTATTATCGGGATTTAATAGCACTATATTCACCATATGTCTGTATTATATTACAAAATGGTAGTCAATTTTTATATATAATAAATATCTGAAAAGAAAAAAAATAGACGTACTGTAAATCTAAAATATTTTACTTTTGTTACTTTAACAAAGCTGTATATTTTTCATCTAAAATTATACTATTGTTGTCTTTTTCAATACAATGACAGCTTCAAGACCAGGTATTGCTCTCCTTTTTTTAGGGTGTTTCGATAAAGCCGTTCATTAAATGGCAATATTTCCATTATATTATTTAAAAAAACACGATTTCGTAATATTAAGATAAAATGTCTTCGGGTGGCTTAACAAACTATTTCTGATATCTTGAGTATAGTTTACCATAAAATGCTACCATATTCCAATCGAAACATCCCTCCACTGCAGGTTCACTTTCCATATATGCCTAACCTTTTCAGCATTCTGTCGTTGTACATGTGGAGAGATCTTGTACAAACCAGGAATTCAGGATTAGTTAAGTTCTGTTAAATAAAATAAAAAGGATTATAGAAACTAGTGTTAAATATTAGCTGATGACAAGTCATTTTGTGAACAAAACAAGGTTCACATCTGCCTGAATATTTTGTTTTCATCCCATTATATTAAACAAGTTCACTATTTATAACCTGATCACAACCAAACTTTCTAATTTAAAAGAAGTGTTTACGATACTAAGAGGTAAACATTATTATTATATTATTCTTGCTTAATCTATTTATTATGGTACAATACAAAATTTCTATACCAAGATGCATATTTGTATTGTTTGCAATGCATTATTGAAGCAAGATTCTACAGATATTTACCAAAAAAGTAGTCTGGCAATATCCTAACAGATCTAGAGGAAATTCAGCATGTGTCTCAGTTTGGTAGCGGACAGGTCTTAGATCGATCAGGTCTCTAGCATGTTTGGATGTCCAGGCCGTCTATGATGATGTTATGCCGCCTGCAGTGTTACAATGGCATCCAGACTATCAGGAAATCTACATCCAACTAGGTCACGTGTGAAAAATATCAAATACGATATATATTATATATACATTTTGTAACTATAATGTTGAGTTAGAAACAGATTCCAGTTGTTCCAGTATATTGCTGCATATGTATAAGTTGTCAAAACCGACCCTAGTATTATCGGAAACCCTGTCTACTCTGGCTTTACCGTTTGGCTCTTAACGTATAGCCTACATCTTCAAACCCGACTTCTGCGTTAACTGACCATACATTTTTGTCCCAGTTATTTCTTGTTTCATTACTGTTTACTTTAGATGTGACCAGGCGGGATATCAGATTATATCAAGATACTAAACTAGACCTACTAAAAGTTTGCACTGACTGACATAAGTTTGAGCATTATCAGCAAAGTTTAGGACTGTGTATTATGTTAATCAATATACCTGTTCTTTCTTTTGTTACTGGATATGCATCGTGGATCCATCACCTGTGGACCATGGCCTTGTTTTGTGCACTGCTGAATTTTGTTTTCATCCTTGGAAGTCGGTTTTGGTTGGTTGATACACTAAGCCGAGGTCCATCACAGGAGGTTGGCGCTTGCTTAAATTCCAAGCTGTGTTAACGCGACCCCTGTACATCGGTCGGTTGACTTGTTTTACTATTTCGGATACATTATGGGTTGTCACAAGCTGCCACTGTCTGTTGTATTGTTTTGTCACTTGGTTAAGTACGGTCTGTATTTGCTGGTTGATCTATTCTATTTGGTATGTTCTACATCATAATATTCTCTTTCTATACTCTTTGGGTGGTTATTGGAGGTTGTTCTATACTTTTCAGCCGGTCATTGTTGTTTTTATATACTCTTTGATCGGTCTTTCCTTTCTCTTTTGATGGTCGTTGTTGGTTGTTCTATACTCTTTGGGCGTTATTGGAGGTTGTTCTATACTTTTCAGCTGGTCATTGGTGGTTGTTTTATACTCTTTTGGTGGTCATTGTTGGTTGTTCTATACTTTTTAGCCGGTCATTGGTGGTTGTTTTATACTCTTTAGGTGGTCATTTGTGGTTGTTCTACACTTTTCAGCCGGTCATTGGTGGTTGTTCTATACTCTTTGAGTGGTCATTAGTGGTTGTTTTATACTTTTTAGCCGGTCATTGGTGATTGTTCTATACGCTTTGGTCGCGTCATATTTGTCTCTTTTTGGGGTGTTGTTGGTTATTCTATTCTCTATAAACAGTCATCGGTGGTTATTCTATACCCTTTTGGTCGGTTCTGGGAAGTTTTTTTTACTCTTTGATCGGTCATCTGGGTTGTTATATACTCTTTGGGTAGTCAATGGTGGTTGTTCTTTTCTCTTTGGGTAGTCAATGGTTGTTGCTCTCTTCTCTTTAGATGGTCATTGGTGGTTGTTCAATACTTTTTAGCCGGTCATTTTGGGTTGTTCTATACACTTTGGGTAGTCAATGGTGGTTGTTCTTTTCTCTTTGGGTAGTCAATGGTTGTTGTTCTCTTCTCTTTAAATGGTCATTGGTGGTTGTTCTCTTCTCTTTAGATGGTCATTTGTGGTTGTTCTATTCTCTTTGGGTAGTCAATGGTGGTTGTTCTCTACTCTTTTGATGGTCATTGGTGGTTGTTCTATACTTTTTAGCCGGTCATTGTTGTTTTTTATATACTCTTTGATCGGTCATTCTTTACTCTTTTGATGGTCATTGTTGGTTGTTCTATACTCTTTGGGTGGTCATTGTTGGTTGTTCTATACTTTTTTGATGTTCATTGTTGTTTTTTATATACTCTTTGATCGGCCATTTGTGGTTGTTCTTTACTCTTTTAGCCGTCCATAAGTGGTTGGTCATTTGTAATTTTCTATTATCAATTGGTTGGTCATTTGTAATTTTCTACTATCAATTGGTTGGTCATTTGTAATTTTTCTGTACTCTTTGGTCGGTTATTGGTGGTTGCTCTATTATCTTTAGCCAGTCATTGGTGGTTGCTCTTTAATCTTTAGCCGGTCATTGGTGGTTGTTCTTTAATCTTTGGGTAGTCATTGGTAGTTGTTCTATTATCAATTGGTCGGTCACTGCTAGTTTTTCTATACTCTTTGATCGATCATTGGTGGTTGTTCTAGGGAGGTTGTTCTATACTATTTGGTTGGTCAATGGTGGGGTGGTTGTTCTCTACTTTTTAGATGGTCATTGGTGGTTGTTCTATACTTTTAAGCCGGTCATTGTTGTTTTCTTATATACTCTTTGATCGGTCATTCTTTACTCTTTTGATGGTCATTTGTGGTTGTTCTATGCTCTTTGGGTAGTCAATGCTGGTTGTTCTCTACTCTTTAGATGGTCATTGGTGGTTGTTGTATACTTTTAAGCCGGTCATTGTTGTTTTTTATATACTCTTTGGTTGGTCATTCTTTACTCTTTTGATGGTCATTGTTGGTTGTTCTATACTCTTTGGGTGGTTGTTCTATAATCTTACGATGGTCATTCTATCATCTTTTGGTGGTCATTGGTTGTTGTTCTGTAATCTTTGGGTGGTCATTCTTTACATTTTTGATGGTCATTATTGCTTTTTCTATACTCTTAGACCGATTGATGGTTTTTCTCTACTCTTTGGGTTGTCATTGGCGGCTGTTCTACACTCTTTGGGTGGTTATTAGAGGTTTTTCTATACTTCTTGGTAGGTATTGGTGGTTATTCTCTTTATTTTTGGATGTTCATTTTCGTTGTTCTTTACTCATTAGCCAGCCATTGGTGGTTGTTCTATTCCTTTTGGGTGGTCATTAGTTGTTCTATACTCTTTGATCAGTTATTAGTGGTTTTCTAGTCTCAAGATGGTCATTACTGGTTGTTCTATACTTTTTAGCCGGTCATTAGTGGTTATTCTTTACTCTTTTGATGTTGATTGTTGTTTTTTCTATACTCTTTGATCGGTCATGTTTGGTTGTTCTTTACTCTTTAGCCGGCCATTGGTGGTTGTTCTATACTCCTTAGCCGGCCATAAGTGGTTGTTTTATACTCTTTTGGTAGTCATTGGTAGTTTTCTATTATCAATTGGTTGGTCGTTGATAATTTATCTATACTCTTTGATCGATCATTGGTGGTTGTTCTAGGGAGGTTGTTCTATACTATTTGGTTGGTCAATGATGGTTTTTCTCCTTTTTTATTGTCATTTTTCGATGTTCTATACTCTTTAGCCAGTCATGGGTGGTTGTTCTCTACTCTTTGGTTGGTTATTGTTGGTTAATCTGTACTTTTTAGTCGGTCAATGGTGGTTATTCTTTACTCTTTTGATGTTCATTGTTGGGTTTTTCTTTACTCTTTAATCGGTCATTGGTAGTTGTTCTCTACTCTTAAGCCGTTCATTTTTGGTTGTTCTAAACTTTTTCGCCAGCAGTTGATGGTTGTTTTCTACTCTTTTGGTGGTCATTGATGGTTGTTCTATACATTTTAACCGGGCATAGGTGGTTGTTCTATTAGCTTTGATTGGTCATTTTTTGTTGTTATTTACGTTTTATCCGGTCATTGGTGGTTGTTCTCTATCCTTTTGGTGGTCATTGGTGGTTGTTCTATACGCTTATTTGTCGGTCCTTGGTAGTTGTTTTATACTCATTGACCTGTCAATGGTAGTTGTTGATACTAGATTGTCATTTTCGGTTGGTTTTATTACTCTTAAGCCTGTCATTGCTGTTTGTACTTTACTCTTTTGGTGGTAATTTTTGGTTGTCTCTCTAATCGATTGGTCGGGCGTTGCTAGTTTTTCTATACTCTTAGATCGATCATTGGTGTTTGTTCTATGGAAGTTGCTCAATACTTTTTTGTTGGTCATTGATTGTTGATCTTTACCCTTTGGGTGGGCATTGGTAGTTGTTCTTTACTCTTTGATCGGTCATTGGTAATTCTTCTATGGAAGTTGCTCTATACTATTTGGTTGGTCATTGAAAGTTGCTCTATACTATTTGGTTGGTCATTGTTGGTTGTTCTTTATCCTTTTGGTGGCCATTGTTGGTTGTTCTTTACCCTTTGAACGGTCATCGGTAGTTGTTCTTTACTCTTTGATCGGTCATTGGTAGTTGTTCTATAATCTTTTGCTGGTCATTCCTTACCCTTTTTTTTGGTTGTTCTCTACTCTTTTGGTGGTTATTGGAGGTTTTTCTATAGTTCTTGGTAGGTCATTGGTTGTTTTTCTTCACTCTTTAGTTGGTCATAGGAGGTTGTTCTATACTTTTTTGGTCGGTTCTTGGTAGTTATCTATACTCTTTGAACGATCATAGATGATTGTTCTCTAATCTTTAGGTGGTCATTCTCTTTGGGTGATCATTTGTGGTTGTTTTAATTACTTCTTAAGCCAGTCATTTGTGGTTGTTTTATACTCTTTGGGAGGTCAGTTTTGGTTGTGTCTCTACTCGATTGGTCGGGTGTTGCTAGTTTATATATACTCTTAGATCGATCATTGGTGTTAATTCAATAGATGCTCAATATTTTTTTGTTGGTCATTGTTGGTTGTTCCCTACTCTTTGGGTGGTCAATGGTGGTTGTTCTTTACCCTTTGAACAGTCATCGGTAGTTGTTCTTTACTCTTTGATCGGTCATTGGTAGTGGTTCTATAATCTTTGGCTGGTCATTCCTTACCCTTTTGTTGGTTTTTCTAAACCCTTTGTTCGGTCATTGATGGTTGTTCTATACTCTTTAGGTGGTCATTCTATACTCTTTGCCCGGTCATTGATGGTTGTTCTATACTACTGATGGTCATTGATGGTTTTTCTATACTCTTTGAACGGTCATTGATGGTTTTTCTCTACTCTTTAGTAGGTCATTGGAGGTTGTTCTATACTTTTTTGATCTGTTCTTGGTAGTTATCTATTCTCTCGGTCAATGATGATTGTTCTCTAATCTTTAGGTGGTCATTCTCTACTCTTTGGGTGGTCATTGTGAGTTGTTTCATACTTTTTAGTCGGTCATTGTTGGTTATTCTCTACTCTTTTGGTGGTCATATGAAGTTGTTCTATACTCTTTTTGTCGGTTCTTGGGATTTTAGTTTTACTTTGATCTGTCATTGATGGTTGCTCTATACTCTTTGGATAGCCATTTTTGGTTGTTTTAATTACTTCCTAAGCCAGTCATTGGTGGTTGCTTTATACGATTGGTCGGGCGTTGGTAGTTTTTCTATACTCTTAGATCGATCATTGGTGGTTGTTCTATGGCGGTTGTTCTATACCATTTGGTTACAATGGTGGTTATTCGCTACTCGTTGGGTGGTCATTCGTTGTTCTCTACGCTTTGGGTGGTCATTGGTTGTTGTTCTATACTCTTTAGCCGGTAATTTGTGGTTTATCTGTACTGTTTAGATTGGCATTGATGATGGTTCTGTGCAAGATCATTTGTTTGTCTTTGGCGGTTGCTCAACATTCTTTAGTCCGTCATTGGTGGTTGTTCTGCACAGCATTTCAGCTTTCTGTTTGATCCTGTTCGAGATAACAAATACCTTGGTTATTTCCTGTTATACCCAAATACCATTCAATGTGTATATAGTCAAGCATCGTTATCTCCGAGTAAACGTGGCCATAGGAAAACTTCGAGTTATCAGAGTATTCGAGTTACAAGAGTTTGAATGCTAGTGTAAAGCTTGGGATTGACCAACAAAATACGTGGAATAATACGAGTTCGAAATAACGAGGTCCTACTGCACTATATATTAACAATCCATATGTGATCGTGGAAGTAATAGCGACAGTACGGACAAATAAATTGTCAAATTTTCAAGGCTATCCGCCCCTTTATCAAGACACATACAATCCATATGTATATATTGCTTTAAACAACCTTAACTAGGAAGAATATCCGTTAAATTAACATAAGTAAACGTTTGCAGATTTGTACCCAATGTCATAGGATGTTCTTAAAATGAGCTTATTTTAGGACTGTGATATTTCATGTAATATAAATTATACCTGTACTGTTTAGATTGGTAATAAACCAATATTTGGTAAAATCGGCGATACCTTACCGTCGCCACGTATAAAAACGATACCTTCAGACTAATGTCATCAGGCCGCGTACTGTTCATTACAAAGCACGTTTGCTTGTAATAACAGTAAATCTGTTGGAGAAGAAGGACAGGAAATGGTGAGAAACTAAATCCAAGTCGGCCTATCCAAACACTATCATACCCCTCATGTCAATCAAATTATGAACGCTGCCGATTTCTCTCAAGTCAATCGCCCCGCATTCAACTCAAGTTTTACATGTTTTCAAACAGGTAAATCCCAAAACAATCAGACACCAATGATTGTGAGGGATTTTCTTGAAGAAAACAATGCAAAGCCAGAGAAGAACACAGTATGAAAGACCCGATCAAAGATCAACATTGTCCATTTCTTCGATTGCAAGAGCGAGTTAGGTTTGAAAGCAGCCTAGTTGGAATTTCGATCCGACGCATTATCTTTCCTTCAAATCTTAAAACAGATTGAGAAAAACAAAGAATATAACCGTTCTGCCGATGAAAAATACCTGACCGCTGCGCGGTCAAGTGCTCCACATCCAGTACAGCGTTTGAGGTATGTCGGCAGCAACTCCTCTGCACCAGTACAGCCTATCGAGGTATCTCTCTTCCATCCCTGTTCCAGTACAGCCAAACTAGGAATCTGCTTCGGACCGCTCCAGTACTGCCATACGAGGCCCGGTATTCCCAGGATCTGCAATGTTATTCTGACAGAGTGTAATTATTTTGAAAGATTTGCAATGGTATCGATTTACCAAACCAATATTTGGTAAAATCGGCGATACCTTACCGCCGCCACGTATAAAAACGATACCTTCAGACTAATGTCATCAGGCCGCGTACTGTTCATTACAAAGCACGTTTGCTTGTAATAACAGTAAATCTGTTGTAGAAGAAGGACAGGAAATGGTGAGAAACTAAATCCAAGTCGGCCTATCCAAACACTATCATACCCCTCATGTCAATCAAATTATGAACGCTGCTGATTTCTCTCAAGTCAATCGCCCCGCATTCAACCTTTTTTACATGTTTTCAAACAGGTAAATCCCAAAACAATCAGACACCAATGATTGTGAGGGATTTTCTTAAAGAAAACAATGCAAAGCCAGAGAAGAACACAGTATGAAAGACCCGATCAAAGATTAACATTGTCCATTTCTTCGATTGCAAGAGCGAGTTAGGTTTGAAAGCAGCCTAGTTGGAATTTCGATCCGACGCATTATCTTTCCTTCAAATCTTACAACAGATTGAGAAAAACAAAGAATATTACCGTTCTGCCGATGAAAAATACCTGACCGCTGAGCGGTCAAGTGCTCCACATCCAGTACAGCGTTTGAGGTATGTCGGCAGCAACTCCTCTGCACCAGTACAGCCTATCGAGGTATCTCTCCTCCATCCCTGTTCCAGTACAGCCAAACTAGGAATCTGCTTCGGACCGCTCCAGTACTGCCATACGAGGCCCGGTATTCCCAGGATCTGCAATGTTATTCTGACAGAGTGTAATTATTTTGAAAGATTTGCAATGGTATCGATTTACCAAACCAATATTTGGTAAAATCGGCGATACCTTACCGCCGCCACGTATAAAAACGATACCTTCAGACTAATGTCATCAGGCCGCGTACTGTTCATTACAAAGCACGTTTGCTTGTAATAACAGTAAATCTGTTGTAGAAGAAGGACAGGAAATGGTGAGAAACTAAATCCAAGTCGGCCTATCCAAACACTATCATACCCCTCATGTCAATCAAATTATGAACGCTGCTGATTTCTCTCAAGTCAATCGCCCCGCATTCAACCTTTTTTTACATGTTTTCAAACAGGTAAATCCCAAAACAATCAGACACCAATGATTGTGAGGGATTTTCTTGAAGAAAACAATGCAAAGCCAGAGAAGAACACAGTATGAAAGACCCGATCAAAGATCAACATTGTCCATTTCTTCGATTGCAAGAGCGAGTTAGGTTTGAAAGCAGCCTAGTTGGAATTTCGATCCGACGCATTATCTTTCCTTCAAATCTTACAACAGATTGAGAAAAACAAAGAATATTACCGTTCTGCCGATGAAAAATACCTGACCGCTGCGCGGTCAAGTGCTCCACATCCAGTACAGCGTTTGAGGTATGTCGGCAGCAACTCCTCTGCACCAGTACAGCCTATCGAGGTATCTCTCCTCCATCCCTGTTCCAGTACAGCCAAACTAGGAATCTGCTTCGGACCGCTCCAGTACTGCCATACGAGGCCCGGTATTCCCAGGATCTGCAATGTTATTCTGACAGAGTGTAATTATTTTGAAAGATTTGCAATGGTATCGATTTACCAAACCAATATTTGGTAAAATCGGCGATACCTTACCGCCGCCACGTATCAAAACGATTCCTTCAGACTAATGTCATCAGGCCGCGTACTGTTCATTACAAAGCACGTTTGCTTGTAATAACAGTAAATCTGTTGTAGAAGAAGGACAGGAAATGGTGAGAAACTAAATCCAAGTCGGCCTATCCAAACACTATCATACCCCTCATGTCAATCAAATTATGAACGCTGCTGATTTCTCTCAAGTCAACCGCCCGCATTCAACTCAAGTTTTACAGATCTTCAGAGGTAGAAAACCCGGCATAATCAAATACAATATCATTCTC
Organism: Mimachlamys varia; assembly: GCA_947623455.1. NCBI lineage: Eukaryota > Metazoa > Mollusca > Bivalvia > Pectinida > Pectinidae > Mimachlamys > Mimachlamys varia. Next base: position 10,270,506 of record OX392541.1, on the reverse strand, counting down.
GCCTCATGCGTCGGTCGACTGGCATACCAAATGTACATCTAATGCAACTTGATATGCCAACATGATGTGAGAAGGCATTATTGTATAAGAATAGCAGATATTATCTTCATAAAGGTATCTGTAATTATAGAAAGGAACACAGTTTGAAAGACCCGATCAAAGATCAACATTGTACATTTCTTCGACTGCAAGAGTGAATAAGGTTTGAAAGCAGCCTAGTTGGAATTTCGGTCCGACGCATTATCTTCCATTCATTCTTACAACAGATTGAGACAAAGAAAGAATATTACCGTTCTGCCGATGAAAAATACCTGACCGCTGCGCGGTCAAGTGCTCCACATCCAGTACAGCGTTTGAGGTATGTCGGCAGCAACTCCTCTGCACCAGTACAGCCTATCGAGGTATCTCTCCTCCATCCCTGTTCCAGTACAGCCAAACTAGGAATCTGCTTCGGACCGCTCCAGTACTGCCATACGAGGCCCGGTATTCCCAGGATCTGCAATGTTATTCTGACAGAGTGTAATTATTTTGAAAGATTTGCAATGGTATCGATTTACCAAACCAATATTTGGTAAAATCGGCGATACCTTACCGCCGCCACGTATAAAAACGATACCTTCAGACTATTGTCATCAGGCCGCGTACTGTTCATTACAAAGCACGTTTGCTTGTAATAGCAGTAAATCTGTTGTAGAAGGAGGACAGGAAATGGTGAGAAACTAAATCCAAGTCGGCCTATCCAAACACTATCATACCCCTCATGTCAATCAAATTATGAACGCTGCTGATTTCTCTCAAGTCAATCGCCCCGCATTCAACCTTTTTTTACATGTTTTCAAACAGGTAAATCCCAAAACAATCAGATACCAATGATTGTGAGGGATTTTCTTGAAGAAAACAATGCAAAGCCAGAGAAGAACACAGTATGAAAGACCCGATCAAAGATCAACATTGTCCATTTCTTCGATTGCAAGAGCGAGTAAGGTTTGAAAGTAGCCTAGTTGGAATTTTGATCCGACGCATTATCTTTCCTTCAAATCTTACAACAGATTGAGAAAAACAAAGAATATTACCGTTCTGCCGATGAAAAATACCTGACCGCTGCGCGGTCAAGTGCTCCACATCCAGTACAGCGTTTGAGGTATGTCGGCAGCAACTCCTCTGCACCAGTACAGCCTATCGAGGTATCTATCCTCCATCCCTGTTCCAGTACAGCCAAACTAGGAATCTGCTTCGGACAGCTCCAGTACTGCCATACGAGGCCCGGTATTCCCAGGATCTGCAATGTTATTCTGACAGAGTGTAATTATATTAAAAGATTTGCAATGGTATCGATTTACCAAACCAATATTTGGTAAAATCGGCGATACCTTACCGCCGCCACGTATCAAAACGATTCCTTCAGACTAATGTCATCAGGCCGCGTACTGTTCATTACAAAGCACGTTTGCTTGTAATAACAGTAAATCTGTTGTAGAAGAAGGACAGGAAATGGTGAGAAACTAAATCCAAGTCGGCCTATCCAAACACTATCATACCCCTCATGTCAATCAAATTATGAACGCTGCTGATTTCTCTCAAGTCAACCGCCCGCATTCAACTCAAGTTTTACAGATCTTCAGAGGTAGAAAACCCGGCATAATCAAATACAATATCATTCTCGCCTCATGCGTCGGTCGACTGGCATACCAAATGTACATCTAATGCAACTTGATATGCCAACATGATGTGAGAAGGCATTATTGTATAAGAATAGCAGATATTATCTTCATAAAGGTATCTGTAATTATAGAAAGGAACACAGTTTGAAAGACCCGATCAAAGATCAACATTGTACATTTCTTCGACTGCAAGAGTGAGTAAGGTTTGAAAGCAGCCTAGTTGGAATTTCGATCCGACGCATTATCTTCCATTCATTCTTACAACAGATTGAGACAAAGAAAGAATATTACCGTTCTGCCGATGAAAAATACCTGACCGCTGCGCGGTCAAGTGCTCCACATCCAGTACAGCGTTTGAGGTATGTCGGCAGCAACTCCTCTGCACCAGTACAACCTATCGAGGTATCTCTCCTCCATCCCTGTTCCAGTACAGCCAAACTAAGAATCTGCTTCGGACCGCTCCAGTACTGCCATACGAGGCCCGGTATTCCCAGGATCTGCAATGTTATTCTGACAGAGTGTAATTATTTTGAAAGATTTGCAATGGTATCGATTTACCAAACCAATATTTGGTAAAATCGGCGATACCTTACCGCCGCCACGTATAAAAACGATACCTTCAGACTATTGTCATCAGGCCGCGTACTGTTCATTACAAAGCACGTTTGCTTGTAATAACAGTAAATCTGTTGTAGAAGGAGGACAGGAAATGGTGAGAAACTAAATCCAAGTCGGCCTATCCAAACACTATCATACCCCTCATGTCAATCAAATTATAAACGCTGCTGATTTCTCTCAAGTCAACCGCCCGCATTCAACTCAAGTTTTACAGATCTTCAGAGGTAGAAAACCCGGCATAATCAAATACAATATCATTCTCGCCTCATGCGTCGGTCGACTGGCATACCAAATGTACATCTAATGCAACTTGATATGCCAACATGATGTGAGAAGGCATTATTGTATAAGAATAGCAGATATTATCTTCATAAAGGTATCTGTAATTATAGAAAGGAACACAGTTTGAAAGACCCGATCAAAGATCAACATTGTACATTTCTTCGACTGCAAGAGTGAGTAAGGTTTGAAAGCAGCCTAGTTGGAATTTCGATCCGACGCATTATCTTTCATTCATTCTTACAACAGATTGAGACAAAGAAAGAATATTACCGTTCTGCCGATGAAAAATACCTGACCGCTGCGCGGTCAAGTGCTCCACATCCAGTACAGCGTTTGAGGTATGTCGGCAGCAACTCCTCTGCACCAGTACAGCCTATCGAGGTATCTCTCCTCCATCCCTGTTCCAGTACAGCCAAACTAGGAATCTGCTTCGGACCGCTCCAGTACTGCCATACGAGGCCCGGTATTCCCAGGATCTGCAATGTTATTCTGACAGAGTGTAATTATTTTGAAAGATTTGCAATGGTATCGATTTACCAAACCAATATTTGGTAAAATCGGCGATACCTTACCGCCGCCACGTATAAAAACGATACCTTCAGACTATTGTCATCAGGCCGCGTACTGTTCATTACAAAGCACGTTTGCTTGTAATAACAGTAAATCTGTTGTAGAAGGAGGACAGGAAATGGTGAGAAACTAAATCCAAGTCGGCCTATCCAAACACTATCATACCCCTCATGTCAATCAAATTATGAACGCTGCTGATTTCTCTCAAGTCAATCGCCCCGCATTCAACCTTTTTTCACATGTTTTCAAACAGGTAAATCCCAAAACAATCAGACACCAATGATTGTGAGGGATTTTCTTGAAGAAAACAATGCAAAGCCAGAGAAGAACACAGTATGAAAGACCCGATCAAAGATCAACATTGTCCATTTCTTCGATTGCAAGAGCGAGTAAGGTTTGAAAGTAGCCTAGTTGGAATTTTGATCCAACGCATTATCTTTCCTTCAAATCTTACAACAGATTGAGAAAAACAAAGAATATTACCGTTCTGCCGATGAAAAATACCTGACCGCTGCGCGGTCAAGTGCTCCACATCCAGTACAGCGTTTGAGGTATGTCGGCAGCAACTCCTCTGCACCAGTACAGCCTATCGAGGTATCTATCCTCCATCCCTGTTCCAGTACAGCCAAACTAGGAATCTGCTTCGGACAGCTCCAGTACTGCCATACGAGGCCCGGTATTCCCAGGATCTGCAATGTTATTCTGACAGAGTGTAATTATATTAAAAGATTTGCAATGGTATCGATTTACCAAACCAATATTTGGTAAAATCGGCGATACCTTACCGCCGCCACGTATCAAAACGATTCCTTCAGACTAATGTCATCAGGCCGCGTACTGTTCATTACAAAGCACGTTTGCTTGTAATAACAGTAAATCTGTTGTAGAAGAAGGACAGGAAATGGTGAGAAACTAAATCCAAGTCGGCCTATCTAAACACTATCATACCCCTCATGTCAATCAAATTATGAACGCTGCTGATTTCTCTCAAGTCAACCGCCCGCATTCAACTCAAGTTTTACAGATCTTCAGAGGTAGAAAACCCGGCATAATCAAATACAATATCATTCTCGCCTCATGCGTCGGTCGACTGGCATACCAAATGTACATCTAATGCAACTTGATATGCCAACATGATGTGAGAAGGCATTATTGTATAAGAATAGCAGATATTATCTTCATAAAGGTATCTGTAATCATAGAAAGGAACACAGTTTGAAAGACCCGATCAAAGATCAACATTGTACATTTCTTCGACTGCAAGAGTGAGTAAGGTTTGAAAGCAGCCTAGTTGGAATTTCGATCCGACGCATTATCTTTCATTCATTCTTACAACAGATTGAGACAAAGAAAGAATATTACCGTTCTGCCGATGAAAAATACCTGACCGCTGCGCGGTCAAGTGCTCCACATCCAGTACAGCGTTTGAGGTATGTCGGCAGCAACTCCTCTGCACCAGTACAGCCTATCGAGGTATCTCTCCTCCATCCCTGTTCCAGTACAGCCAAACTAGGAATCTGCTTCGGACCGCTCCAGTACTGCCATACGAGGCCCGGTATTCCCAGGATCTGCAATGTTATTCTGACAGAGTGTAATTATTTTGAAAGATTTGCAATGGTATCGATTTACCAAACCAATATTTGGTAAAATCGGCGATACCTTACCGCCGCCACGTATAAAAACGATACCTTCAGACTAATGTCATCAGGCCGCGTACTGTTCATTACAAAGCACGTTTGCTTGTAATAACAGTAAATCTGTTGTAGAAGAAGGACAGGAAATGGTGAGAAACTAAATCCAAGTCGGCCTATCCAAACACTATCATACCCCTCATATCAATCAAATTATGAACGCTGCTGATTTCTCTCAAGTCAATCGCCCCGCATTCAACCTTTTTTTTACATGTTTTCAAACAGGTAAATCCCAAAACAATCAGACACCAATGATTGTGAGGGATTTTCTTAAAGAAAACAATGCAAAGCCAGAGAAGAACACAGTATGAAAGACCCGATCAAAGATCAACATTGTCCATTTCTTCGATTGCAAGAGCGAGTTAGGTTTGAAAGCAGCCTAGTTGGAATTTCGATCCGACGCATTATCTTTCCTTCAAATCTTACAACAGATTGAGAAAAACAAAGAATATTACCGTTCTGCCGATGAAAAATACCTGACCGCTGCGCGGTCAAGTGCTCCACATCCAGTACAGCGTTTGAGGTATGTCGGCAGCAACTCCTCTGCACCAGTACAGCCTATCGAGGTATCTCTCCTCCATCCCTGTTCCAGTACAGCCAAACTAGGAATCTGCTTCGGACCGCTCCAGTACTGCCATACGAGGCCCGGTATTCCCAGGATCTGCAATGTTATTCTGACAGAGTGTAATTATTTTGAAAGATTTGCAATGGTATCGATTTACCAAACCAATATTTGGTAAAATCGGCGATACCTTACCGCCGCCACGTATAAAAACGATACCTTCAGACTATTGTCATCAGGCCGCGTACTGTTCATTACAAAGCACGTTTGCTTGTAATAACAGTAAATCTGTTGTAGAAGGAGGACAGGAAATGGTGAGAAACTAAATCCAAGTCGGCCTATCCAAACACTATCATACCCCTCATGTCAATCAAATTATGAACGCTGCTGATTTCTCTCAAGTCAATCGCCCCGCATTCAACCTTTTTTCACATGTTTTCAAACAGGTAAATCCCAAAACAATCAGACACCAATGATTGTGAGGGATTTTCTTGAAGAAAACAATGCAAAGCCAGAGAAGAACACAGTATGAAAGACCCGATCAAAGATCAACATTGTCCATTTCTTCGATTGCAAGAGCGAGTAAGGTTTGAAAGTAGCCTAGTTGGAATTTTGATCCAACGCATTATCTTTCCTTCAAATCTTACAACAGATTGAGAAAAACAAAGAATATTACCGTTCTGCCGATGAAAAATACCTGACCGCTGCGCGGTCAAGTGCTCCACATCCAGTACAGCGTTTGAGGTATGTCGGCAGCAACTCCTCTGCACCAGTACAGCCTATCGAGGTATCTATCCTCCATCCCTGTTCCAGTACAGCCAAACTAGGAATCTGCTTCGGACAGCTCCAGTACTGCCATACGAGGCCCGGTATTCCCAGGATCTGCAATGTTATTCTGACAGAGTGTAATTATATTAAAAGATTTGCAATGGTATCGATTTACCAAACCAATATTTGGTAAAATCGGCGATACCTTACCGCCGCCACGTATCAAAACGATTCCTTCAGACTAATGTCATCAGGCCGCGTACTGTTCATTACAAAGCACGTTTGCTTGTAATAACAGTAAATCTGTTGTAGAAGAAGGACAGGAAATGGTGAGAAACTAAATCCAAGTCGGCCTATCTAAACACTATCATACCCCTCATGTCAATCAAATTATGAACGCTGCTGATTTCTCTCAAGTCAACCGCCCGCATTCAACTCAAGTTTTACAGATCTTCAGAGGTAGAAAACCCGGCATAATCAAATACAATATCATTCTCGCCTCATGCGTCGGTCGACTGGCATACCAAATGTACATCTAATGCAACTTGATATGCCAACATGATGTGAGAAGGCATTATTGTATAAGAATAGCAGATATTATCTTCATAAAGGTATCTGTAATCATAGAAAGGAACACAGTTTGAAAGACCCGATCAAAGATCAACATTGTACATTTCTTCGACTGCAAGAGTGAGTAAGGTTTGAAAGCAGCCTAGTTGGAATTTCGATCCGACGCATTATCTTTCATTCATTCTTACAACAGATTGAGACAAAGAAAGAATATTACCGTTCTGCCGATGAAAAATACCTGACCGCTGCGCGGTCAAGTGCTCCACATCCAGTACAGCGTTTGAGGTATGTCGGCAGCAACTCCTCTGCACCAGTACAGCCTATCGAGGTATCTCTCCTCCATCCCTGTTCCAGTACAGCCAAACTAGGAATCTGCTTCGGACCGCTCCAGTACTGCCATACGAGGCCCGGTATTCCCAGGATCTGCAATGTTATTCTGACAGAGTGTAATTATTTTGAAAGATTTGCAATGGTATCGATTTACCAAACCAATATTTGGTAAAATCGGCGATACCTTACCGCCGCCACGTATAAAAACGATACCTTCAGACTAATGTCATCAGGCCGCGTACTGTTCATTACAAAGCACGTTTGCTTGTAATAACAGTAAATCTGTTGTAGAAGAAGGACAGGAAATGGTGAGAAACTAAATCCAAGTCGGCCTATCCAAACACTATCATACCCCTCATATCAATCAAATTATGAACGCTGCTGATTTCTCTCAAGTCAATCGCCCCGCATTCAACCTTTTTTTTACATGTTTTCAAACAGGTAAATCCCAAAACAATCAGACACCAATGATTGTGAGGGATTTTCTTAAAGAAAACAATGCAAAGCCAGAGAAGAACACAGTATGAAAGACCCGATCAAAGATCAACATTGTCCATTTCTTCGATTGCAAGAGCGAGTTAGGTTTGAAAGCAGCCTAGTTGGAATTTCGATCCGACGCATTATCTTTCCTTCAAATCTTACAACAGATTGAGAAAAACAAAGAATATTACCGTTCTGCCGATGAAAAATACCTGACCGCTGCGCGGTCAAGTGCTCCACATCCAGTACAGCGTTTGAGGTATGTCGGCAGCAACTCCTCTGCACCAGTACAGCCTATCGAGGTATCTCTCCTCCATCCCTGTTCCAGTACAGCCAAACTAGGAATCTGCTTCGGACCGCTCCAGTACTGCCATACGAGGCCCGGTATTCCCAGGATCTGCAATGTTATTCTGACAGAGTGTAATTATTTTGAAAGATTTGCAATGGTATCGATTTACCAAACCAATATTTGGTAAAATCGGCGATACCTTACCGCCGCCACGTATAAAAACGATACCTTCAGACTATTGTCATCAGGCCGCGTACTGTTCATTACAAAGCACGTTTGCTTGTAATAACAGTAAATCTGTTGTAGAAGGAGGACAGGAAATGGTGAGAAACTAAATCCAAGTCGGCCTATCCAAACACTATCATACCCCTCATGTCAATCAAATTATGAACGCTGCTGATTTCTCTCAAGTCAATCGCCCCGCATTCAACCTTTTTTCACATGTTTTCAAACAGGTAAATCCCAAAACAATCAGACACCAATGATTGTGAGGGATTTTCTTGAAGAAAACAATGCAAAGCCAGAGAAGAACACAGTATGAAAGACCCGATCAAAGATCAACATTGTCCATTTCTTCGATTGCAAGAGCGAGTAAGGTTTGAAAGTAGCCTAGTTGGAATTTTGATCCAACGCATTATCTTTCCTTCAAATCTTACAACAGATTGAGAAAAACAAAGAATATTACCGTTCTGCCGATGAAAAATACCTGACCGCTGCGCGGTCAAGTGCTCCACATCCAGTACAGCGTTTGAGGTATGTCGGCAGCAACTCCTCTGCACCAGTACAGCCTATCGAGGTATCTATCCTCCATCCCTGTTCCAGTACAGCCAAACTAGGAATCTGCTTCGGACAGCTCCAGTACTGCCATACGAGGCCCGGTATTCCCAGGATCTGCAATGTTATTCTGACAGAGTGTAATTATATTAAAAGATTTGCAATGGTATCGATTTACCAAACCAATATTTGGTAAAATCGGCGATACCTTACCGCCGCCACGTATCAAAACGATTCCTTCAGACTAATGTCATCAGGCCGCGTACTGTTCATTACAAAGCACGTTTGCTTGTAATAACAGTAAATCTGTTGTAGAAGAAGGACAGGAAATGGTGAGAAACTAAATCCAAGTCGGCCTATCTAAACACTATCATACCCCTCATGTCAATCAAATTATGAACGCTGCTGATTTCTCTCAAGTCAACCGCCCGCATTCAACTCAAGTTTTACAGATCTTCAGAGGTAGAAAACCCGGCATAATCAAATACAATATCATTCTCGCCTCATGCGTCGGTCGACTGGCATACCAAATGTACATCTAATGCAACTTGATATGCCAACATGATGTGAGAAGGCATTATTGTATAAGAATAGCAGATATTATCTTCATAAAGGTATCTGTAATCATAGAAAGGAACACAGTTTGAAAGACCCGATCAAAGATCAACATTGTACATTTCTTCGACTGCAAGAGTGAGTAAGGTTTGAAAGCAGCCTAGTTGGAATTTCGATCCGACGCATTATCTTTCATTCATTCTTACAACAGATTGAGACAAAGAAAGAATATTACCGTTCTGCCGATGAAAAATACCTGACCGCTGCGCGGTCAAGTGCTCCACATCCAGTACAGCGTTTGAGGTATGTCGGCAGCAACTCCTCTGCACCAGTACAGCCTATCGAGGTATCTCTCCTCCATCCCTGTTCCAGTACAGCCAAACTAGGAATCTGCTTCGGACCGCTCCAGTACTGCCATACGAGGCCCGGTATTCCCAGGATCTGCAATGTTATTCTGACAGAGTGTAATTATTTTGAAAGATTTGCAATGGTATCGATTTACCAAACCAATATTTGGTAAAATCGGCGATACCTTACCGCCGCCACGTATAAAAACGATACCTTCAGACTAATGTCATCAGGCCGCGTACTGTTCATTACAAAGCACGTTTGCTTGTAATAACAGTAAATCTGTTGTAGAAGAAGGACAGGAAATGGTGAGAAACTAAATCCAAGTCGGCCTATCCAAACACTATCATACCCCTCATATCAATCAAATTATGAACGCTGCTGATTTCTCTCAAGTCAATCGCCCCGCATTCAACCTTTTTTTTACATGTTTTCAAACAGGTAAATCCCAAAACAATCAGACACCAATGATTGTGAGGGATTTTCTTAAAGAAAACAATGCAAAGCCAGAGAAGAACACAGTATGAAAGACCCGATCAAAGATCAACATTGTCCATTTCTTCGATTGCAAGAGCGAGTTAGGTTTGAAAGCAGCCTAGTTGGAATTTCGATCCGACGCATTATCTTTCCTTCAAATCTTACAACAGATTGAGAAAAACAAAGAATATTACCGTTCTGCCGATGAAAAATACCTGACCGCTGCGCGGTCAAGTGCTCCACATCCAGTACAGCGTTTGAGGTATGTCGGCAGCAACTCCTCTGCACCAGTACAGCCTATCGAGGTATCTCTCCTCCATCCCTGTTCCAGTACAGCCAAACTAGGAATCTGCTTCGGACCGCTCCAGTACTGCCATACGAGGCCCGGTATTCCCAGGATCTGCAATGTTATTCTGACAGAGTGTAATTATTTTGAAAGATTTGCAAAGGTATCGATTTACCAAACCAATATTTGGTAAAATCGGCGATACCTTACCGCCGCCACGTATAAAAACGATACCTTCAGACTAATGTCATCAGGCCGCGTACTGTTCATTACAAAGCACGTTTGCTTGTAATAACAGTAAATCTGTTGTAGAAGAAGGACAGGAAATGGTGAGAAACTAAATCCAAGTCGGCCTATCCAAACACTATCATACCCCTCATGTCAATCAAATTATGAACGCTGCTGATTTCTCTCAAGTCAACCGCCCGCATTCAACTCAAGTTTTACAGATCTTCAGAGGTAGAAAACCCGGCATAATCAAATACAATATCATTCTCGCCTCATGCGTCGGTCGACTGGCATACCAAATGTACATCTAATGCAACTTGATATGCCAACATGATGTGAGAAGGCATTATTGTATAAGAATAGCAGATATTATCTTCATAAAGGTATCTGTAATTATAGAAAGGAACACAGTTTGAAAGACCCGATCAAAGATCAACATTGTACATTTCTTCGACTGCAAGAGTGAGTAAGGTTTGAAAGCAGCCTAGTTGGAATTTCGGTCCGACGCATTATCTTCCATTCATTCTTACAACAGATTGAGACAAAGAAAGAATATTACCGTTCTGCCGATGAAAAATACCTGACCGCTGCGCGGTCAAGTGCTCCACATCCAGTACAGCGTTTGAGGTATGTCGGCAGCAACTCCTCTGCACCAGTACAGCCTATCGAGCTATCTCTCCTCCATCCCTGTTCCAGTACAGCCAAACTAGGAATCTGCTTCGGACCGCTCCAGTACTGCCATACGAGGCCCGGTATTCCCAGGATCTGCAATGTTATTCTGACAGAGTGTAATTATTTTGAAAGATTTGCAATGGTATCGATTTACCAAACCAATATTTGGTAAAATCGGCGATACCTTACCGCCGCCACGTATCAAAACGATTCCTTCAGACTAATGTCATCAGGCCGCGTACTGTTCATTACAAAGCACGTTTGCTTGTAATAACAGTAAATCTGTTGTAGAAGAAGGACAGGAAATGGTGAGAAACTAAATCCAAGTCGGCCTATCCAAACACTATCATACCCCTCATGTCAATCAAATTATGAACGCTGCTGATTTCTCTCAAGTCAACCGCCCGCATTCAACTCAAGTTTTACAGATCTTCAGAGGTAGAAAACCCGGCATAATCAAATACAATATCATTCTCGCCTCATGCGTCGGTCGACTGGCATACCAAATGTACATCTAATGCAACTTGATATGCCAACATGATGTGAGAAGGCATTATTGTATAAGAATAGCAGATATTATCTTCATAAAGGTATCTGTAATTATAGAAAGGAACACAGTTTGAAAGACCCGATCAAAGATCAACATTGTACATTTCTTCGACTGCAAGAGTGAGTAAGGTTTGAAAGCAGCCTAGTTGGAATTTCGATCCGACGCATTATCTTTCATTCATTCTTACAACAGATTGAGACAAAGAAAGAATATTACCGTTCTGCCGATGAAAAATACCTGACCGCTGCGCGGTCAAGTGCTCCACATCCAGTACAGCGTTTGAGGTATGTCGGCAGCAACTCCTCTGCACCAGTACAGCCTATCGAGGTATCTCTCCTCCATCCCTGTTCCAGTACAGCCAAACTAGGAATCTGCTTCGGACCGCTCCAGTACTGCCATACGAGGCCCGGTATTCCCAGGATCTGCAATGTTATTCTGACAGAGTGTAATTATTTTGAAAGATTTGCAATGGTATCGATTTACCAAACCAATATTTGGTAAAATCGGCGATACCTTACCGCCGCCACGTATAAAAACGATACCTTCAGACTAATGTCATCAGGCCGCGTACTGTTCATTACAAAGCACGTTTGCTTGTAATAACAGTAAATCTGTTGTAGAAGAAGGACAGGAAATGGTGAGAAACTAAATCCAAGTCGGCCTATCCAAACACTATCATACCCCTCATATCAATCAAATTATGAACGCTGCTGATTTCTCTCAAGTCAATCGCCCCGCATTCAACCTTTTTTTTACATGTTTTCAAACAGGTAAATCCCAAAACAATCAGACACCAATGATTGTGAGGGATTTTCTTAAAGAAAACAATGCAAAGCCAGAGAAGAACACAGTATGAAAGACCCGATCAAAGATCAACATTGTCCATTTCTTCGATTGCAAGAGCGAGTTAGGTTTGAAAGCAGCCTAGTTGGAATTTCGATCCGACGCATTATCTTTCCTTCAAATCTTACAACAGATTGAGAAAAACAAAGAATATTACCGTTCTGCCGATGAAAAATACCTGACCGCTGCGCGGTCAAGTGCTCCACATCCAGTACAGCGTTTGAGGTATGTCGGCAGCAACTCCTCTGCACCAGTACAGCCTATCGAGGTATCTCTCCTCCATCCCTGTTCCAGTACAGCCAAACTAGGAATCTGCTTCGGACCGCTCCAGTACTGCCATACGAGGCCCGGTATTCCCAGGATCTGCAATGTTATTCTGACAGAGTGTAATTATTTTGAAAGATTTGCAATGGTATCGATTTACCAAACCAATATTTGGTAAAATCGGCGATACCTTACCGCCGCCACGTATAAAAACGATACCTTCAGACTAATGTCATCAGGCCGCGTACTGTTCATTACAAAGCACGTTTGCTTGTAATAACAGTAAATCTGTTGTAGAAGAAGGACAGGAAATGGTGAGAAACTAAATCCAAGTCGGCCTATCCAAACACTATCATACCCCTCATGTCAATCAAATTATGAACGCTGCTGATTTCTCTCAAGTCAACCGCCCGCATTCAACTCAAGTTTTACAGATCTTCAGAGGTAGAAAACCCGGCATAATCAAATACAATATCATTCTCGCCTCATGCGTCGGTCGACTGGCATACCAAATGTACATCTAATGCAACTTGATATGCCAACATGATGTGAGAAGGCATTATTGTATAAGAATAGCAGATATTATCTTCATAAAGGTATCTGTAATTATAGAAAGGAACACAGTTTGAAAGACCCGATCAAAGATCAATATTGTACATTTCTTCGACTGCAAGAGTGAGTAAGGTTTGAAAGCAGCCTAGTTGGAATTTCGGTCCGACGCATTATCTTCCATTCATTCTTACAACAGATTGAGACAAAGAAAGAATATTACCGTTCTGCCGATGAAAAATACCTGACCGCTGCGCGGTCAAGTGCTCCACATCCAGTACAGCGTTTGAGGTATGTCGGCAGCAACTCCTCTGCACCAGTACAGCCTATCGAGGTATCTCTCCTCCATCCCTGTTCCAGTACAGCCAAACTAGGAATCTGCTTCGGACCGCTCCAGTACTGCCATACGAGGCCCGGTATTCCCAGGATCTGCAATGTTATTCTGACAGAGTGTAATTATTTTGAAAGATTTGCAATGGTATCGATTTACCAAACCAATATTTGGTAAAATCGGCGATACCTTACCGCCGCCACGTATAAAAACGATACCTTCAGACTAATGTCATCAGGCCGCGTACTGTTCATTACAAAGCACGTTTGCTTGTAATAACAGTAAATCTGTTGTAAAAGAAGGACAGGAAATGGTGAGAAACTAAATCCAAGTCGGCCTATCCAAACACTATCATACCCCTCATGTCAATCAAATTATGAACGCTGCTGATTTCTCTCAAGTCAATCGCCCCGCATTCAACCTTTTTTTACATGTTTTCAAACAGGTAAATCCCAAAACAATCAGACACCAATGATTGTGAGGGATTTTCTTGAAGAAAACAATGCAAAGCCAGAGAAGAACACAGTATGAAAGACCTGATCAAAGATCAACATTGTCCATTTCTTCGATTGCAAGAGCGAGTTAGGTTTGAAAGCAGCCTAGTTGGAATTTCGATCCGACGCATTATCTTTCCTTCAAATCTTACAACAGATTGAGAAAAACAAAGAATATTACCGTTCTGCCGATGAAAAATACCTGACCGCTGCGCGGTCAAGTGCTCCACATCCAGTACAGCGTTTGAGGTATGTCGGCAGCAACTCCTCTGCACCAGTACAGCCTATCGAGGTATCTCTCCTCCATCCCTGTTTCAGTACAGCCAAACTAGGAATCTGCTTCGGACCGCTCCAGTACTGCCATACGAGGCCCGGTATTCCCAGGATCTGCAATGTTATTCTGACAGAGTGTAATTATTTTGAAAGATTTGCAATGGTATCGATTTACCAAACCAATATTTGGTAAAATCGGCGATACCTTACCGCCGCCACGTATAAAAACGATACCTTCAGACTAATGTCATCAGGCCGCGTACTGTTCATTACAAAGCACGTTTGCTTGTAATAACAGTAAATCTGTTGTAGAAGAAGGACAGGAAATGGTGAGAAACTAAATCCAAGTCGGCCTATCCAAACACTATCATACCCCTCATGTCAATCAAATTATGAACGCTGCTGATTTCTCTCAAGTCAACCGCCCGCATTCAACTCAAGTTTTACAGATCTTCAGAGGTAGAAAACCCGGCATAATCAAATACAATATCATTCTCGCCTCATGCGTCGGTCGACTGGCATACCAAATGTACATCTAATGCAACTTGATATGCCAACATGATGTGAGAAGGCATTATTGTATAAGAATAGCAGATATTATCTTCATAAAGGTATCTGTAATTATAGAAAGGAACACAGTTTGAAAGACCCGATCAAAGATCAACATTGTACATTTCTTCGACTGCAAGAGTGAGTAAGGTTTGAAAGCAGCCTAGTTGGAATTTCGGTCCGACGCATTATCTTCCATTCATTCTTACAACAGATTGAGACAAAGAAAGAATATTACCGTTCTGCCGATGAAAAATACCTGACCGCTGCGCGGTCAAGTGCTCCACATCCAGTACAGCGTTTGAGGTATGTCGGCAGCAACTCCTCTGCACCAGTACAGCCTATCGAGCTATCTCTCCTCCATCCCTGTTCCAGTACAGCCAAACTAGGAATCTGCTTCGGACCGCTCCAGTACTGCCATACGAGGCCCGGTATTCCCAGGATCTGCAATGTTATTCTGACAGAGTGTAATTATTTTGAAAGATTTGCAATGGTATCGATTTACCAAACCAATATTTGGTAAAATCGGCGATACCTTACCGCCGCCACGTATCAAAACGATTCCTTCAGACTAATGTCATCAGGCCGCGTACTGTTCATTACAAAGCACGTTTGCTTGTAATAACAGTAAATCTGTTGTAGAAGAAGGACAGGAAATGGTGAGAAACTAAATCCAAGTCGGCCTATCCAAACACTATCATACCCCTCATGTCAATCAAATTATGAACGCTGCTGATTTCTCTCAAGTCAACCGCCCGCATTCAACTCAAGTTTTACAGATCTTCAGAGGTAGAAAACCCGGCATAATCAAATACAATATCATTCTCGCCTCATGCGTCGGTCGACTGGCATACCAAATGTACATCTAATGCAACTTAATATGCCAACATGATGTGAGAAGGCATTATTGTATAAGAATAGCAGATATTATCTTCATAAAGGTATCTGTAATTATAGAAAGGAACACAGTTTGAAAGACCCGATCAAAGATCAACATTGTACATTTCTTCGACTGCAAGAGTGAGTAAGGTTTGAAAGCAGCCTAGTTGGAATTTCGGTCCGACGCATTATCTTCCATTCATTCTTACAACAGATTGAGACAAAGAAAGAATATTACCGTTCTGCCGATGAAAAATACCTGACCGCTGCGCGGTCAAGTGCTCCACATCCAGTACAGCGTTTGAGGTATGTCGGCAGCAACTCCTCTGCACCAGTACAGCCTATCGAGCTATCTCTCCTCCATCCCTGTTCCAGTACAGCCAAACTAGGAATCTGCTTCGGACCGCTCCAGTACTGCCATACGAGGCCCGGTATTCCCAGGATCTGCAATGTTATTCTGACAGAGTGTAATTATTTTGAAAGATTTGCAATGGTATCGATTTACCAAACCAATATTTGGTAAAATCGGCGATACCTTACCGCCGCCACGTATAAAAACGATACCTTCAGACTATTGTCATCAGGCCGCGTACTGTTCATTACAAAGCACGTTTGCTTGTAATAACAGTAAATCTGTTGTAGAAGAAGGACAGGAAATGGTGAGAAACTAAATCCAAGTCGGCCTATCCAAACACTATCATACCTCTCATGTCAATCAAATTATGAACGCTGCTGATTTCTCTCAAGTCAATCGCCCCGCATTCAACCTTTTTTTACATGTTTTCAAACAGGTAAATCCCAAAACAATCAGACACCAATGATTGTGAGGGATTTTCTTGAAGAAAACAATGCAAAGCCAGAGAAGAACACAGTATGAAAGACCCGATCAAAGATCAACATTGTCCATTTCTTCGATTGCAAGAGCGAGTAAGGTTTGAAAGTAGCCTAGTTGGAATTTTGATCCGACGCATTATCTTTCCTTCATTCTTACAACAGATTGAGAAAAAGGGAATATTACCGTTCTGCCGATGAAAATACCTGACCGCGCAGCGGCCAAGTGCTCCACATCCAGTACAGCGTTTGAGGTATGTCGGCAGCAACTCCTCTGCACCAGTACAGCCTATCGAGCTATCTCTCCTCCATCCCTGTTCCAGTACAGCCAAACTAGGAATCTGCTTCGGACAGCTCCAGTACTGCCATACGAGGCCCGGTATTCCCAGGATCTGCAATGTTATTCTGACAGAGTGTAATTATTTTGAAAGATTTGCAATGGTATCGATTTACCAAACCAATATTTGGTAAAATCGGCGATACCTTACCGCCGCCACGTATAAAAACGATACCTTCAGACTAATGTCATCAGGCCGCGTACTGTTCATTACAAAGCACGTTTGCTTGTAATACAGTTGTGGTATCGCACAACGCACCAAAAACTGCGTGCGTGCATCGTGCATACATCGTGCACACATCGTTCGCCCATGGTGCGCCCAACCGGGCGATCTAAAGATCGTACGTTTATGTGTGCGATTAAATCGCACACACGCACGATTTGGTACAATTGGTCGATACATATTACGGAATGAAAAACATATGGAACCCTCTTGTCCAAAAACTATTTAAAATCGCATTATATTTATTGGGATTATGTCAATTTAACAATATACAGTAAACAGTATTACAGTGATCATAAGACAGCCAAGTGCGGGTTAAGCTACCAGGTATCAGAATATGTAAATAACATGCCGGAGTTTTACCTGTCCCGTGTGCGGCGATACGCTACGACAGCCATTACCGAGCGACCGTTATGAAAATAAACTGGACTCTAATAATCAGTTATTTGAAAAACTCTCCCCTCCCCAACGCTTTACCTGTGTTTTCACACCTAGGCGAGTGTTGTAAGTGCCCCGGGCCAGAGATATCTACATATATTGGCCATGTACAGGTACAGTTTATAACTTGGTAAAACTGGCAATATTTACTTGAAAGAGAACTTGTCAATATGAGTTGAAAGTTAACATACATGTGTCTATTTGGTTTGTTTCTAAAACTACAGAAAGACTATTATTAATTTTTAGAAATAAATAGATAGAACTATCAGCTAATGTAAATAGTTAAAATATAGAAATATGTTTAAAACAACTAGCGCGAAACCGTATATATTGTTAAACCATTTCTAAATTTACATCAACCACGATTGTCATCGCACAATGTTAGTCTATCGGGCGCCCACATGTGCGTTAGAAATAATCGCCCAGGATCGCATCGTTCGCACATCGTGCATACACCGTTCGCCCATCGTGCGCCCACCGCACATCGTGTAACGTTGTGCGATCCCACAACTGTAACAGTAAATCTGTTGTAGAAGAAGGACAGGAAATGGTGAGAAACTAAATCCAAGTCGGCCTATCCAAACACTATCATACCCCTCATGTCAATCAAATTATGAACGCTGCTGATTTCTCTCAAGTCAATCGCCCCGCATTCAACCTTTTTTTACATGTTTTCAAACAGGTAAATCCCAAAACAATCAGACACCAATGATTGTGAGGGATTTTCTTGAAGAAAACAATGCAAAGCCAGAGAAGAACACAGTATGAAAGACCCGATCAAAGATCAACATTGTCCATTTCTTCGATTGCAAGAGCGAGTTAGGTTTGAAAGCAGCCTAGTTGGAATTTCGATCCGACGCATTATCTTTCCTTCAAATCTTACAACAGATTGAGACAAAGAAAGAATATTACCGTTCTGCCGATGAAAAATACCTGACCGCTGCGCGGTCAAGTGCTCCACATCCAGTACAGCGTTTGAGGTATGTCGGCAGCAACTCCTCTGCACCAGTACAGCCTATCGAGGTATCTCTCCTCCATCCCTGTTCCAGTACAGCCAAACTAGGAATCTGCTTCGGACCGCTCCAGTACTGCCATACGAGGCCCGGTATTCCCAGGATCTGCAATGTTATTCTGACAGAGTGTAATTATATTGAAAGATTTGCAATGGTATCGATTTACCAAACCAATATTTGGTAAAATCGGCGATACCTTACCGCCGCCACGTATAAAAACGATTCCTTCAGACTAATGTCATCAGGCCGCATACTGTTCATTACAAAGCACGTTTGCTTGTAATAACAGTAAATCTGTTGTAGAAGGAGGACAGGAAATGGCGAGAAACTAAATCCAAATCGGCCTATCCAAACACTATAATACCCCTCATGTCAATCAAATTATGAACGCTGCTGATTTCTCTCAAGTCAACCGCCCGCATTCAACTCAAGTTTTACAGATCTTCAGAGGAAGAAAATCTGGCACCATCAAATATAATATCATTCTCGCCACATGCAGGTGTACGGCATACCAAATATACATTTGATGCAACTTGATGTGCCCACATGATTTGAGAAGGCATTGTTGTATTTGAATAGCAGACATTTTCTTCATAAAGGTGTCTGTAATAATAGAGAGGAACACAGTTTGAAAGACCCGATCAAAGATCAACATTGTCCATATCTTCCACTGCAAGAGTGAGTAAGGTTTGTGGGCAGCCTAGTTGGAATTTCGATCCGACGCATTATCTTTCATTCATTCTTACAACAGATTGAGAAAAAGGGAATATTACCGTTCTGCCGATGAAAATACCTGACCGCGCAGCGGCCAAGTGCTCCACATCCAGTACAGCGTTTGAGGTATGTCGGCAGCAACTCCTCTGCACCAGTACAGCCTATCGAGTTATCTCTCCTCCATCCCTGTTCCAGTACAGCCGAACTAGAAATCTGCTTCGGACAGCTCAAGTACTGCCATACGAGGCCCGGTATTCCCAGGATCTGCAATGTTATTCTGACAGGGTGTAATTATTTTGAAAGATTTGCAATGGTATCGATTTACCAAACCAATATTTGGTAAAATCGGCGATACCTTACCGCCGCCACGTTTAAAAACGATACCTTCAGACTAATGTCATCAGGCCGCGTACTGTTCATTACAAAGCACGTTTGCTTGTAATAACAGTACATCTGTTGTAGAAGAAGGACAGGAAATGGCGAGAAACCACATCCAAGTCGGCCTATCCAAACACTATCATACCCCTCATGTCAATCAAACTATGAACGCCGCTGATTTCTCTCAAGTCAACCGCCCCGCATTCAACTCAAGTTTTACAGATCTTCAGAGGTAGAAAATCTGGCAACATCAAATACAATATCAGTCTCGCCACATGCGGGTGTATGGCATACCAAATGTACATTTGATGTAACTTGATGTGCCCACATGATTTGAGAAGGCATTGTTGTATTTGAATAGAAGACATTTTCTTCATAAAGGTGTCTGTAATAATAAAGAGGAACACAGTTTGAAAGACCCGATCAAAGATCAACATTGTCCATATCTTCCACTGCAAGAGTGAGTGAGGTTTGGGGGCAGCCTAGTTGGAATTTGGATCCGACGCATTATCTTTCCTTCATTCTTACAACAGATTGAGAAAAAGGGAATATTACCATTCTGCCGATGAAAATACCTGACCGCGCAGCGGCCAAGTGCTCCACATCCAGTACAGCGTTTGAGGTATGTCGGCAGCAACTCCTCTGCACCAGTACAGCCTATCGAGTTATCTCTCCTCCATCCCTGTTCCAGTACAGCCAAACTAGGAATCTGTTACGGACAGCTCCAGTACTGTCATACGAGGTCCGGTATTCCAAAGTTCTGCAACATGTTTTTGACAGTGTAAACATGACTTGCTAGAGTATTATTTACCGAACCAGTTTTTGCCCTGTCGGCCATAATGTTTCTGATGAGTCCGAAAATTAGACAATGCACAATAAGGGACCTAGGGGAACCTACATATCAGATTTGAGAATGATCACTCTAGCACTTGGAATAGTGGTAACAATATTTAAGGACGGACCAAAGACCACGGACACAGAGTGATTTGAACAGATGGTGGGTTATATTTCTAAATACTAGACAAACGCTTTTAATACATGAACAGAAGATATAAATTTGGAGTTGAAATTATATTTAACAAGAGGCCCAAGGGCCTTAGCGGTCACCTGAGTAATGTTATAGGTAGCTCAATTTCAATGATGAAATCAACATATGAACTAGATGAATTACAACATTTGTCATATCATTATAGGAAAAGAATTCTGAAACTTTTGGAATTGTACTGAAATTTACAAATTAAGCAAAGGCCTTGATGATCTTCCTATCCATGTAGAGAAATGGGCTGTAAATGTAAATGAAATGAGTCTGGAGAAGAAGATTTTTGAAATTTAGGATAAATTTCCATTTGGGGCCCGGCCTGGCCCTTGTGGTAGGAGCAGGAATCCAAATTTTACAATTTGATTCCATCTTTCTCCAAGGATGATTGTGACTAATATAAGTAGGAGTAATTTCCTACTTATAATGAACAAAATATACCCAAAAGTGTTATTCCCCTATATAAACTCAAGTAAACTTTACCCCCTCCCCGCGGGGGAACAGATAGCCCGGGGGTACTGAAATTTCAAATGAAACAAAGCCCCTGATGATCTTCCTATCCATGTAGAGACGTAGGCTGTAGTACATCCGAGTCTAGAGAAGAAAATGTTTGAAATTTAGGATAATTTTCCCTTTGAAGCCCCGCCCTGGCCCCTGGAGTATGGGCATGAATTCAAATTTTACCATTTGATTCCATCTTTCTCCAAGGATGATTGTGACTTATAAGTAAGAGTCTTTCTCCAAGTATGATTGTGACTAAGTAGGAGTAATTTCCTACTTAAAATGGACAAAATATACCCAAAAGTGTTATTTCCCTATATAAACTCAAGTAAACTTTACGTCCTCCCCGAGGGGGAACGGATAGCCCGGGGGTACTGAAATTTACAAATTAAACAAAGCCCCTTGGTGATCTTTCTATCCATGTAGATAAGTGTCGGTTGTACCACTGAGCCTGAGAAGAAAAGTTTTTGAAAAATAGGATAAATTTCCCTTTGGGGCCCGTCCTGGCCCCTGGGGTAGGGGCAGGAATTCAAATTTTACAATTTGTTCCATCTTACTCCAAGTATGATTGTGACTAAGTAGGAATAATTTCCTACTTATAATGGACAAAATATACCCAAAAGTGTTATTTCCCTATATAAACTCAAGTAAACTTTACCCCCTCCCCGAGGGCGAACGGATAGCCAGGGGTACTGAAATTTCAAATGAAACAAACCCTTAATTATTTTTCTATCCATGTAGAGAAATAGGCTGTAGTACCTCCGAGTCTGAAGAAGAAGATTTTTGAAATTAAAGATAATTTTCCTTTGGGGCCCCGCTTTGGCCCCTTGGGTAGGGACAGTAATCCAAATTTTACAGTTTGAATTTCCTACAAAAAATGGACAAAATATACCTAAAAGTGTATAGTGAGATTGTTTTGTATACAAACGGGAATTGAAAACTTAATTTGCGAGCTTTCGAAAACGTCTGTTTCCTTTGTCAAGCAAAGAGTACAATAGCCGAGTGTTATTTCCCTATATAAACTATAGTAAACTTAATCCTTCCCCGAGGGGGAACGGATACTGAAATTTACTGAAATTACCGGTTGTGCCTATGAGTCTGGAGAAGAACTTTTTTTAAAATTTAGGATAATTTTCCCTTTGGGGTCCCGCCCTAGCCCCTGGGGTAGGGGCAGGAATCCAAATTTTATTGATTTATTCCATCTTTCAGAAAGTTTCTCCAAGAATGATTGTGTCAAAGTAGGAATAATTTCCTACTTAAAATGGACAAAATATACCCAAAAGTGTTATTTCCCTATATAAACTATAGTAAACTTTACCAATCTGAATCCACATCAACTAAGGATCATTTTGGCCATGTTTGAAAAGATTCCATCCACTGGTTCTGGAGAAGGGTTCGAAAATGTAAAAAAGTTTACGCACGACGCACGGCGCATGACACACGACGCTGGACGTAAAGTGATTGGAAAAGGTCACTTGAGACTTTGTGTCAGGTGACCTTAACAGTAACAGCAACACATTCATTTTTAATGTCCATCAATTAATTACAAAAAATGGGAAATTTAGAACACCAGAAATGTTAATGCTTTCCAAACTCACTATTGTCAATTTGTTATACACAAGACTTACACGTAATTATATGTCTCGCATGTCCCGGCATGGAATGTTGAGTTGTATTCAATATATTCATTATTTTTATAGCCACAAAACAGTTTTTTAGTGGGGCAGATTCGTGTATAAATATGAAGGAATTGTGGGTTTTTATGTACAAGCATGAAACTTGGCATGCTGATAGGTAATATCACAAACATTATTTCCAGATATGGAGCCACCGGGAAATGTTACTATTTTTAGCTTTAGCCGCCATTTTGAATACCAGTGCGTAGAAATTACAACAAAGTTTAAATAATCCAGTCAATCTCATCCATGTAGATCAGTGTAATATTGTGCTTCAAATTTTCTCTTTAAAGTGTTAATACTATCAATGCTACCATGGGAAATTCATTTATTTTCTGCCGTTTTATAAAATAAATGATATTTTAAGTCGCTTAACCCTTAATAAGTTACGATCTTCTACAGACTTGTTGCTTTGACTTCAGTTTTTGGTTTTGGTTTGTTTAATGTTCTATTGATAGGCAGGGTCATTTAAGTGCGTGCCATGTTTTGTAGGTGGGGAAAGCAGGAGTTCCCGTAGAAAAACCACCGACCTACATATAGCAACTTCCCCACGTGGGTTTCAAACTTGCGACCCAGAGGTGAAGGGCTAGTGGCAGACTGTCGATTTGTTGAAATCCTTGTACGACATATATATGCTTAAATAGGAACATATTATTTTATTGTGGGTACAGGTAATATTTTTCATAATATGGTTTATGATTGCAGGTTTTGAACTTTTGTTATTCAGAGTGTATGTCGCGCCAACATGTCTAAGAGTCTTCGCCTCCTAGATCCACAAAATCAAGAAAAGTCTGAAGATTAACCACCACAACAAACTGACTGGGAAAAGTGTGTAATTTGTCAAGAAGAAACATCGGAAAATCTACAATGCCCCGCTGAATCGAAAAGAAATGACGTTACTGCTGGACAAGGATATTCGACTTTCTCTGAAAACATTATTCGTTTTCATGAACTTCGACAGCTTCCAATACCAATAGATTTGACTCGTTTGGACACTGGAGTTGGTATAAAAGCAACACTTCTACATCATGCAGCAAAGTGGCATAAATCCTGCCATATGAAATTCAACAATACAAAGCTGAAACGGGCAGAGAAACGGCAAGCATCTTCGCAGGATAATGACCAGGAACCATCATCTTCCAAGAAGTTTACTAGGAGGGATAGCAAAGTGGGAGAAAAGGGAATCGAAGTTTGTTTCCTGTGTGATAAGGAATCATCAATGTCTGATCCATTCAGGGAAGCTTCAACATTCCGCCTTGATAACCGTGTGCGAAAATGTGCCATGGACTTACAGGACGAAAGACTTCTTGCAAAATCAGCTTCTCATGTTCAATAGCTCGAAGGACAAGAAGTACAGCTGTATATCACAGCAAGAGCAAAGAACCACCACTTCCGACTTATATTGGATTGACTGTGCATGCTAGGACAAGGAAACGAGAGTTTATTGAAACTCTTTATGATCTCGGACTCTCTATATCATATGATAGGGTGATGGAGATTTCTACAACACTAGGGAACAGCGTAAGCGAAATGTATCACCGGGAGAAGGTTGTCTGCCCTCCAAACCTACGACAAGGAGTGTTTACAGTTGCAGCCGTTGATAACATTGACCATAACCCAAGCTCAACCACTGCATCTGATTCTTTCCATGGCACAGGTATTTCCATTTTCCAGTGTCCAACGCCTGATGATAATGGTACGAATCGCATGGGGAGACTTCGCTTCGAACAGGAGGCATCTTCAAACACTCTTAGAGAGCTACCAGAGTTTTACACAACTGTCCATCCAGTGAATTTTCCACGGAAAGAGGTCATGGTTCCGGGGATCGATAATGTGGCAGCTTTAAATGAACGCCAGGTTAACCATGAAATATATCAGAAAGAGCTTGAGTAAGTATTTATAAGCATCATATACCCAGAATAACATTTAATTATTGCAGGGAAGTACATGTAGCAAGGACACATGCAACATATATAAGAGTTTAGCATACAACCTTTTCTTCTTTCAGATGGCTGCAAAAAGTTGAACAATATTATATGGAGAGCGAGGACATAGATGATGATACCAGTCTTTCATGGGCAGCTTTTCATGCAAGCAACCAACTAGAACAAGACGTAACACCTGCCATCACTGCATTACTTCCACTGTTTCCGGATGATTCAAAGTCTGTTGCCATGATTCGACATTCTATGGATGTTATTAGACAGTCTACCAAATCTGTCAACCAAGATCAAACGCCAGTAGTCACGATGGATCAACCTCTGTACACACTTGCTAAACTCATCCAGTGGCACTGGCCAGATAACTACGGTGAAGACAAGTTTGTCATCATTCTGTGTGGGCTGCATATTGAAATGGCTGGACTGAAACTGATTGGATCCTGGTTAGAAGATTCTGGTTGGATTGAAGCACTGGTACAAGCGAATGTGTCTTCTGTAGGGACGGCAACATCGTTCATTAATGCATCACATGTCACCAGAGCTAGACACGCTCATTAGGCTACCGCAGCCAGTTTATTCATCTTGCTAAAGAAAGCTTATACACGATATAAAGAATCCCTGGAAGCCGAAATCCCTTCGCAAGTATTTGAAGAAAGGTGTGAACAACGAAAACAGGAGTACCCACAGTTTCAATTCTGGTACATTGTCCTCCAACTTGAGCTACTTGTCCTGACCTTTGTTAGATCTTTAAGAACTGGTAATTTCCCTTTGTACATGGATAGTCTGACGAAACTTTCTCCATGGTTTTTCAGTCTAGACTACACTAACTATGCCAGGTGGTTATCTGTCCATATCAGAGATATGGGTTGTCTGAGTAAAACCCATCCGACAATTTCCACTGAGTTCAACAAAGGGAATTTCTCCATACACAAAACAGAGAGGAAATATTCAGCTTTTGCGATTGACCAGGCTCACGAACAGAATAATGCTACAGTAAAAAGTGAAGGAGGAGCTGTTGGTTTAACTTAGAATCCCGAGGCCCTAAGAAGGTGGATGGTTGCAGGACCTGAGCTAGTCAGCATTCATCGGAGGTTCCGGAAAAAGTCACAGCAAAGAATCGAAACATTATGAACAGAACAAGACTTCACAGGTAACATTTGTTAAGCATGTTCAAAGTTTAGTGGAGGTATTAGAAGAAATGGGAAACCCTTTTGAAGAGGAAAGCAAGGATTTGCTGCGCCTTGATACCAGGGATATTGTTGACCAAGCAGTAGTACGGACTGTTCGCAATATAGAAGATATTGGGAATCAGCAATTTCGGGCATTCACCACAGATCGCTTGGTAAACAGATCAACTGCTATCGATGAGCCAATTCGGAAAAATAAGCTGCCAAAATTCAGCAATCAGTCACAGAGAGAAAGATCTAAGGCTTGTCTGCAGATTTCGTCATTAAAAAATGATTGCTCACTTTTCTCCAGGTTGTACATTGCTTGTCAGTCACGCAATGGAGATCTCAATGAGTTCTTTAAACACGAAAACCAAGCCTGCCCACCATCTTTGTCTCACCTTGGTCAACTGAAACTTGGCACGAAATCAGATCTAGTCCATTGTCTGGAGAAGAACGTAGAGCTGAAAATGGAAAGTCCGGAAGCCGATGCCATTATCCTTGACGGTGCTGTGATAGTAAACGTCCTCAAGCCCGTTGGCGTCAAAACCTTTGAAGACTATGCTCAAACAATGTCTTACTTGACAAAACAGCTTCAACACGTAAGTCGAGTTGATGTTGTATGGGACCAATACTTAACAGACAGTCTCAAGGGTGAAACTAGAAGCAAACGTGGAAAAGGTGTGAGAAGGAGAGTCGGTGCCCCTGTAACAATACCCGGAAACTGGCAAGAATTCCTTCAGATCGACGAGAACAAGACCGAGTTGTTTTCATTTTTAGGAAAGCACATTTCAGAACTGGAAACAGAAAATCATTTGGTAACTACGAATGGTCCTGGAGTTATGTGTACCAAGAAGTGTGCACATATTATGCTGACACCTTGCAATCACGAAGAGGCGGACACCAGAATGATCCTTCATCTTACAGATATTGTACATGAAGGATATGAAAGGATAATCATCCGTACAGTTGATACCGATGTTGTTGCCTTAGCTGTAGCAGCTGTAACAAAAATCAATGCAAGAGAACTGTGGATAGCATTTGGAACCGGTAAACATTACCGTTTCATTCCCGCTCATGACACCACTACCACTTTTGGACCTGAGAAATCACAAGCGTTGCCGTTTTCCACGCCTATACTGGATGCGACACAGTCTCAGCCTTTAATATACGAGGCAAAAAGACAGCCTGGGAGACATGGAAAATATATGATGATGTTACAACAGCCTTTCTTGAATTATCAGAAGGAACCACAGACATATCTCAAGAGAACTTCAAAAGACTTGAGAAGTACACAATTCTCATGTATGATCGCACCAGTAATGCTGAGAACATTGATGACGCAAGACAGGAGATGTTTGCAAAGAAAGGCAGGTCAATGGATACCATTCCACCAACTAGAGCACTTGAGCAACATATCAAACGAGCAGTGTATCAAGGCGGGTATTGCTGGGGAAATGCAACCAAATCCACCATGGAATTGCCTTCACTGGCGAGCTTGGGATGGATAAATGAAACTGGCTGGAAACCACTTTGGACAACATTACCTGAAGCCAATAAATCATCCAGGGAACTTATCCGTTGTGGATGCAAGAAAGGATGTTGCGTTCGCTGCAACTGTATAAAAGCGGCACTTCCATGTACTGCTTTGTGCCAGTGTGAAGGCATCAATTGTGAAGTGTGATATTGTTGCAGTTTATCAATAGTTCGACAACTGCACTAATTGCCCTATAAGGACATGGTTCTTCTAAATGAGTATAGACAAAAAACAGTGTATTTGAAAACCAGTTTGTTTACGAAGATACTTTAGACATTTTTTATTTTCATCGTACCAGAAATTG
This sequence comes from Mimachlamys varia, assembly GCA_947623455.1. Taxonomy (NCBI): domain Eukaryota; kingdom Metazoa; phylum Mollusca; class Bivalvia; order Pectinida; family Pectinidae; genus Mimachlamys; species Mimachlamys varia. The sequence continues at coordinate 10,242,519 of OX392541.1, read as the reverse complement.
TTACTTTCAATGTACTTTGACAATGCCAGTATAATCATAACTTTTCTTACTATTACATTTACTCTTCATATGACATGAAAGAAAATGTTATGTTAAAGGTGGAAAATTAAGATTTGTAAGGTGCTGATCATTCTAGACACATGTCAGAAGCAAAAGGAACAAATTCTACTGTTATAATACAATAAAACTCGAACAATTTCAGCATAACAATCATTAAAGAAAAATACAATTTTTAGCTGACTCAGCATTAATATTTTGTTGAATTACTATCAATTTAATCTTTCACAATTACACATTGAAGTATTTTAGATGTAAATTTCATTGTTTTTAATGATTAAAAAGACAAAAAAGGTTAATCTTTATCCCATTATTAGAATTGTTGTATTTTTAGAGCCGCCATTTTTAAAAATGGCTGCCATTCAAATTACGAAACACATTTTTGATGGCTCCATATCTGAAAATACTCAGAACATGCTTCTTATAAAGCAGATAGATTTCCATGCTTGTACGTAAAAACCCACAATTTTTTCACCAATCTGCCCCACTATTTTGAAGATTTTATAGCTATACCTCTTAAGATTTAAAAAAACCTCTTTTTTAAATTTTGGAAAACAATAAAAACACCAACTTTGTTCATCAGATAATTTCGACACACTTTTCTTCATAATGTCATAAAAAAATGTTCACCAGTGAAAAGTTACAAAATTTGACCTTGACCTTAAAACTGGTGACCTTCTTGACTTTTAATAAGGTGAATCAGCATTCGATTTTGAACAACTTTGCTTCATAATGAAATAAATTGTTCATCAAAGCAAATTAAGTTACAAAATTTGACCTAGTGACCTTGACATTCGATAAGTTGAATCATTGTTCAATTCTGGCCATATTGTCATAAAAAATGTATTAATTAACAAAGTCCAATTAAACGTAGTAAACCGTAAGTAAAAATCAAAATCGTTTTTATGCTGGGATGGTTATATATCACAGTCCAGGTCTGTTGATACCTTATATAAGTCCAATTAACAGTAAGTTTTAGGGGAAAATTTCTTTATGACAGCTTAACGTGTACTTTGTGGGAGCTTATATTTCTATTAGTAAAACGTGTTATTGGACTTTGTAAATTGATTAGGCCATGATTTCTGTTTAGCTCTCGCCAATCTGATTAAAATGCAGATCCTTATACCCTCACTCCGTTACATAAGGTTCTGATAACATCCCATTAGAGGTCATGTTCTGGTGACCTTTGTCGTCTCTTTACTTCACACTAGTATAATGTCATGTGGCTATATATATTTCCTATAATCATCAATGGTCAAACCTGACCTTGATCTGTGGTTAATTGAACTTGACCTTAAACCAGGTGACTCCTCATTTAATTTTGACCAACTTTGCTTCGTCATGTCATAACAAAATGAGAAAAGATACAAAATTTGACTTGTAACCTTTTATTCGGTGGCCACTATTAATTTACAAAGTCCAATTAAAAGTAATCATCTGTAAGTATCAAGAGATCCCAGAGGGATCCTGGCGCCCACCATTGATGGTTTTTCATTCATTCTAAGAAAGATGGATCTTTTCCTTTCTTATTTTAACTTTCATTTTTGTATTTAATCTTAGTTCTATTCATTTCTTTTGAAAATTAAATACAGCGTACCCTCAACCTATCGCCACCGTCGCATACTGCCACCTAAACCTCTAGAACAGATTTCTGTCCTATATAATTCCCTCGTTAAGTTTGCCAACCTCGCATACCATCATCCGCCACACCCTTTAAAATACAACGTCCCGAATCGCTACATATTTCCCTTGACGATAACGCCATATTGTTCTGTTTTTGGAGATTGAGGAGCTCTTTAATGTTCCATTTGGAATGGCATACCGCAAAATGAGATCAATAACTATTTTCAGATATAAATTTGTGCCAATGTAGATCTATATGACGATATGATACTTAGTTTGTTTTTCATACAAGAGGCCCAGAGGGCCTGTATCGCTCACTTGGATAAATTGGTATCAAGGTAATCATTAAACAGTATCTTTTTTTTAAATAATGAAACTTAACATGGAGCTAAATGCAATTAATTGTCAGCTTAACATTAAAACCATGTACTAGGATGCTCTTGATTATATTTAAACATGAAGCAGGTTTGCTGTTAATAAATTAAACAATTTGGAGTTCCTGCATGTAAAATTCGAGAAGGATCAATCCAGTACTTCTCGAGAAATAGCGATCACAAACTATTAACGCAAAATCCAAGATGGCGCCTGTCGGCCAAATGGTTTTTCGGATCAGCTTAAATAGATGACAATGCACAATTAAGGTAAAAATGGAACATGTATATACAATTGGAGAAGGATCCATCAAGTACTTTGCAAGAAACAGCCATCACAAGAATTGTTTAATGATGGAAGGACGACAGACGGACTACAGACGCAGGGCGAGTTGAATAGTCCACCATCTGATGATGGTGAGCTAAAAAACACTGGAAAAGTAACACCGATGTCTCGCTTTGCTTGGTTACAACATAATTTCCATGTTTTAAAAGAAAAAAATTTCTAAAACATTAACAAGTAAAATAAATTATTTTTCTATTTAGGATTATTGTCATCAAGTAGGGATGGTTTCCTCCAGCAAGAGATCCCAGAGGGATCTTGGCCCCCACCATTGATGATTTTTCATTCGATCATTCTTAGAAAGATGAATCTTTTCCCTTAATTCAAATTTTAACTTTCTGATCAGTACCAAAGATCTTCTTCAAAATTCATTTGTATATTCTTCTCGTTTTAGAAATAAAAGATGGATATGGAATTTCAACAAGTACTTCAAGAAATAGTGATTACAAACTTTAAATGATAAAATCCAAGATGGCTGCCATTCAGCCATTTTGTTTTTCTAATCAGACCCAAAATCAAAAGGGCACAACTAAGCATCAACATAATATCTATGAAATATGAGTAAGATCCATCAAGTAATTCTCAAGAAATAGCGATAACAAGCTTTCATTTCAAAATCCAAGATGGCCGCCTTTCAGACATTTTGTCTTTCCGATCAGTCCCAATAGCAAAAGGGAACACTAGGCATCAAGGGGAACTTACATATGAAATTTGAATAAGATCCATTCAGTACTTCTTATAAAATAGCGATAGCAGAATTTTAATATCAAAATCTAAGATGGCCACCTTTCAGCCATTTTGTTTTTTCAGTCATACCCAAAATTAATCAAAGTAATGCAATTACTAAAAACGAACATTATTGTGAAGTTCACAAAATTTTCAAAGATTTCCAGCGATTCTCGGGTAAAACATCAAATAACTTCAAAGATTTGTTTGTTCTAGTCTTTCATTCATCTTACCGCAAATTTCGGCATTTAATGTATCTGAGTTAGGATTATTACAAATATTAATACCCGGCATCCTATGCTCTGTCCCAGCCAGGTATTAAAGTGATCTCATGCCTCGTAATGCAGCAATTAAAAGCTCGGTTTGATTAAGTTATAAACAATATTTGTCAATCTCCTACCTAACTTGAAATTACAATCCATCTAAAAATTGTTAAATATTCAGTTTTCATAACAAAGCATATATGTATGCAAGATACGTCCGTGATATACTGAAATGAGAAGTGGCAGCCATGATTAAGACTTCAGTATTTTCTTGGTTTCTTTTCTGAAGAGCTCCTCTAAATAAGTGAATGAGCGCGCGCTTGAGGATCAAGAAAGGAATTTGTAGTAAGCCGTAGCAATTCAATATTTTGTCATTAAGGCCATATATAGAAACGAGTCTCAGCGGTTGCGGCATTATATTAAAGTAAACTCTCGACAGTACCGAAAGTCTTTATCAGAACCAATCGGTAGTATTCTACTTCGTTTTTAGTTACTAAAATAGAAAATATATGCACAGACAAGAGATTTTACTTCCGGACTACTACTGATCAAAAATTTCACTTTTGTTGAGATCAACAGTGAGGGCCATTTTCATCCAAATGACTTTTGTGGCGATAAGCAGCCAAGGGGTTTTAATCAGATGCGAGGTTTTGCCTTATATAGATATAGTTCTGTTGTTTGAAGCGAACGTTGATACATCGGCCATATTGGATGTGATTTTCACTCACCAGAGGGTGTAATGGTAAAGCAGTCTTCCTAATATGGTAAATTTTTGGGGAAGTCTGCATGATCCAATTAAACGAACATTATATACATGTAATGTTCGTTTAAAAAGGGCACAACCAGGGACCAAGCCGATGGTAAATACGAAATTTGAGTAAGATCCATCAAGTTCTTCTCATGAAATGGCGATTACAAAATTCAATGTTAAATCCAAGATGGCCGTCTTTCAGCCATTTTATTTTTTCATCAGTCTTGTGATCAAAAGGGCATAAGTAGGCACCAAGGAGGACCTACATATGAAATTTGAGAAAGATCCAACCATTCGGTACTTCAAGGTATAGCAATAACATTAGCTTTCAAAGGAAAAATCCAAGATGACCGCCTTTCAGCCATTTTGTTCCTTAGATCAGTGCCAAAATCAACAGGGCACAACTAGGCACCAAATGAACCTACATATGAAATTTGAGTAAGATCCATCCAGTACATCAAGAAATAGTGATAACAAACTTTTATTTCAAAATCCAAGATGTCTGCCTTTCAGCCATTTTAATAGGGAAATCAATTAAGAATTGTTTAAGGACAGACGGACCACAGAAGGGGGGGGGGGGGGGTAGCCCTATCATTTGTATTAATTTGAATCTCAGCGCACCTAGGGATGCTACCATTGAAATATAAATGTCATTCATAGCTGAGATTAAACCCCAGCTACCTATAGCGATGCAACCACTGAAATGTCATACATGACTTCCATCCAGAGAAGTTGTTGTTTAATAGCAATTATTGCCAAATGGATCCCTTTAGACCCCACCCCTCAGGCCCCTGTGGGGTCAGCACCATAATTTGTATAAACTTTAATCCCAGTCACATATGGATGCTTCCTACAAAATTCAATTAAATGCCATCAGACCAGGAAAGCTAAAACACCATTTTTCTTAATTTCACTACATAAATCTTTTCTGATCTATCCATACATGCTTAATGCTTGTTTTGAAGGTAAAACAGGTTCAGGTAATGTGATCGGTTCTGTATGATAATTCCTTGTCTTCGTTATGGAGCTATTTCTGCATGAACCTAGTTGCCTCACACCCTTACTAAACGTCAGAAAGAAGTTCATAATTCAAGACTCATGGACCTTTTTGGAGTATTTAATTAGGTTGTGGACAGAATCCCATTGATCCTGAAAGATGTCCTTTATTGAATCATTTCCAAAGATAATATACTCTTCTAAATGAATTTATAACAGTGGCTCTTCCCCCCTCCCCCACCCCAATTCTAGTATTTCTGCAAAGTTTGAACCAGATTACTACCCCCTCCTTCCCCCACGAGACAAGAGGCCCAGAGGGCCTGTATCGCTCACCTGGTTTCATGTGATATGAAACAAGAATGACTCATAAGTGTATGTGTGGCCCTTCTTGTTATGTCAACATAAGAATTTTTCATGGGTACATGTACATTGCTTTTGTTGTAATTCTAAAAATGTTAGGTTTTTTGGCAAATAGGACATTAATCCATGAAATGCGTTCAGTGCAGCATCAATATAGCCAAATAGACACTTTTAGCCCCGCCCCTCAGGCCCCTGGGGGGTCAGCCCCATCATTTGTATAAATTTGAATCCCAGCCACCTAGGGATGCTACCACTGAAATATAAATGCCATACATTGCTTAGTTCCAGAGAAAAAGTCGTTAATATCAAAACTGCAAATTAGACACTTTTCGCCTCGCCCCTCAGGCCCCTGGGGGGGTCAGCCCCATCATTTGTATAAATTTGAATCCCAGCCACCTAGGGATGCTACCACTGAAATATAAATGCCATACATTGCTTAGTTCCAGAGAAGAAGTCGTTAATATCAATATTGCCAAATAGACACTTTTGGCCCCGCCCCTCAGGCCCCTGGGGGGGGTCAGCCCCATCATTTGTATTAATTTGAATCCCAGCCACCTAGGGATGCTACCACTGAAATATAAATGCCATACATTGCTTAGTTCCAGAGAAAAAGTCGTTAATATCAAAACTGCCAATTAGACACTTTTCGCCTCGCCCCTCAGGCCCCTGGGGGGTCAGCCCCATCATTTGTATAAATTTGAATCCCAGCCACCCAGGGATGCTACCACTGAAATATAAATGCCATACATTGCTTAGTTCCAGAGAAGAAGTCGTTAATATCAATATTGCCAATAAGACACTTTTGGCCCCGCCCCTCAGGCCCCAGGGGGGTCAACCCCATCATTTGTATAAATTTGAATCCCAGCCACCTAGGGATGCTACCACTGAAATATAAATGCCATACATTGCTTAGTTCCAGAGAAGAAGTCGTTAATATCAAATTGCCAAATAGACATTTTTGGCCCCGCCCCTCAGGCTCCTGGGGGGTCAGCCCCATCATTTGTGTAAATTTGAATCCCAGCCACCTAGGGATGCTACCAATGAAATATAAATGCCATACATTGCTTGGTTCCAGGTAAGAAGTCGTTAATATCAATATTGCCAATTAGACACTTTTGGCCCCGCCCCTCAGGCCCCTGGGGGGGTCAGCCCCATCATTTGTATTAATTTGAATCCCAGCCACCTAGGGATGCTACCACTGAAATATAAATGCCATACATTGCTTAGTTCCAGAGAAAAAGTCGTTAATATCAAAACTGCCAATTAGACACTTTTCGCCTCGCCCCTCAGGCCCCTGGGGGGTCAGCCCCATCATTTGTATAAATTTGAATCCCAGCCACCCAGGGATGCTACCACTGAAATATAAATGCCATACATTGCTTAGTTCCAGAGAAGAAGTCGTTAATATCAATATTGCCAATAAGACACTTTTGGCCCCGCCCCTCAGGCCCCAGGGGGGTCAACCCCATCATTTGTATAAATTTGAATCCCAGCCACCTAGGGATGCTACCACTGAAATATAAATGCCATACATTGCTTAGTTCCAGAGAAGAAGTCGTTAATATCAAATTGCCAAATAGACATTTTTGGCCCCGCCCCTCAGGCTCCTGGGGGGTCAGCCCCATCATTTGTATAAATTTGAATCCCAGCCACCTAGGGATGCTACCACTGAAATATAAATGCCATACATTGCTTGGTTCCAGGTAAGAAGTCGTTAATATCAATATTGCCAATTAGACACTTTTGGTCCAGCTCCTCAGGCCCCAGGGGGATCAGCCCCATCATTTGTATAAATTTGAATCCCAGCCACCTAGGGATGCTACCACTGAAATATAAATGCCATACATTGCTTAGTTCCAGAGAAGAAGTCGTTAATATCAATATTGCCAAATAGACACTTTTGGCCCCGCCCCTCAGGCCCCTGGGGGGTCAGCCCCATCATTTGTGTAAATTTGAATCCCAGCCACCTAGGGATGCTACCACTGAAATATAAATGCCATACATTGCTTAGTTCCAGAGGAGAAGTCATTTATATCAATATTGCCAAATGGACCCCTTTTGGCCCCGCCCCTCTGGCCCCCGGGGGGTCAGACCCATCATTTGTATAAATTTGAATCCCAGCCACACAGGGATGCTTCCTACCAAATTTAGTTAAATTCTGATCAGTGGTTATGAAGAAGAAGTCAATTGTTGACGGGCGACGGACGCCGGACGCCACGGTATGACATAAGCTCACCTTGGTCCTTTGGACCAGGTGAGCTAAAAAAACAGATGAAAAATAAATAAAACCTGCATAACTCTTTCCAAAGCTGTCAAAATGTGAAATCACTTCAAGGGGAATAACTCCATTTCACACTAACCCTTTCCAAGATAGAAATTTGTGGAAAACTGAGAGATACAGTATATATGTATAGCCAGACAAAACTGTGTTCATTTAAAGAGGTACAACTCTTTCTAAAGGATCGATGAAATGTCTCCATGAAATGTCTCCCATTTCGGTTTTCACAAAATGAATACTGTCATTGCCTTTGTATATCATTGAAATTGAACAATATTAAATTTCAACAAATCAGAAGCTTGAATTTGGCAGCCATCTTGAATTGAAATGCCATTTTTTTGTTAATAATGATCAAGTGCTGTCACGTTATCATCCCACCAAGTTTCATCATAATCCTTAAAATAGAACAAAAGTTATTACAGGATATGTTTTCAGCCAATCAGAGGCTGTTGCGGCCATCTTTGATGCTTCGTTTTTTTCACAAAATGAATACTGCCAATGCCTTTGCTTTGTTAGATTATATGTACCAAATTTCATTTAAATCGAACAATATTCAAATTTCGACCAATCAGAAGCCTTTATTTGGTGGCCATTTTGAATCGTAAAGCTTATTCATACGTATTCGAAGTTTGATGACAATTGCATAAGTAGTTATTTAAATAAGCTGGTCATTATTACCATGGGACGGGTCTACTCTACTATATGCCCCCTCATTTCATGGCATGGGCATAAAATAGGAGGGGGGATAGTTCTATGCAAAATATCGAAAATATACTTAAGGGGCAACATCTTGACCAGCTGTTTCAACAATAATTTTTAAAATCCGCAGTAACCTGATCAATTGTGCTTAGCCGGATAAAATTTTATTCATTTTATCATATAAAAGGGGGAAAACTCTCTACAAAGGGTCGAAAATGCAAAGTCATTTCAGGGGGCACATCTCCATATTGTACTGGTTATTCTCACATATGAGAATCGCACACATGAACGCACAATTTTCAATTTGCCGAGTTGTGTGCACCATACGCAAACGATGTGCGCACGATGTACGCACGCAAGTTTTGGTGGCGGCGTTACCACTACTCTAAACTAATTAATTCGCAGTCAGAGTTGACTAAACTCACGAAGCGAGAATTTAACAAAAGGCCCAGAGGGCCTGAATCGCTCACCTGGATACATTGGTATCTAGGTAATCATGGTAAAATATTTTCCAAAAAAATTCCCATAGACAGGGACAGACACAAAGACCAATCGATGAAGCATATCAGTATGAATTAAAAGTTTGGTTAATTGGTTGGTATATCATCTGTTTTTGAGTTCAACTGAGAAACTATGGATGTGCGAACCCCAACATCAATGCTAATATCACGATTGTGTTTGTCTCATAATGCCCAGCAATTGAATATATGGTTTTGGGATCTCAACCGTTTAAAAGTTCTGGTTCAGAAATAGATCCGCAAAGGCATGCCTAGGAGTTCACCCTAGGACAAATCATAATATCATGATTGTGTTAGTCTCTTTATGCCAAGCAATGGTATTATATTGTCAGGGCTCGACACTAACTTTTTAAGGCACTTTCCCTGTCGAGCAAGTGAGTGAAAATTTAACTTGCCCGAAGAATGAATACCCACAAATTACATTAACCTTTTGGGGAAGAAGGGGGGGGGGGGGGGGGGGGGGGTGTCAGCTCTACCAATTGTTAGTAGCCATTGCTCGGTTATGGAATTTAGGGAATATAATTATAATGCAGCTACAACTGCAGACCTGCTATTTTTTAGAAGGTGTTTGAACTCGAGAACTTAATTGTGAAAGTTAACATAGACTTTTAGAATCCAGATATGTTTTAAATAAGGCTGAATTCCAATCAGTGGTTATGGAGAAGAAGTCGCTAAGATTAATATAGCTAAATACTTCTTTTTGGTCCCACTATTAGTACAATTTTGAATCCTGAGCACCTACTGGATGCTTCCTGCCAAATAAGGCTGATTTGCAATCAGTGGTTATGGAGAAGTCGCTTAAACCCCTGGATACAGTTGTATCTCGGTAATCATGGCAAAATGATTGCCAAAAAGATCCCCAGCAAAGAGACAGACACAAAGACCAATCCTTAATGTAGCATATCTGTACAAAAGGTTGATTGTTAGGGTAGGATCTCAACCATTTCCAAGTAGCAACTTAAACTAGGTCCCAAGGGGCATGGCTACAGTAACATCACAGGGTCAATGCTAAAATCAGCATAGGATGAGCTAGGGATCTCGACCATGGGCAACTCGAGATACTCAGGATTCAGGGATCAAGTCTGCAAGGGTGTACCTGCATCGAGGATCAATTCTAATATTGTCTCATAAGCCTAGTATTTGTATACATTGAGGGGGCTACCCATGGGGATCAATTAACCTTTCAATTTTTAAAGTCAATTAAAGCAAAATAAGCCAAATTACTATTTTTGGGGCATGAGGTCGGCTTACCATTTGTACAATTATATTCCCTACTACCTAGGTATGCTCACAATCTGATATTGCTGATATCTATCTCTGGTATAGCTTTACTTAACAGATTTGCCCCACATATCAGCCTCCTGGGATGGGCAGGGGGGTGGGGGTTTGGGGGCTCATCCTTACCATTTGACAATTATAAAAGCCACCACCTACAATGTATATATATGCTTAATTTGATATTACCGATATCTATCTCTTGTTTATCTTAACTACACAGATTTACCCCACCTCTCGGCCTCCTGAAGAGGGGGGGGGGGGCGGGGGGTTAGCCCAACCATTAAATTTAGAAATTTTTTTAATTTGTACAATTATAATCCCCATCACCTAGGTATGCATGCTTCCAGTGAAATATGGTTGGTATATATCAGTTGCTTAATTCAAGAGAACAATCAAGTTTATAAAACCAATAGAGCCAAGGTAGCAGATTACAGAATATTACATATTTCTGCAAAACAAAGGACCATGTCCGAGATACATCAACACAGCAGGTACAATATACACATTATTAAGTGTATTAATCAATATTTTTAACAGCATTGTATTTACAAACCATAGAAAGAAATGAGAAGTGTATAAGCTTATATTTTCTATGTATGTCACTTTTGTGAAAACCATGGTTATATTATTACCATATCAAAAAATACTGAAAAATACAAAAAAAAAAACCCACTATTTTTTACCCAAAATTTGACTCCCCGCAAATAGGATTTTTTTCTTAAGTGCTATCTAAAACTGAAGATTACATACATGTACTTTGTTGCAGAGATATCTGTGTCCCAACATGGGTTGTTCTAGATTTTTCACTATTCCCCCCCCCCCCCATCCCCCGTGTGCTGTTGTTAAAATATCATGTCCTGTAAATTAAAGCTAGCTTTTCATGTGTACACACCCCTTTCGGAAAGGCCAAAATTTTAATTTATAACCAATTTTTTTTCTTCTTATCCACAAAGTTCACTCAATCATGCTTATGCCAATTTTACTTATTTTTTTTTTCGATTTTGATAAGTATAATATTATAGGGGTTATTCACCGTACAAAAATATCACAGAATCCTTTTGTACACTGCTACCTACATATTTTTGTAAATAACTTTTTGGCATGCCCCTAAGACCCTCCATTTGATGTTTGAGTCCCCAACGCCCTAGAATGCTTCAAATTCCAACTTATATCACTGAAATCTAGTGCATATATAGTTTTAGAAAAGCTATATCAATATAGTCAAATTGCCCCCTTTTGGTCTCCAAACTCTTGTGGTCAGCCTTTCCATTTGTATAATTTCAAGTCCTAACCTCCCTTGAATGCTTCCAACTTAATATGACCCATATATATCCAGTAGATAGTTCTAGAGAAGGTGTTTTAGGCATATATAATCAAATTGCCCCTTTCAGTCCCACCATTCAGCCCCTGGAGGGTCAGCCCTAATTATACTTGTTCAATTTTGATTTACATCTTATGTTTAGCTCCAGAGAAGATTTATAAAAATAACTTTTTTGGTCACCCTTCAGCTCCCAGCTGGGGGTCCATGAACCTACTTCCTAGGTAAGCTACCAGTGTAAAAAGATTGCTATCTATTGCCTCCTCCCCTCCCCCAGTCCTACATTTTGAATCGATCGTAATCACCTCCAATGAAAGAGTCAATAATTGCCCTCATCAGCCAGCCTCCTTCGAGCTTGGTCCCACCATTTGTACAATTTTGAATACCCAACACTTAAAGATGATTCCATCTGTAAGTTTAAATCAATATGCAATTATTGAGAGCAAGTCGCGATCGTTGATGAAATAGTTGACGGACCACGTACAGGGACACGTTACAATAGTAATGTATGTATAAAATATATGGGGGTCGATATGGACGGACAGATGCTGCGGTATGGCATGCATAATTAGCCCATATTGGCCTTTCAGACCAGGTGAGGTTAAATTCAAGCATACACAAATCAAAGTAAACATTAACCAGTGGTATACGTACAAACGCACCCCAATTCCATATACACTTATACAAATCGTACGTACACTTTTCAATACCAACTATGAAATGAACATTATTGTAATAAACGTACAGAGTCGATTTCATTATAACAGCACATGTTACAAGTTTATGTAAAGGTTAACAAACAATCACAAAAGCTTATAATAGCATATAGAATATGGAAGATAAAGAAAGAGACGGGGAAAAAGCTACATTGTTTTACCTTGTCCGGCGGGTCAGACAGCTTTTTTTCTCGTAATGGTGGCCATGGGTGATCAAGACTCGCGCCAAAATGTGAAACATGACAATTAGGAATCAATTTCATTGGCGGACGTGATCATGTGCCTAGGCTATATTCGTGCGCGTGATTTGTACTCATTACATATCTGAGACAAACAATTTATAATAATAATTCATATCAAATTCCTATATTTTATCATACATGCACAAAACTATCTGAATAAATTGTATTCCGTTGCATTTCTCATTTCAAGTGGCGTGAGTTGTAACGAACATTATTACATCTTGACATGGGAACTCTGTTGGCAGGTGTATAGACATTGCGCTTCCGCCAAATCGCACGTGCTCGCGTCGTGTACTGGCCAGAGAGTTGGTATCTCGATCGCATGAGTTGGTATCTCGTTCTCATGAGTTGGTATCTCGTTCTCATGAGTTGGTATCTCGTTCTCAAGAGTTGGTATCTCGATCTCATGAGTTGGTATCTCATTCTCATGAGAAAATTATCATTTGGGGAATATGTCAGATTTAGAAACTGTTTCAATATTATCTAATTAAACAGTCACTGTGAAAAATATGGTTTTATAAGCTGATCTTAGAAAAACACGCTTATGCTTACGATATCATCGATGATAGTCTGTCTAACCCTGACATAAAACGTGCCCAAAGATCAATTTTCGTAGTAATTGTCTTTTCTTGGTAATTCTATTGATCTTAGTTATTGTTTCATAAAATTGCAATGTTGTTATTCATCTTATGTCAAACATTCAAAGAAATTGAACCACGCGTTTTTCTATGTTTTCGTCCCATAGATATAAAAAGTTAACCAAAATTGGTATAATTAATTAAAGATTAATCAATTTCTATCTATTATTTCCACATAAAATGATAATGTTTCATCAATTATTTTTAAACATATTTGGTGTAAGTGCGAAGAAAACGAGTCCCTTAGAATGCTTTTAACAGTGGGAACGAGACAATTAACTCATGGGAACGAGAAAATTTACTCCTTGGGACGAGATAATTAACTCTTATTCGTGGGAACGAGATAATTAACATGTGGGAACGAGATAATTAACTCATGGGAACGAGAAAATTAACTCATTGGAACGAGACAATTAACTCCTTGGGACGAGATAATTAACTCTTATTCGTGGGAACGAGATAATTAGCACGTGGGAACGAGATTAAAAAAATCAGCATATCCCGAAAAGGGCTCCGTAATCTTCTCAACAAATCGAAAATCATGGTATTGTTTGTGTCACTGAGACTTACCTTGATACATGTAAATAGCGATCGCCGATGCACTCCTGGGTAGATATGAATTATTTTTTCCGTAAGAATAGGTTAACCCCGGGAGTGGGCATAGCTGTGCACCCGTCGTAGAGCTGACTAGAATTCGGGAAGGCGAAGTTATTTAGATGGCGTTCCAATTTACAGGGAAAATCCTCTGTACAGACCTCCGAAATTGCACACTACTTTTGGAATAATTTTCGACTTTTAGTCGAAACCACATTTCAAGAATCTCCTCACATTGGCATGAATGTAAATATCCTCTCCATGGTACCAACCATTTCATTTCACTAACGTAATCGACAACGTGACACGCACTGGACGCACGAGCTCTGCACCACGCGACGCCATTCTACTCCGACACGCGCACGTAGGTGTATTTGGGTATATATAGACGACACATTTCACGGACGATATTTACAGAAAACTGTTACGATTCAACCACACGACAAGCCGTGTTTAAATTCTGACTCACGTGAATGAAGGAAAAGAAACATAATATTAAAAAGATACCAATCGTATTTCTCTCCAGGCAATCTTACATGTATAAACCTTTTGAAACAACGTAATCATATAAAGAATTAAAAAGCAAAAACCTACTATCATCATCATCATCATCATCATCATCATCATCATCATCATCATCATCATCTTTACTATTAATTATCAAAATACTACAGTGTCTATAAATTTACAGCCTTTCCGTTATCAATTTGGAAACTGGTATTTTCCCGAAACAGTGGAAAAGCTTTAGTTACGCCGTCCTTTGAAAGGGGCGGGGGGTGGGGGTGGGGGGGGGGGGGGGTGCGTGTCTTCTTATTCTATGCCGAGAGTCAAGTTTTTTCCTCTTATATGGCAGTCATTTTATCAAAACAAGTTAATATAAGAACAAATCGATTCACGAAGCATTACCGGTGTCAGGGCCAAACGAAACTCGGGCTAGGCAGAACCGTCCAGTTATGTTGGGGACCATCGACAATTTGAGTCATAGTACAGAAATTGCTGTAGCACTAAAACTCTGTAGTTTCACAGGTTAAAGGAAAATGAAATTCTTTTAACTGTACGTGTTCAAGCAGTTATTTATCACGTGTAACGATGCTGTATATATATTCTTCAGTGTCTAAATTAATTGGGAATAAATAACACACATTTTAAAGTATAAGAATTTAAGAGAGATCAGTATATGTTTGATGTAAACTATTTTAGTTATATTTAAAAAATTAAGTTTGTAAAAAGCACAGTGCGTGTTGCACTTCCGATCTTTGGAATAAGTGGCATGGCCGAGAGCTTATTCATATTAATGAGATCTTATGAATATTCTGGTCCGCCCACAACGGTAGAATAGTTTGATTTTATGAATCATAGTTTGTTTATAGAATAATATGGTTTACAAAACCAATTCTAAAACACATTAGCATAACAACGTGGTCACATGGTCAAATAGGCAGCGATTTCATTGTCGTTCTCATATCCATGTTCGAATAATTATATAAAGTAGATAGGCCTATATCACAGGGACCTTAGAATTTGTTACAGCTAGTTTTGGACTTAAAATATGGTGTTTAGAGTAATTTTACACATTTGGGGGGTTAATATCAATTTTCGATAAAAATGCCCCCTCAACAGCTTTTATGACTATTGAGGGGGCATTTTTATCGAAAATTGATCTTAACCCCCTATTTTAGGTCCAAAACTAGCTGTAACAAATTCTCAGGTCCCTGTGGCCTATATAACGCTCTAAAACAGTTAGTACCGTATCATAGTAACGTACTCTGAATATTTGTTTCCAATGATCTATGATGATTTTGGCAAAATTTTCATATTGAACAAACACAGACATCCAGACTTCAAGACAAATATCAAGAACAGGCAGGTAGGCATGCATTGCTCATAAATCTAACAAATCTTCGTGACGTCAGCTTCAGTGCCAACTGATCATGAAATTAAAGCAGTAAGGTGATTGGTCGTAGAAACAGGTGTGTGCGCATTCTTCGTAGATTCGATTGGCTAATGGTAAATGTGAAGTTCCAGGGACGGATCAAAAAACTGTTCCAAGGGAGTGTCATCATTCCGGTTTTTCAAGACTTGCGATCAGAACTATATGGATTTAGCCGGTCTTTCTATATCACCCAGTCAGAATGGTGTTTTACCATCAGATTTACCGTTAGATTTAGCCAGTCTCTAGATCTGTCCACCAGTTGAGCTGGTGATTTACTGTTATATTTAGTCAGTCCCTCTGTCCACCAGTTGAGCTGGTGATTTATCGTTAGATTTAGTCAGTCCTTCTGTCCTCCAGTCGAGCTGGTGATTTACCGTTATATTTAGTCAGTCCCTCTATCCTCCAGTCGAGCTGGTGATTTACTGTTAGATTTAGTCAGTCCCTATGTCCTCCAGTCGAGCTGGTGATTTACTGTTAGATTTAGTCAGTCTCTCTGTCCTCCTGTCGAGCTGGTGATTTACCGTTATATTTAGTCAGTCCCTCAGTCCTCCAGTCGAGCTGGTGATTTACCGTCAGATTTAGTCAGTCCCTCTGTCCACCTGTCGAGTTAGTGATTTACCGTTAGATTTAGTCAGTCCCTCCGTCCTCCAGTCGAGCTGGTGATTTACCATTAGACTTAGTCAGTCCCTCTGTCCACCTGTCGAGCTGGTGATTTATCGTTATATTTAGTCAGTCCCTCTGTCCTCCAGTCGAGCTGGTGATTTACCGTTAGATTTAGTCAGTTTCTCTGTCCACCAGTCGAGCTGGTGATTTACTGTTATATTTAGTCAGTCCCTTTGTCCTCCAGTCGAGCTGGTGATTAAGTTAGATTTAGTCAGTCTGTCCTCCAGTCGAGCTGGTGATTTAACTTTAGATTTAGTCAGTCCTTCTGTCCTCCAGTCGAGCTGGTGATTTACCGTTAGATTTAGTCAGTCCCTCTGTCCTCCAGTCGAGCTGGTGATTTACCATTAGATTTAGTCAGTCCCTCTGTCCACCTGTCGAGCTAGTGATTTATCGTTAGATTTAGTCAGTCCCTCTGTCCTTCAGTCGAGCTGGTGATTTACCGTCAGATTTAGTCAGTCTCTCTGTCCTCCAGTCGAGCTGGTGATTTACCGTTAGATTTAGTCAGTCCCTCTGTCCTCCAGTCGAGCTGGTGATTTACCGTCAGATTTAGTCAGTCCCTCTGTCCTCCAGTCGAGCTGGTGATTTACCGTCAGATTTAGTCAGTCCCTCTGTCCCCCAGTCGAGCTGGTGATTTACCGTTAGATTGAGTCAGTCCCTCTATCCTCCAGTCGAGCTGGTGATTTACCGTTAGATTTAGTCAGTCCCTCTGTCCTCCAGTCGAGCTGGTGATTTACCGTTAGATTGAGTCAGTCCCTCTGTCCTCCAGTCGAGCTGGTGATTTACCATTAGATTTAGTCAGTCCCTCTGTCCACCTGTCGAGCTGGTGATTTATCGTTAGATTTAGTCAGTCCCTCTGTCCTCCAGTCGAACAGGTGATTTACCGTCAGATTTAGTCAGTCTCTCTGTCCTCCAGTTGAGCTGGTGATTTACCGTTATATTTAGTCAGTCCCTCAGTCCTCCAGTCGAGCTGGTGATTTACCGTTAGATTTAGTCAGTCCCTCTGTCCACCTGTCGAGTTGGTGATTTACCGTTAGATTTAGTCAGTCCCTCTGTCCTCAAGTCGAGCTGGTGATTTACCATTAGATTTAGTCAGTCCCTTTGTCCACCTGTCGAGCTGGTGATTTATCGTTAGATGTAGTCAGTCCCTCTGTCCTCCAGTCGAGCTGGTGATTTACCGTTAGATTTAGTCAGTTTCTCTGTCCACCAGTCGAGCTGGTGATTTACTGTTATATTTAGTCAGTCCCTTTGTCCTCCAGTCGAGCTGGTGATTAAGTTAGATTTAGTCAGTCTGTCCTCCAGTCGAGCTGGTGATTTACCGTTAGATTTAGTCAGTCCCTCTGTCCTCCAGTCGAGCTGGTGATTTACCGTTAGATTTAGTCAGTCTTTCTGTCCTCCTGTCGAGCTGGTGATTTATCGTTAGATTTAGTCAGTCCCTCTGTCCTCCAGTCGAGCTGGTAATTTACCGTTAGATTTAGTCAGTCCCTCTGTCCTCCAGTCGAGCTGGTGATTTACCATTAGATTTAGTCAGTCCCTCTGTCCACCTGTCGAGCTAGTGATTTATCGTTAGATTTAGTCAGTCCCTCTGTCCTCCAGTCGAGCTGGTGATTTACCGTCAGATTTAGTCAGTCCCTCTGTCCTCCAGTCGAGCTGGTGATTTACCGTTAGATTTAGTCAGTCCCTCTGTCCTCCAGTCGAGCTGGTGATTTACCGTCAGATTTAGTCAGTCCCTCTGTCCTCCAGTCGAGCTGGTGATTTACCGTCAGATTTAGTCAGTCCTTCTGTCCCCCAGTCGAGCTGGTGATTTACCATTAGATTTAGTCAGTCTCTCTGTCCTCCAGTCGAGCTGGTGATTTACCGTTAGATTGAGTCAGTCCCTCTGTCCTCCAGTCGAGCTGGTGATTTACCGTTAGATTTAGTCAGTCTCTCTGTCCTCCAGTCGAGCTGGTGATTTACCATTAGATTTAGTCAGTCCCTCTGTCCCCCAGTCGAGCTGGTGATTTAACTTTAGATTGAGTCAGTCCCTCTGTCCTCCAGTCGAGCTGGTGATTTACCGTTAGATTGAGTCAGTCCCTCTGTCCTCCAGTCGAGCTGGTGATTTAACTTTAGATTTAGTCAGTCCCTCTGTCCTCCAGTCGAGCTGGTGATTTACCGTTAGATTGAGTCAGTCTTTCTGTCCTCCAGTCGAGCTGGTGATTTACCATTAGATTTAGTCAGTCCCTCTGTCCACCTGTCGAGCTGGTGATTTACTGTTAGATTTAGTCAGTCCCTCTGTCCTCCAGTCGAGCTGGTGATTTACCGTTAGATTTAGTCAGTCTCTCTGTCCTCCAGTCGAGCTGGTGATTTACCGTTATATTTAGTCAGTCCCTCAGTCCTCCAGTCGAGCTGGTGATTTACCGTTAGATTTAGTCAGTCCCTCTGTCCACCTTTCGAGTTGGTGATTTACCATTAGATTTAGTCAGTCCCTCTGTCCTCCAGTCGAGCTGGTGATTTACCGTTAGATTTAGTCAGTCTCTCTGTCCACCAGGCGAGCTGGTGATTTACTGTTATATTTAGTCAGTCCCTCTGTCCTCCAGTCGAGCTGGTGATTTAGTTAGATTTAGTCAGTCTTTCCTCCTGTCGAGCTGGTGATTTACTGTTAGATTTAGTCAGTCCCTCTGTCCCCCAGTCGAGCTGGTGATTTACCATTAGATTTAGTCAGTCTTTCTGTCCTCCAGTCGAGCTGGTGATTTAACTTTAGATTGAGTCAGTCCCTCTGTCCTCCAGTCGAGCTGGTGATTTACCGTTAGATTTAGTCAGTCCCTCTATCCTCCAGTCGAGCTGGTGATTTACCGTTAGATTTAGTCAGTCCCTCTGTCCTCCAGTCGAGTTGGTGATTTACCATTAGATTTAGTCAGTCCCTCTGTCCACCTGTCGAGCTGGTGATTTATCGTTAGATTTAGTCAGTCCCTCTGTCCACCAGTCAAGCTTGTGATTTACTGTTATATTTAGTCAGTCCCTCTGTCCTCCAGTCGAGCTGGTGATTTAGTTAGATTTAGTCTTTCTGTCCTCCAGTTGAGCTGGTGATTTACCGTTAGATTTAGTCAGTCCCTCTGTCCTCCAGTCGAGCTGGTGATTTACCGTTATATTGAGTCAGTCCCTCTGTCCTCCAGTCGAGCTGGTGATTTACCGTTAGATTTAGTTAGTCCCTCTGTCCTCCAGTCGAGCTGGTGATTTACCATTAGATTTAGTCAGTCCCTCTGTCCTACAGTCGAGCTGGTGATTTACCGTTAGATTTAGTCAGTCCCTCTGTCCTCCAGTCGAGCTAGTGATTTAACTTTAGATTGAGTCAGTCTTTCTGTCTTCCAGTCGAGCTGGTGATTTACCGTTAGATTTATTCGGTCTCTCTGTCCTCCAGTCGAGCTGGTGATTTATCGTTATATTTAGTCAGTCCCTCTGTCCTCCAGTCGAGCTGGTGATTTATCGTTAGATTTAGTCAGTCCCTCTGTTCATCAGTCGAGCTGGTGATTTACCATTAGATTTAGTCAGTCTTTCTGTCCTCCAGTCGAGCTGGTGATTTATCGTTAGATTTAGTCAGTCCCTCTGGCCACCAGTCGAGCTGGTGATTTAGTTAGATTTAGTCAGTCTGTCCTCCAGTTGAGCTGGTGATTTACCGTTAGATTTAGTCAGTCCCTCTGTCCACCAGTCGAGCTGGTGATTTAGTTAGATTTAGTCAGTCTGTCCTCCAGTCGAGCTGGTGATTTACCATTAGATTTAGTCAGTCTTTCTGTCCTCCAGTCGAGCTGGTGATTTACCGTTAGATTTAGTCAGTCTTTCTGTCCTCCAGTCGAGCTGGTGATTTACCGTTAGATTTATTCGGTCTCTCTGTCCTCCAGTCGAGTTGATGATTTACCGTTAGATTTAGTCAGTCTCTCTGTCCTCCAGTCGAGCTGGTGATTTACCGTTAGATTTAGTCAGTCCCTCTGTCCTCCAGTCGAGCTGGTGATTTACCATTAGATTTAGTCAGTCCCTCTGTCCACCTGTCGAGCTAGTGATTTATCGTTAGATTTAGTCAGTCCCTCTGTCCTCCAGTCGAGCTGGTAATTTACCGTCAGATTTAGTCAGTCTCTCTGTCCTCCAGTCGAGCTGGTGATTTACCGTTAGATTTAGTCAGTCCCTCTGTCCTCCAGTCGAGCTGGTGATTTACCGTCAGATTTAGTCAGTCCCTCTGTCCTCCAGTCGAGCTGGTGATTTACCGTCAGATTTAGTCAGTCCCTCTGTCCCCCAGTCGAGCTGGTGATTTACCGTTAGATTGAGTCAGTCCCTCTATCCTCCAGTCGAGCTGGTGATTTACCGTTAGATTTAGTCAGTCCCTCTGTCCTCCAGTCGAGCTGGTGATTTACCGTTAGATTGAGTCAGTCCCTCTGTCCTCCAGTCGAGCTGGTGATTTACCATTAGATTTAGTCAGTCCCTCTGTCCACCTGTCGAGCTGGTGATTTATCGTTAGATTTAGTCAGTCCCTCTGTCCTCCAGTCGAACAGGTGATTTACCGTCAGATTTAGTCAGTCTCTCTGTCCTCCAGTTGAGCTGGTGATTTACCGTTATATTTAGTCAGTCCCTCAGTCCTCCAGTCGAGCTGGTGATTTACCGTTAGATTTAGTCAGTCCCTCTGTCCACCTGTCGAGTTGGTGATTTACCGTTAGATTTAGTCAGTCCCTCTGTCCTCCAGTCGAGCTGGTGATTTACCATTAGATTTAGTCAGTCCCTCTGTCCACCTGTCGAGCTGGTGATTTATCGTTAGATGTAGTCAGTCCCTCTGTCCTCCAGTCGAGCTGGTGATTTACCGTTAGATTTAGTCAGTTTCTCTGTCCACCAGTCGAGCTGGTGATTTACTGTTATATTTAGTCAGTCCCTTTGTCCTCCAGTCGAGCTGGTGATTAAGTTAGATTTAGTCAGTCTGTCCTCCAGTCGAGCTGGTGATTTACCGTTAGATTTAGTCAGTCCCTCTGTCCTCCAGTCGAGCTGGTGATTTACCGTCAGATTTAGTCAGTCTCTCTGTCCTCCAGTCGAGCTGGTAATTTACCGTTAGATTTAGTCAGTCCCTCTGTCCACCTGTCGAGCTAGTGATTTATCGTTAGATTTAGTCAGTCCCTCTGTCCTCCAGTCGAGCTGGTGATTTACCGTCAGATTTAGTCAGTCCCTCTGTCCTCCAGTCGAGCTGGTGATTTACCGTTAGATTTAGTCAGTCCCTCTGTCCTCCAGTCGAGCTGGTGATTTACCGTCAGATTTAGTCAGTCCCTCTGTCCTCCAGTCGAGCTGGTGATTTACCGTCAGATTTAGTCAGTCCTTCTGTCCCCCAGTCGAGCTGGTGATTTACCATTAGATTTAGTCAGTCTCTCTGTCCTCCAGTCGAGCTGGTGATTTACCGTTAGATTGAGTCAGTCCCTCTGTCCTCCAGTCGAGCTGGTGATTTACCGTTAGATTTAGTCAGTCTCTCTGTCCTCCAGTCGAGCTGGTGATTTACCATTAGATTTAGTCAGTCCCTCTGTCCCCCAGTCGAGCTGGTGATTTAACTTTAGATTGAGTCAGTCCCTCTGTCCTCCAGTCGAGCTGGTGATTTACCGTTAGATTTAGTCAGTCCCTCTGTCCTCCAGTCGAGCTGGTGATTTAGTTAGATTTAGTCAGTCTGTCCTCCAGTCGAGCTGGTGATTTACCATTAGATTTAGTCAGTCTTTCTGTCCTATAGTCGAGCTGGTGATTTACCATTAGATTTAGTCAGTCTTTCTGTCCTCCAGTCGAGCTGGTGATTTACCGTTAGATTTATTCGGTCTCTCTGTCCTCCAGTCGAGCTGGTGATTTACCATTAGATTGAGTCAGTCTTTCTGTCCTCCAGTCGAGCTGGTGATTTACCGTTAGATTTATTCGGTCTCTCTGTCCTCCAGTCGAGTTGATGATTTACCGTTAGATTTAGTCAGTCTCTCTGTCCTCCAGTCGAGCTGGTGATTTACCGTTAGATTTAGTCAGTCCCTCTGTCCTCCAGTCGAGCTGGTGATTTACCATTAGATTTAGTCAGTCCCTCTGTCCACCTGTCGAGCTAGTGATTTATCGTTAGATTTAGTCAGTCCCTCTGTCCTCCAGTCGAGCTGGTAATTTACCGTCAGATTTAGTCAGTCTCTCTGTCCTCCAGTCGAGCTGGTGATTTACCGTTAGATTTAGTCAGTCCCTCTGTCCTCCAGTCGAGCTGGTGATTTACCGTCAGATTTAGTCAGTCCCTCTGTCCTCCAGTCGAGCTGGTGATTTACCGTCAGATTTAGTCAGTCCCTCTGTCCCCCAGTCGAGCTGGTGATTTACCGTTAGATTGAGTCAGTCCCTCTATCCTCCAGTCGAGCTTGTGATTTACCGTTAGATTTAGTCAGTCCCTCTGTCCTCCAGTCGAGCTGGTGATTTACCGTTAGATTGAGTCAGTCCCTCTGTCCTCCAGTCGAGCTGGTGATTTACCATTAGATTTAGTCAGTCCCTCTGTCCACCTGTCGAGCTGGTGATTTATCGTTAGATTTAGTCAGTCCCTCTGTCCTCCAGTCGAACAGGTGATTTACCGTCAGATTTAGTCAGTCTCTCTGTCCTCCAGTTGAGCTGGTGATTTACCGTTATATTTAGTCAGTCCCTCAGTCCTCCAGTCGAGCTGGTGATTTACCGTTAGATTTAGTCAGTCCCTCTGTCCACCTGTCGAGTTGGTGATTTACCGTTAGATTTAGTCAGTCCCTCTGTCCTCCAGTCGAGCTGGTGATTTACCATTAGATTTAGTCAGTCCCTCTGTCCACCTGTCGAGCTGGTGATTTATCGTTAGATGTAGTCAGTCCCTCTGTCCTCCAGTCGAGCTGGTGATTTACCGTTAGATTTAGTCAGTTTCTCTGTCCACCAGTCGAGCTGGTGATTTACTGTTATATTTAGTCAGTCCCTTTGTCCTCCAGTCGAGCTGGTGATTAAGTTAGATTTAGTCAGTCTGTCCTCCAGTCGAGCTGGTGATTTACCGTTAGATTTAGTCAGTCCCTCTGTCCTCCAGTCGAGCTGGTGATTTACCATTAGATTTAGTCAGTCCCTCTGTCCACCTGTCGAGCTAGTGATTTATCGTTAGATTTAGTCAGTCCCTCTGTCCTCCAGTCGAGCTGGTGATTTACCGTCAGATTTAGTCAGTCCCTCTGTCCTCCAGTCGAGCTGGTGATTTACCGTTAGATTTAGTCAGTCCCTCTGTCCTCCAGTCGAGCTGGTGATTTACCGTCAGATTTAGTCAGTCCCTCTGTCCTCCAGTCGAGCTGGTGATTTACCGTCAGATTTAGTCAGTCCTTCTGTCCCCCAGTCGAGCTGGTGATTTACCATTAGATTTAGTCAGTCTCTCTGTCCTCCAGTCGAGCTGGTGATTTACCGTTAGATTGAGTCAGTCCCTCTGTCCTCCAGTCGAGCTGGTGATTTACCGTTAGATTTAGTCAGTCTCTCTGTCCTCCAGTCGAGCTGGTGATTTACCATTAGATTTAGTCAGTCCCTCTGTCCCCCAGTCGAGCTGGTGATTTAACTTTAGATTGAGTCAGTCCCTCTGTCCTCCAGTCGAGCTGGTGATTTACCGTTAGATTTAGTCAGTCCCTCTGTCCTCCAGTCGAGCTGGTGATTTAACTTTAGATTGAGTCAGTCCCTCTGTCCTCCAGTCGAGCTGGTGATTTACCATTAGATTTAGTCAGTCCCTCTGTCCACCTGTCGAGCTGGTGATTTACTGTTAGATTTAGTCAGTCCCTCTGTCCTCCAGTCGAGCTGGTGATTTAACTTTAGATTGAGTCAGTCCCTCTGTCCTCCAGTCGAGCTGGTGATTTACCGTTAGATTTGGTCAGTCCCTCTGTCCTCCAGTCGAGCTGGTGATTTACCGTTAGATTGAGTCAGTCTTTCTGTCCTCCAGTCGAGCTGGTGATTTACCGTTAGATTGAGTCAGTCCCTCTATCCTCCAGTCGAGCTGGTGATTTACCGTTAGATTTAGTCAGTCCCTCTGTCCTCCAGTCGAGCTGGTGATTTACCATTAGATTTAGTCAGTCCCTCTGTCCACCTGTCGAGCTGGTGATTTACTGTTAGATTTAGTCAGTCCCTCTGTCCTCCAGTCGAGCTGGTGATTTACCGTCAGATTTAGTCAGTCTCTCTGTCCTCCAGTCGAGCTGGTGATTTACCGTTATATTTAGTCAGTCCCTCAGTCCTCCAGTCGAGCTGGTGATTTACCGTTAGATTTAGTCAGTCCCTCTGTCCACCTGTCGAGTTGGTGATTTACCATTAGATTTAGTCAGTCCCTCTGTCCTCCAGTCGAGCTGGTGATTTACCGTTAGATTTAGTCAGTCTCTCTGTCCACCAGGCGAGCTGGTGATTTACTGTTATATTTAGTCAGTCCCTCTGTCCTCCAGTCGAGCTGGTGATTTAGTTAGATTTAGTCAGTCTGTCCTCCTGTCGAGCTGGTGATTTACTGTTAGATTTAGTCAGTCCCTCTGTCCCCCAGTCGAGCTGGTGATTTACCATTAGATTTAGTCAGTCTTTCTGTCCTCCAGTCGAGCTGGTGATTTAACTTTAGATTGAGTCAGTCCCTCTGTCCTCCAGTCGAGCTGGTGATTTACCGTTAGATTTAGTCAGTCCCTCTATCCTCCAGTCGAGCTGGTGATTTACCGTTAGATTTAGTCAGTCCCTCTGTCCTCCAGTCGAGTTGGTGATTTACCATTAGATTTAGTCAGTGCCTCTGCCTCCAGTCGAGCTGGTGATTTATCGTTAGATTTAGTCAGTCCCTCTGTCCTCCAGTCGAGCTGGTGATTTAACTTTAGATTGAGTCAGTCTTTCTGTCTTCCAGTCGAGCTGGTGATTTACCGTTAGATTTATTCGGTCTCTCTGTCCTCCAGTCGAGCTGGTGATTTATCGTTATATTTAGTCAGTCCCTCTGTCCTCCAGTCGAGCTGGTGATTTATCGTTAGATTTAGTCAGTCCCTCTGTTCATCAGTCGAGCTGGTGATTTACCATTAGATTTAGTCAGTCTTTCTGTCCTCCAGTCGAGCTGGTGATTTATCGTTAGATTTAGTCAGTCCCTCTGGCCACCAGTCGAGCTGGTGATTTAGTTAGATTTAGTCAGTCTGTCCTCCAGTTGAGCTGGTGATTTACCGTTAGATTTAGTCAGTCCCTCTGTCCACCAGTCGAGCTGGTGATTTAGTTAGATTTAGTCAGTCTGTCCTCCAGTCGAGCTGGTGATTTACCATTAGATTTAGTCAGTCTTTCTGTCCTCCAGTCGAGCTGGTGATTTACCATTAGATTTAGTCAGTCTTTCTGTCCTCCAGTCGAGCTGGTGATTTACCGTTAGATTTATTCGGTCTCTCTGTCCTCCAGTCGAGCTGTTGATTTACCGTAAGATTTAGTCAGTCCCTCTGTCCTCCAGTCGAGCTGGTGATTTACCATTAGATTTAGTCAGTCTTTCTGTCCTCCAGTCGAGTTGGTGATTTACCGTTAGATTTATTCGGTCTCTCTGTCCTCCAGTCGAGCTGGTGATTTACCATTAGATTTAGTCAGTCTTTCTGTCCTCCAGTCGAGCTGGTGATTTACCGTTAGATTTATTCGGTCTCTCTGTCCTCCAGTCGAGCTGGTGATTTACCGTTAGATTTAACCAATATCATTGGGCTTTATTTGTGTAGTATTTTTTTTATTGTTCAATGATCAAATTATAAAGAGTGTGAAAAGTTTTCGAACATCCATTTCAAAGTAATTTGAAAATTAATACTGGAAGTTATTTAATGAAGATTTTAATGTGTTTTTGTATTTTGTTTGATTTTATCATATAACTTTATGATGTGGCATATACATATGCTATAAGCCTTAGGCAATCTGTCCCGATCAGTTGTGACCACAGATTTAAAATATGAAATCAGAGGCATAAAAGCTTTTAGGAATCTGGAAAATACCAAATACATTTCATTACTATGACAATTTTTTTTAAACTTTCACTCGTGCAACGCACTTGTAAAAATAACAAATAAAAGTTTTCCATTCTCCAGAAATCCATTTGATATTTAACAGGAAAACATTGAAAAGCCTCTATATCGAACTTGTTTTACTATGTCAAATAACCATGTCATAAATATGGTTTTACACATGTGTAATAACACTATTATGACACCATCAATGAATGATGCTTTTCTGAATTATTTATTTCTAAATTATCTTGGTAGTAAAGATCCTACCATCATAGCAGAAATTGGCATCTCTGATAGGGAATTAAAATTTGGAAATTTTACGTATTTTATCATGAATATAAATTAAAATATATCATAAATATGTAATTTATCAAACTCTTAAAGAAGACTTAACACACACATATGCTGCACCTCTTAAATTTAGTAATTGATACAGTATGCCGAAAATATGAATTAAACTGCATCAGACAGCTGTTTCGTCCTCCTAGGACTCTTCAGTGATGCTTGGGGCCTAAAAAGGTAGGACTCCAAAATTTCTAAACTAATGTAAAGCAGAAGGGTCAGGTGCGTAAAACCCCTTTAATTTATAAATTTAGAAGTAAAATGAAACTAGTTCTGTATAATTTCTCTAAAAGTAACTCCATATGAATGTCCCTCAGCTCTAGGCTTGTGACATACAGTGTACCCTTGACCTATCGCCACCCGAATCTACCGCCACCCTCGCATACTGCCACCTTAACCTCTTGAACAGATTTCTCTCCTATATAATTCTTTGTTAAGTTCGCCACCCTCGCATACCGCCATCCGCCACACCCTTTAAAATACCAACGTCCCAAATCGCTATATAATTCCATCGACGATAACGCGTTATTTTTCAGTTTTTGGAGATCGAGGAACTCTTTAGTGTTCCATTTGGATTGGAATGCAGCAAAAGCAGATCAATAACTATTTTCAGATATAAATTTGTGCCAATGTAGATCTATATGACGATATAATAATCAGCTTGTTTTTATTAAAATGATGGAAATGCAATCTATTATGTAATTTAATTCATGGTTATGATTTTCATGATTCAATACTATCGCCACCCTCGTTATATCGCCATAATTGCTCTAGACAAAAGGTGGTGGTATAACAAGGGTACACTGTATATCAAACTCTTGATTCCATATTATACTGACGCTCGAGTAAGACCCTGTATATCTAATACAGGTTACTAACTTCTTTTGGTACTAATCAAATGTCATATTTTGAGACATTTTCCAAAAATAAAATTTTGATTAAAATGTGTTAACAGGGCCCAGTTGTTCAAAGGGTGATTGCCTTAATCATTATTTAACGACATTTTTCAAACTTATATAATTCTGTCAATATACAAGTTACAATATTCAAATTTTGGATGTAAATTGACAATATTAGATATTTGATATCTGCAAAGTTGTAATTAAATCTATTGTTTCATTTTAAAGTTACAGGATAATTATTAAAATTTGCACTAATCACTGATTAAGCTAATCATCTTTTGAACAACTGGGCCCAGGTATCTTATTTAAAAAGCTATCTCGGTCTCAAATTTAATATTAAACTATTGAGCCACAATAAAACAATTGTTTTTTTAATCTTTATTATAAAAATTCTGTTGACCCATGCCCAAATCTGGAGTTAAGCTTTTGAGATTTCTTTATGATTGATTTCTTCTGAGCATCATCAAATCTGTTGACTTGAAGGTCGAGTTCTCTGTCGAATGGCCGCCTTTCTTTGGGTGCGTCATCTTCGTCCTTCTGCAAATTTTGATGGAACATTATTTATAAAAGCAAAACATCACAGTTTGTTATGTTTATGATCATAAAACTTAAGAGATATTGAACATTATCCTGTATAATGAATACTGATGAATTAATGACAAAAAACATTATTCATGAATATTAATGAATATTTATGAGACAATGAATTTTACATTTTTATTATGAACATTAAATGAAAAAAATATAAGAGTTTGCTGAATAATGATTATAAATTTGCATTGAGAAAACCATTTAAAGAGTACCACTTTATTCAATAATGAATATTGATGAGAATGACAGTCAGAGCAAAACCGTAATGAATATTTATGAGGAATTTATGTCCATACATAAGTTATGAATATCATTATTGTATTATTACCTTTTCCTTCTGTAGTTTTTTCTCATGCATTTCCATCAGAGATTCTGGACGCTTGGATTTCTATAAATAAGAAGAGCAGACTGTTATTGAAACAAAACCATTACATAACCGATCTTAAGGATATAGACTTTCTTACTGCATAACAAATTTGGGCTCAAAGATAACAAGACAATTATGCTAATAACAGTCCCCAACTGAATGTAATCACCTCACCAAGGTTTACCCATATCCCAGTGACCATTTGTATTAAAGTAGGAGATGAGAGTGCGGACAAACCTTTTCTTTAATGTAGGTCAAAGGTCAAAATGTAGGTTACCTACACAGTGACCTTTTTCCATACATGACACACCGCCTCACCAAAGTGAATGTGTACCCAAAGTATGAAGTTCCAATGACAAGTAATTTAGGAAATACAGCTGGGAGAATTCAAAGGTGGTGGAAGAACGGATGTAAGAACGGAAGGACAGACATACATAATGCAAAACTTCTATCTCTTCCATTTCCCATTGGCAAACTAATAAAAAGGTCTTCAGATTTAATGATGATTTTTCATACTAGGATGTAACTAGGATAGTGCTATATGTTGATAAGAAAATAAGGCAAAAAGTACATTATATTCCTCAATCTGCTTTCTCAGCTTCTTGTCACGTTTTGAAGAACCGTAATCTTCATGACTCCTTTTGCTTCCTTTTCCTGTCCCCGTAATATCTTCCTGTGAAAAAAGAAATGTTAACTATCAATATCCTACACACATAATGTATGTACCTGTAACATAACCAACAAGAGCTGTTGGGTTGGATAAATACTTTTGACAAATGTATCGACCAATTAGAGAAACAGCTAACTTGAAAGTCATAATAATAATAAATAGGTGGCAGTGTATAGAAGGCTTTTGTGGCCATGGGTGATATTTTTGTACAATGAATAACCCCTATAATAGCATGCCTATGAAAATTAAAAAAAAATAAGGAGTAAAATTGGCTTAAGCATGATAAAGTAGACTTTGTGGACTTCACATTTGTAAAAAGAGAAAAAAAAATTTTGGTTACAGATAAAAATTTTGACGCTTCCGAAATGGGTGTCTATACATGAAAAGCTAGCTTTACAGGAAGTGAAATTTCGACAACAGCACATGAGGGAAAATAGCGAAAAATCTAAACATACGACCTATGCTGGGACAGATATAATTCTGCAACCAAGTTAGTAAGCTTTAATTTTAGTTAGAACTTAAGAAAAAAATGCCTATCTGCATAGGTCAAATTTTGTGTCAAAAACAGTGATATTTTGCATTTTTCGGCAATTTTTGATGTGGTAACCATGGTTTTCACACAAGTGCCATACATAGGATACATGAGTGTATACACTTCATAGTCCTTTTTATGAATTGGAAATAATATACAATTTACAAAAATTTGTACATTTACATCTATGCAGTGTACGTTTAAATCTCTGTGTTGACAATTCTCATGCATTGGTCTTTTTTCCTATAAATCTCTAGATCTACTGTACATAGCTACCATAGTAATATCATTATCTGTGTACGTACTTTCAGTTTCTTTTCCTTCTCCTCCGGAGTATCTGTCCATACTGACCTGTCAGTGAGGTCAGGACCTGCGTTGGCCCTGAATGTCCGAGCACTTAGTCCTATACTCTGTCCAAGTTTAGTGGACGGTAACTCGGTCATCCAGGATTCCCTTACAATCTTCTCTTCCTTGCTGTCCTTCAAAATAATAGAGAGAATATAAAAACTCTTCCGTAAATTTTCTAATGCATTCATCCGTGAAGACACATTTGAACTCTTCTAATTCAACGGTCTATATAGTCCATTATTAGTCGATTAATCACTGTAGTTTTTCTTATTAGTAGATAAATCACTGTAGTTTTTCTTATTAGTAGATAAATCACTGTAGTTTTTCTTCTGAGTAGATTAATCACTGTAGTTTTTCTTATTAGTAGATAAATCACTGTAGTTTTTCTTTTATCTAAACAGTAACATGTTTCTTTATCAGCTAAGTTTTTGTTTGACCGATGGTCATCTGAACCAGCCTCCTCAGCTTCTTCATTATCATATATTTGTGTCTATGGCAGTATACTGACACCAAGTAAGAACACAACATAGACTATTAATGATGCCAATCTGCTGCTATATACATCCCAATTCAGTCAATCCAACTCCAGACCTAAGCTTAGATAGACTGCATACATCAACTCCAGTGTTCTCCCTAGGCCATTTTAGCGTAACGGTACCATTACGCATTAATTTTGGGCCGCTGATTTTTACATAATTAAAAGCATCCCTACCCTTTTCAGATGTCCAAGTTTAAAATTGTCATAAGACAAAGATAAGGATAATGACCTCATATACTTCTATTATTTATTATGTGTTTATGTATTAATAAATATTTGAGTAAATTATTGTTAATGGCTATATCAATGTCGTGATTTTGAGTCTTAATTGGTCCAAATAATCTCTCCTACCCAAGTTTTTGTTACTTTTAGCGCCCAGAGCATTTACATGGTCAAATACGGTATTTGTTATCAAACTACCTTTCCTTCAAGTCTGTCTCTCATTTTCCTTGCACGCTCTTCAAACTGGTAGGCAGTATAGCCTGCGGAATCCCCTCGGTCCATTTCTGTAGGCAGTGGCCCAATAGTTTCCTCATCAGCTGAGGATCCGTCAGAGTCGTCTCCCTTAGGCTTATTAAAGCCAGGTGGAAGTGTGGGACCTTTGACCATTGGTCTTGAACTCTTTACTGGTCCTGAGGCTGGACGTAGGTGTGGGGGTAGTGCTGGTCCAATAATCTCTTTCTCCACTGAACTAGTTTGAACCTCAGTTTTTTGACACCCGAAACCAGGAGGAAGAGCAGGACCGATATAGTTATCATCAGACTGTGTATGATGTGATTTTGATTTTGTCTGTTTCAATGATTTAGGAAAAACTGGTCCAATAGAAACGTCATTGTCACTTCCTGAACTTGAGTCTTGATCATCTTTCTTAGTAGCTTGGAATGTCTGATCTTCAGATTTCTGACTTGAAAACCCTGGAAAATATATATATATAAATTAAAGTCCTGTATACTTTACAAATGTAAATATATATACTCACTGAATAGCATTCAAATTTTACACATGATTGCTATATTGATAGTTTAGTGATTGTCCATTTGCCCTTTTGCTCACACATGGTAATTACTCAAAAGGCTACTTAATTTTTCACAAAAAAAAATACATTCATGCCCACAAGTTTGTGATCTTTGTCAAACATTGAAATAAAGTCCTAGTTATTAACAATACATAGACCTTTCATGATATATATATGCAACATAAGAACTAAACGCTGAGAATTTGTACCCGGGGGAAGAGCTGGTCCATATTCTTCGTCTGACATCATGACCTGCAAAACAAATATCGAGTTACAAATTTGTTTTGCTCCTGCTAGCTGGTCGCCATATTTGTGATCACGCCGAAATACTTGCAAAAGCTGATTTGTGGTTGGTCCGTATATAAAATCTAAACCAATCAAATACTCCGAGACAAACAAATTGAGAATATTCTATTTCCGGTCATGTACTTCCTGTTTTGCAACACACACGTGTGTATCGTAAACAAACTAAGTTGACATTTTTTCAGAACTGTCATGCCGAAGAATAAAGCAGGAGGTGCAAAAGGTGGTAAGGGAGCCTCAAAAGGAGCTGAAGGTGGTGGAGGCGAAAAGGAGAAAAAAGGTGGAACCGCTGTCAAAGTAAGATGCCTACAGTACAGTAGGCCTTACCCGAGTTTGCTCTGCTGTAGCACACCAGACATATATACCGTATCTGTCAAAATGTTTAAGTCTGGTGTTAGAGGAAACTCGGATAACACACATTAGATATGTTATTTAGAGATGATCAGATTACCTGTATTTGAAAAAATAACACTAGAGTCAGTGAGGAAACTAAAGAAACGTGCAACTACATTTTGTAAATGTGAGTTGCAAGTCAGACCACAGGGACATGTGACAGTAGTAATGTATGTATAAGATATATGTGGGTCGATATAAACATAACACACATTACTATTTTAACATGTCCCTGTGGTCAGACTGTTAGAAACACTGTAGAAGTTGAGAGTATATGTTGCTTTGCTAGAGGGAATTTCCCTTTAGTCAAATGTTAGGGTGTCCAGCTAGAGACCAAAAAGTCATGAGTTTGAACCCAGCTTGGGACACTTTTGATTTTTAGGTCATCTGACCCAAAAGGTCAGGATTACCTACAATGTATTGCCATTGTGCTTCGTCTGTCATCCACTGACTACCATGCGCCGTCAGTAAACTTTTTCAACAATCTTCTTCTCAATAACCAAAAGGCCAAGGATGCTGAGATTTGGCCAGTAGACCTTTACCTGGGATAGAGTGCTACAAAGTTTCCTCATATCAATGGCCTTGGACTACTTTCAAGGTCACAGGGGTCAAATACATTGTTTATGTAAAAACCTGTAACAATCTTCTAACTAATTGAAAGGCCCAGGGGAATGATATTTCGCCAGTAGATACTTGGGATTGAGTGCTATGAAATTTTATTCATATCACTGACCTTGACTCACTTTCAAGGTCACAGGGGTCAAATATGTAAAAACAAATTTAACAATCTTCTCCTAACTAACTGAAAAGCCAGGGTTAATGATATTTGGCTAGTAGGTACTTGGGATGGAGTTCTACAAACTTTCCTCATATCAATGATCTTGGCCTACTTTCAAGGTCACAGGGTTCAAATATGTAAAAACCTTTAAGCAACTTCTTCTCAATAGCCGAAAGACCTAGGATGCTAATATTTGGTCTGTAGCATGCTGGGGTGAAGGGCTACCAAGTTTGTTCAAATGAATGGTCAAGGTCACAGGGGTCAAATATGTTAAAATCTTTTAAAAAAAACTTCGCATTAATTGAAAGGTCCATGGTACTGATATTTGGCCTGTAGCATGCTGGGATGAAGGGCTACCAATTTTGTTCAAATGAATGACCTTGTCCTACTTTCAAGGCTGCAGGGGTCAAAACAACTAAAATTATATACATTGTGTAGTCAGATGACGTTAAGGCCTGTTGGGCCTCTTGTTTCATTACTCCTTCTTATTACAAATTCAGTGCCGTTTACCTCTCTAAAGGTATATATAAGAACCCTTCTGACAAGCTCAACTCCAATGAGAGGGAACTTCCCTTTAATCTGAAACTAGAGGATGACCGGTTGATCGTAAATATAACCTATCTGAAATTAAATCAGCCACATGTTTTCTTTGTTTGTTATGCGAATTTGATCGGACAGTCATATGTTATGCTATCTGCCTATGTATAATTTTAAACTATATGCACTTTGTTTTAACAGGTGAGACATATTCTATGTGAGAAACAGTCGAAGGTATTAGAGGCAAT
Source organism: Mimachlamys varia (assembly GCA_947623455.1). Taxonomy (NCBI): domain Eukaryota; kingdom Metazoa; phylum Mollusca; class Bivalvia; order Pectinida; family Pectinidae; genus Mimachlamys; species Mimachlamys varia. The sequence goes on along the minus strand of OX392541.1, from coordinate 10,208,635 downwards.
GGAGAAGTTAAAGAGTGGTGTTAAGTTCAATGAAGTGGCCACTAATTACAGTGAGGATAAAGCAAGACAAGGGGTAAGTATTTAGTTTACTTGAATGTGTCGGAGGCTAGTCAAGTTTAATGGGTTTGCATTGTGTAATAGGACGATGAAAAGTGATAAAGATAGTGCAGTCGCTGGGACTCGCCGCTCGCCACCCTTAATTGGCTCTCCAGCCTGATGCTCTACCGCTGGCCTAAACCTAAAGGAAAATTCCCCTACAACTCACACTTGTAAGGCAACCTAGTCAATGTACATCTTTTACACTATCCCCCCCTTTTCTAAATCTCCAATCTCTGGTTCTTTGACTCCCTGCCAAGAATTCTCTTGCCTTTAAAAAAGGAGGGTCAATGGCACCAGTTTGTAATGGGATGAGAAAAAGTGATAAAGATAGTTCTATCGCTGGGGCTCAAATCAGCGACCCTTGACTCTCCAGCTCGATGCTCTGCCACTAAAGGAAAATTCCCTACAGTTCACAGTTGTAAGGCAACGTAATCAATATAAATCTTTTACACATGTAGGTACTTGTTCATTTTAAGGAAGTTTACAAAGATTTAAGAGGCTATGTCACCCTCCTCGTCAAGTTTATAGGGTATAGGTACATTATGCTTATTCATTACAAATGTAGTACATGTATACTCAGTATGACTGGTTTTTAGCCTACCATTGTCAAATAAAAAGATGGTGGGCTATATATATTTAAATCATTCTTGGTCTCATCCTCAGTATAATCACCTAAGTTCTCTACACTCCTGGAATATGGCATGGCGAAACTGAATGCTCCATGTGCACAAACTTTTTTGATGAAGCAATAAGACTGGTTTGACCTTTTGATATACATCAAAAGAATCCTATGGTCACATAATGGTAAAAATTGACAGGCATTGAAGTCAGTTGCGGCTCCATTGTAATCTTCAAATAGGCATGCAGCCTAGCGATTGGTCAGATTTTATTTACCGGAGCTTGCTTTCAGTTTTGCCATGACATATTTATTCTAGGTTGATAAATCATTCTCATATTTCATTTATTGTTTCATCTTGGTCCCGAATTGTGCCTGGTGTATTCTCTGTCTCAAAAACATGGCAGACAGGCATCCATCTGGGATTTCACAGTAATAGTTTTGTTATCACTATTTTAAAAACTGTACCGAATGGATCATTCTTAAATTATATGAAGGTTCATCTTGACCCCTAGTCGTACATTATCCCATTGACATATTGATTCATAAAACAGTATGGCAGACAGGAGGCCGTCTTGGAATTCGACAGAACAAAGGAAGATCCTCAATAGTTACTGCCAAGATTCCTCAGGGATCTTGTTTCCGATTAAGAGATTATCTTTTTCCAGATTAAATAAACGTAACTTCAGGTAAATTTTCGTGATTCTGAAAATTTTGAAAAAAAATCAAGTTGATAACCATGCAAAAATAAGCCTAAAACAAAGTAAACATGAGCTACAACTAACGAAAACTCTTGACAGAAAAATCCAAAGAATTGAAAATAATTCAGGTTGGGCCCACTTCAACCACAAACCGAAGGTTGAAGACAGTTTGAAATGAACGCGTGTTTACAAATAGTGTGTTTCAACTGCTGCTATACTGGTAGCCGCGAAAGAATTCATCTTGAATATTGCTGATATCAGTTAATCTTAACTAAATCTATAAATATAATAAGTTAAATGGCTTGATTTTCGCTTCAGGTTTTGCCGAAAGTTACGTATATTGGGCCTTTAACTTGTTGTTCAGGTTTTGTTTAATGGGTGATCTTTCATTCACTGTCTTGTTTATTTTCTCATACGCAGGGAGACCTCGGCTGGATGACCCGCGGCAGTATGGTCGGCCCATTTCAGGATGCAGCCTTTGCCCTTCCAACTAGTTCCCTAGGCAACCCTCACTACACCGATCCGCCAGTTAAAACGAAATTTGGCTATCACATCATCATGGTCGAGGGAAAGAAGTGACAACTGGACTCTAACTTTATACTTCATGTGTTGAACATTGCATGGATTGTAAATCATGGACTGATAAATTATCTATGTTGTTACTGGGAAGTTGTTGACAAATTTGATTGTACACGTATAAAGAATGCTGAAAATACAGTAAAACCCCACTTACTCGAACTCGTGGGGACCTGATGTAATTCGACGTTGGTTGACTACATTCAACTTGATCGTGACCAAAGGAACTGTTCGATGAATGAGGGGTATTCGAATCAACCGGGTTTGAGTAAGTGGGGTTTTACTGTAGCTCTTAATAAATTTTATATAGAATAAGAAATTTGCAATATGGATTTTAATCCGTTTAGCTCTATGGTTGGTTATTCGGTTAAGTAGATTGTGCTACTTAGATTAAAATACACAAATGTTGATCTTTCTTATAGAGAATAAATAGTTTTCAGTATAAATAATGAAAAGTATTTGTGAATAGAATTGTGATGCTGTTTTGAAGTGCAGTCAAGTATTTTCTACTTTTCATTACAGTATAACCTGTCAAAACCAGCCTCTGTCTTTTCAGTGTTAGGTCAGGCATTTCCATCTCAATTTAAATCTTGCCTCTACAAACCAGACAATTATGCAGTCCGTGATATTAACATTTTCAAGCACTTGTCCGAACAAGCAAAATGCAGTGTTTATTATAGCAAATGTATTGAAATTCAAATAATTTCAAGGAATTTCCACTAGTCCAAACCAAAGTTTACTAGTCGTGGGCAAAGGACTAGTGGCTAAAGTCGCAGACTGATTATGTAAATTGGGAAAGGAATTTATATAAGCTTTCAGGTTGTTTTCTTATCCCAAGTTATAAAACATGTATATGTAAACCTGAATGAATAATAAATACAAATATTGTTAATCTAAACTAAACTGGCCAAAATGTTCGGTCCAGACGAATTCTGGGTTAGACAGGTTACACTGTATTAATAATACATTACAAAGCTACTGTACCGACAATGGAAAAATGTTTAAAGGCCCAATATACGTAACTTTCAGCAAAAACTTCAAGCGAAAATCAAGCTTAATAACTTATTATATTTACAGATTTAGTTAAGATTAACTGATATCAGCAATATTCAAGACGAATTCTTTCACAGTTACCGGTACATCAGCAGTTGAAACACGCGTCCATTTCAAACCATCTTCTACCTTCGGTTTGTTGTTGAAGTGGGCCCGACCTGAATTATTTTCAATTCTGTGGGTTCTTTTGTCAAGAGCTCCTTGTTAGTTACCGCTCAGGTTTACTTCGTTTTAGGCTTATTTTGCATGGTTATCAACTGGAATTTTTTTCAGAATCACGAAAACTTCCCTGAAGTTACGTATATTGGGCCTTTAATCTTTATAATTATGCCTCCCCATGAAGAAGTGTAGTAATAACCAGTTTGTATAACTGTTTGTTTTCCAATATTGATAAAGCAGCAGATTATCTGTCTATTGATTGCTGTGGTAAATTATATTACTGTTATTATAAATTATATTACTGGAATTATTTCCGAGGTGTTTTATGGAAGGTTGTCCCGTCAGATTTTAAATGAATTTGTTTTCCAATCTTATCCTTTCTTGCTTTTTGTCAAGCTTAATGATGGAATTGAACTACTGATTATTGTGAAATGAGTTATATATTTTTCGTGGGGACAAAATAAATACAACCATTTCTTGGGTACATGACCATGTTGGTTACAATGCAAGAACATGTCATGTACCAACTCACATAAAGAATTGCTTTTTGTCAAGCTTGCAATTACAGTGAACTCCACTTATTATCACCCCTGTTAATATCACATTCCTTTTTATATCATGTTTTTCCCAAGCACCATTTTTTTCTCTCTATATAATCTATGTAATTTTATTTGGTTAATATCATGTATTTTGAGGTGAATTCCTCTATCATGATTTTTTAACCAATCACATAAAATATCAAGAAAATGATGTCACTTCCATTGATTTCAGATACAACTTGTACAACATGTTGCATAGAAAATAAAAAATAACCCCAAAAATGTTTTTTAATTGAAATAATGTTATCTGTATATATTGAAACATCTTCATATGTACATTCAATAGCTTACTTTTAATTATGGAGATTGGAAATGCACTAGATTTAGTGGGAAAACATGTTTCTCTTAATGTCACATTTCTGTTAATATCATGTTTTTGTCTGACAAATGCAACATGATATAAAGAGGAGTGCACTGTACTAACTGGTGGACATAATAAACTTGTGGAAACAGATTTTCCACAAAATGAATGATGGGGTTTCACAGTACATGACTGTTTACTTTAGTTTATTTATCATATATAGTGGTTGTATTTGATATATCACAGAATGTATCATTATCTGATATTAAACATTTGGTAGAAAAGTGTCTATAACACTGCTTTATTTATCATATTTAAAGTGGTTGTATTTGATATATCACAGAATGTATCATTATCTGATATTAAACATTTGGTAGAAAATAACATTGTTGAATTTAAACAGGATATCTTAAATGAAGACAAACATTTACCGGTATGCTCAGCAACATTACATAGAAAGAAGAAATAATAACATACCTGGTATACCCTGGGTGTATGAAAATAAAGACAATTTTATAAATTCCATTAAGAGTTCTGTTTTTTTATCCACTCATTATGCTGATTAACTGAAACATTGTGAAATGTTCATGATGATTCATCATGAAGCCACCAAGGTAATAACGTGGTGACATCAAAATATAGCATCATTTGTTTTTCGAAATTTCTGTTTAAATAATTAGTAACTGGTATCAGTATACCACTTCCAACTTTAATGTAGGGTTTGGTTTGTTTTGGTTTATTTTACCTCCAATTAACGGCCAGTGGCGTTGCTTCCGTGCATGCTTGAGCATGCAAAAACAAAACTTTGTGAAAATATTTCGTCGGCTTCAAGGAGTGGGGGGTCTGGGGGCAAAGCATTTCGCCCCTGGACCCTGAGCAGGGGGCTTTTGTACCCCCAGACACGCATATCCCTTAACATCTACTCTAGTTATGCCACTGACGGCCATGGTCATTTAAGGATGTGCCAGGTTTTTTCAATGTAGGTAGCATGAAAATACAGTGTAATTCCTCCATAGAACACAAAAAATCTCAAGATACATAATACAAATATATTTTATTTCACATACACTAATATCACAAGGAATTTTCACACACAAGCACACTCACTCACTCCTAAAGTTGAAGAACTCTGTATAAAATATTGTGGATACAAAAGCTTTACTGTATCAATGTACATTAGCATCATCAAAATAATATAAAAAAAATTGTCTGTATTTGTTGAGGAAAATTATACTGGTTTGATAGCATATCTCTTTGATAAATGTTTGAAAAATCAAAACACAAGTTACAATCACACTTTTTTTCCAGGGTTGCAAAGTAACCCAGCTACAGATGTACCACTAAAATAAATACATGTAAGAGTTACTTCCCCTATTCAAGTACCCTATGTTACTATAACACATACATATATAGCTCAAAGGAACTTAACACACACACCTACATTTGTATGTAAACATCAATCCATTCACCCCTACGGAACTTCAATGAACTTAACCATGCATTGATTTGCATAATGCATAATGCTCTATAGTGATGAAATGTTGTAGTCAAAGTTTGACAGTTCACCCCTTAAATTTCACAATGAACTCTTTCAACCTATGAATTGGAGGAGTTCAAATGTGTCTCTAGGGGTGGATGAGTTCAGGAATATCTTCTACTATGAAACACATCAGACAGCATTTCAGAAGAGTTTAGATTTCATCATAAGTTAGGATTACTGGGTAAAATGAATAACTGTCAATCTTTAAAATAAATCTGAAGTGGTATACACCACAGCATGTATCAGTTTTGGTATTGGTGAAGTAGAACTGTATTTTCTGTTCATGCAATTCAAAGCTAAAATGATGGCAATATAAAATTTGTTTAAGAATGACCTGTTTCACAAATTTTCATTCACTTTACGAATTTCCTTAACTTTCCATAGGAAAGCACTTAATTATAGGAAAGAAAAAAAAATTGAATTTAGGAACTTTCTTTAACTTTTGTAATGCTTTTTTTTTTTATATATGGATTTGAAGTCATTTTTTTTAACTTTCATAGTGCTATGAAAGGTCAGCCATTACATCCATATTGAATGAAGCCCGCTAGGTGAAGTAGGGTTTCATGCCGAATATGGATGCAACGGCTGGAATGTTTGTAAAACTGGAGCCCGGGTGCTGTCGAGCCTGTCATGTTGTCCTGATACAGGATACTAAATCGACGGAACATTCGAATCAACATGTGAACGATCTAAACTGTATTACGGCTCATCATGCCCGACATGCAAGATGCATCTTCAAGAAGACAAAGCTCAATAAATTAGAAAGTCTTCGCATTTCATTCTTATGATAATAAATAACGAATTATTTAACAAGTGAAAATAACAGAAATTTATAAAACCTGCCAGTATACCAATATATACAATAAACCTATAATCATCATATAATAATCAAATCATCACGCTGAAAGCATTCTGCTCAATCATGATTGGGTTATTTTTTTTAAACATCAGATGACATTATGTTGGTGTTTTCTTACATTTAAAGAAAAAAGGGACTTTAACAGCCTTGAAGTTGAATCCTCAATATAAATACATGTTAATCATAGATATTGTTCGAAGCGGTTTGCTATGGCAATAAAATGATCTTTTCAGTGAATCTTAATCGATATATTGGTACCGTAACAAAATATGCTGCGAATCATAAAACTTGTGAAGTTTTGATTAAAATATAGCATTTTGAAAATAGTTATTCATTAATAATGGCCTCTATGTAAACGCTTTACCATCAGAGGATTTCAAATGTTCGTCAAAGCAATGGAAAAATGATTGGGCTAATTATAATTGAGCGGAGTGTGCCGATTCATCCCTGTACCTATCTGTTTAAAGTTGGTTAGCGCTAAAATTTAACGTATGGTAACAATATTTTCCTTTCAGGTTCTCACTTTGCATGTGAGGATCCTTAAGGTCAAGGACATTTTTAAATTTAAGTTTCTTTATTTGTACAATTATCCTTACACCCAAGAGTCTAGTACCAGTAATTTGCCATACAACTCTATATAGTCAAAATGACCCCCTTGTATGGCACAAATAAAATCACTTTTATCCAACATTTCATACTCTTATTCAAAATCAAATATGAATTTCTTTGTTTAGATAGTTATTATGAATTTATGAATCCCACTCCCAGTATTGTGTGTTTCAAGTGATTTTAAATTAACTAGGTTTGGTTTTTCATTCACCCCCAAGGTTTTATAATGAACTATTCCAACTAATAAATAGAAAGAACTCATATGTGTCTTCGTGGGTGAACAAGTTAACTCAAACCTTGAACACATCAGTTGTTGAACAGCTAACTGTTGTCATGACAACCACTGATCATGTTTAAAAAAGAGTTCAATGACTGAAGTCGCCATTGGTTTAAGTCCTTCACCCCTAAAATTTCATAATGAACTGTACTAAACTTTGATCTGGAAGAGTTCAAATGTAGTTAAAACACAAGATGCTCGTTTGGTACATTCGAGGTATAGACAGGTAAGGGACCAGTAAATTGTTGTACTCTCAATCTTGCATTGTAGATACAGTCGTTAACACTGACTCCTTTATAGGAAGACCCTAACAAGCTCAGAGGTAAATTCTTGTCCTCAATGTACTTGAAAATCCTCTCCACACGTTCATTATGGCCCACCAAATACTGAGGGATGCAGTCCTAGAAAAGAAAAATATTAACAAAATATCCATAAACTGTCATAAACCTTAAATACTGAGGGATGCAGTCCTAGAAAAGAAAATATTATTTTTAGACAAAAATATTAACAAAATATCCATAAACTGTCATAAACTTTAAATACTGAGGGATGCATTTCTAGAAAAGGAAAGTATCATTTTTTAGATAAAAATATCAACAAAACAGCCATAAACCATCATTAAGTTTTCCAGTTTAAAAATTAATTTTAAGTTCATGAAGTACATTAAGTAAAAACTTTTTTGAATTGAAGTTTCAATAATTCTAGACTGCATACGAAGTTTAATTTTTTTTTATTCAAATCAAGAATATTTCTTATAGTTCATGATAAATTTGAATATCTAATTTTTAAATTTCAGTATGTAAATTGACAATTTCAATGAGAATGTCATATTTCAAGGATTTCTGTTCAAAATAGCCTTGTTCAAAATTAAGAGTTGTAAAATAAAAAAAAATTCTTCAACAGAAACGTACCTTTTGGTGCATAATATTGATTTTTATAGGGTCTTCATAGATGTGTAAATGGTTGGCTATCACTTCTGTTGCTAATTTTGAAATTCTGTTTGGATCTAATGACCCGCCGAGTCTCTCTGTCACGAGTTCATCGTACCACGAACCACCCATCATCACCTGTCAATGTAGGTACAAGTCTGGGTTAAAAAGAATGGGAACCATATTACCTGAAGGCTAAACTGAAATACCCCCTATACCCTATATTCTCTAAGTCAGCATAGATGGGATACCTGTTGTCCATTAACAAAAGACAGTAGTTTTATTACATTTTTACCAGTGAAAAATCAAAAATTATTCATTCTATAAAAGTGACATTTTTCACTAGTGAAAAATATGATATTTTTCACTAGTGAGAAATATGATATTGAAAAATATCACTTTTTCTGATTTGACCAATCAGAACGCTGTTTACAAATGACATTTGGGAAAATCAGAAGCTGCCACTGTAGATTTTGCTATAAAAATGTAATAAACAGAATATCTAACATCTAATTCAGTAATACCAAACATATTTCACTCGTGTGGCTTATACCCGGTATTTGGATATTTTTCACACGTGTTGCACACTCGTGAAAAATATCAAAATATCGTGAAATATATTTGGTATTACTGAAGACACAGTGAAATATCCTCTGTATATTCACACATCTTTATTTATTTATGACATCAATTGTTTTTAACTTCAGTTTCTGTCCCTGTAATTTTAAAGTTCTACCAAATTTTGTCAAAATCAGCTGATATCTAAATTTACACCAATCAAAGACCACCATCTGCTTCAGCTTGGTTATCATTTGACAAAGTGTAACAAAAAATTAATCATATACTTGAGGAGTTATGGCCTTTTAGAGGAGGACCTGTTTATAGTGACCAGTTACCACGGTAGCCAAAATCTTGAAAAAAAAAAAAATTGCAAGCAAATTTGCACATATGATCCTTTTATATTTCAAAGATTTTTTTTTCAAAATCGGTTCACAGGTTTAGGAGGAGTTGTCTGGACAAAATATGTCTCCAGACAGATTAACAGATATCCTGATTCCAGTATACCCCCAGTATCAACAGCTTGGTTACAGGGAATGTAGTTTTGGTATCACTTCCTTGTTATTTACTGTACAAAAAACCCCACTGAATTCTGTGAAAGGTTCTTTCTGTTTCAGACTCATGCATGGAGCAATCCATGTATGCCTTGCAATCAACAGAAAAAGAAATCTTATATTACCGCCAAAACTTAATAGAAACCTTCGAGGGTGTAGAGCTTGCAATTATGTAGCATTGATTCCTTTTTATATCATGTTGCATTTGTCTGACAAAAACATGACCTTAACAGGAATGTGACATTAAGAGAAACATGTTTTTGCACTAAATCTAGTTCATTTCCAATCTCCATAACAAAATGTAAGCTATTCAATGTACATATGAAGATGTACGTTTCAATTTATAGATAACACTACTTCATAAAAAAACCCATTTTCTTGACTATTTTTTTATATTTTCAATGCAATATTTAGTACAAGTTGCATCTGAAATCAATGGAAATGAAAACATGAAACAGTGCACTCCTCTTTATATCATTTTCCATCTGTCAGACAAAAACATGATATTAACAGGAATGTGACATTACCCCCGGAAAGAGAAACATGTTTTTTCCACTAAATCTTGTGCATTTCCAATCTCCATGACTAAAAGTAAGATATTCAATTTACATATGAAGATGTTTCAATATATAGATAACATTACATCAATTAAAAATCATTTTTGGGGTTATTTTTTATTTCCTATGCAACATTTTTTACAAGTTGCATCTGAAATCAATGGAAATGACATCATTTTCTGGATATATTATGTGATTGATTAAAAAAAACATGATATTAAGAGGAATTCACCCCAAAATACATGATATCAACCAAATAAATAGCATAGATTATATGGATAGGAAAATGGTGCTTTTGAAAAACATGATATAAAGAGGAATGTGATATTAACAGGGGTGACATTAAGTGGAATCCACTCCATAGGAAATCCACTGTAGTATGAAGTATTAAGGTATGCCTCTGAAGAAATTTTTGGACATGAAAGGATGGGGAAAGTACATTCTATAGTTCCCTGTGGGGCTTGCAATTATATGTACACCCCCCTCCTCCCCTTCCAACACCCTAAACATGGACGGAAACTTACTGTAAATCTAGAAACTGGTTTCTTTGGTATATTCGAGTCATGTTGTGGAAATGTACAGGAGTCATATACCACGCCTAGTATGGGGCCATCTTCACAGGAAGGCAGCAGATGGCCAAAACCCTGAGGATAAACAAAGTTCAAAGTTATCCATGCAGCCAAACTATCTTCTTCAGACATGTTTTTGGCTTTTGCTGCGATTCATCTTTTTGGAATTGTTTTGCTAAATGTAACAAAGTTTTACTTTCAACACAAATATTATCTGTATTAATAAATATAAACTTTATTTATTTTACAACAATTATGAAACAAGTTATAAAACTTATATTAATCACTCTTGTTGGCCCTAATGTAAGCACGTGTGGGGTCTTATTGTGGGAGGAAACCGGAGTACCCAGAGAAAACCCATGTGGTCAGGCAGGTGATACCAAACCTTTTCACGCCTTGGTGAAAAGGCAAGTGTGCTATCCACCGCACCACCAGACCACCCCATCTCGTTTCATATCTGAACTTTCACAATGATCTATTCCAACATTAAAATTGGAAGAGTTCAAATGTGTCTTCAGGGGTCAATGTCAAGAGTCAAAATACATAAAAGTCAAACATCCAACTAAAGGGGGATAACCCCATTACACATTCAACACTACCCTACTGTATATGACTATTTATAGTTAAATTTCATGGACGTAAAATTTGGCTTTGTTCTATCTGAAACTGAAGTTTAATTTCGCTGATCTCAAAATAATTGTGAAAGCTAGATTATATGGCCTTCAACTAAAAGTTTTCACAAGGTGTGAAATTTCATGAATTTCGATGTATTTGGGAAATTAGCAGAAATTAAAATGAGTATTCGGAATTGGTTGGGAAATCATAATCGATTATCGGTTGAATATAATTTACTAATTATCGTTTATGCAATCGGTTGGCCACTATGTCACATTGAAATGTTCTTGCAATCTTTTCTTTGGATGTTTGGCTGTTTTCATTGTCACATGAGAATAACCACCTAAATTTGTCATTTATAGATCATTATTATTGCACATTTATCATACAAAATAACTTCCATCCATGTTAATTCTTCACAAATTTCAGCTACCCATATGGTAGTTATCCCATATTAACAAATGAACAACTAAAGTCAAAATAACCGATTTTAATATGAATTGTTACATCTCATTTACTAATTACTTGCTATCAACTGATCGCCGCGATTATCAATTATAATTTAGAATCGGCCAAACACCAACTCAAACCCTTGCAACTTCACACTATTATTAGCAACTGTAAGTACCTTAAGAATAAACATGACAACCAGTTTACATTCAATCTGATTAAAACACAGATCCTCACTATTACTATCGTGTGTAGGATCTGACAGCGACCATTTGAAGGTCATGTGCAGATAACCTTTGTATTCACCAATCAAATTGCTGCTTACCAGATTCTGAAAGTGAAAAGCTAATTTTGATTTGTTTCTACACTTGTCGTTAAACCAGAGTAAAAAAGCAAGAAACCTGAATGAACGTATACAAAAATGGCGGCGCCCAGTTCAGTGGTCTCTACGCCTAGGCATGTGTTCTTTTCAAACATCATCTGTTTGATTTGTAGTTTTTTGTTTGTCCGAAAAGAAATAACAACTGAAGGTAAATAAATTAACACAAAATATACTAATCAATTTGTTATATAACACCCTGAATTATTTTCTCGTCTTCGCTTTGATCCGCCGCCATTTTTGTTCGTCTACCAAACCCCAATTACAAGGTGCACCTGTATTTTGATTGGCTGTTCATTTCCTAGATACGGAAATAATAAAGGTCATCTGCACATGACCTTCTAATGGTCGCTGTCAGATCCTACACACGATAGAAATAGTGAGGATCTGTATTTTAATCAGATTGAGTTTACATTGTACCTTCACCGGAGATTCTATCGGGTACTCGAGGTTCACAACAATGACAGACACTGCCGGAATTGCCGTCAGTTCCTCTGCCAATTCACTGTGTTCTTCAGGCAAAATTTTAGCTAAATCTGTAAAAAAAGCCAATATGTAGTCTTTAAAGGCCCAATTACATAACTTTCAGCAAAACTTGAAGCAAAAATCAAGCCTAATACCTTATTATATTTATAGATTTAGTTAAAGGCCCAATATACGTAACTTCAGGACTTTTTTCGTGATTCTGGAAAATTCTGAAAAAAAAATCAGTTGATAACCATGCAAAAATAAGCCTAAAACGAAGTAAACCTGAGCGTTAACTAACAAGAAACTCTTGACAAAAAAATCAAAAGAATTGAAAATAATTCAGGTGGGGCCCACCTCAACAACAAACCGAAGGTAAAAGACGGTTTGAAATGGACGCGTGTTTACAAATAGCGTGTTTCAATTGCTGCTGTACCGGTAACCGCGAAAGAATTCATCTTGAATATTGCTGATATCAGTTAATCTTAGCTAAATCTATAAATGTAATAAGTTATTAGGCTTGATTTTCACTTTAAGTTTTGCCGAAAGTTACGTATATTGGGCCTTTAAGATTAACTGATATCAGTAATATTCAAGATGAATTCTTTTGCGGTTACCAGTGCAGCAGCAGTTGAAACACGCTATTTGTAAACATCCGTCCATTTCGAACCGTCTTCTACCTTCGGTTTGTTGTTGAAGTGGGCCCCACCAGAATTATTTTCAATTCTTTTGATTTTTTTTTGTCAAGAGTTTCTTGTTAGTTACCGCTCAGGTTTACTTTGTTTTAGGCTTATTTTTGCATGGTTATCAACGGGAATTTTTTTCAGAATTTTTCAGAATCACGAAAACTTCCCTGAAGGTACGTATATTGGGCCTTTAAACAATATCAGCCAATTTTTATGCATCTTACATATATCTCTTTTTAATAAGCATAACACAAAAGCTCTAAACACACACTGAAACATATTAGATGACATGGTAATTAAAATTAAGCATCTCCATGGGACCTGCAAAATCAATAACAAGGTAAAGAATCTGTTTGACTACCACAATAATCATGGAGTCTAAATAAGGGCAAACTGTTATGAAGAACAGTGAAGTTGAAGAGAATAACAGGTAAATATGAAGGCCTAAACATCCTAAGGTAAAAAATACATGTAGAATGCGAAACGTCTAACATTTGACTTTCTATAACAATAATGCAAAGTTTTATCCCTCTACTGTCCATGGGATTGGCTACAAAGCTTTGGAGTGGAAACGAATATGTTTGGAATGGATGAATGGACACCTGTGATTAAGGCATCTGTCACCATGAGACAGGGCCCTAATTATAATAAATCATCTGCCCATCACTGTATATTGGTGAAGAAATCTTACCTGCAGCATATATAGAGCTAAACACATGGTCTGTGGTTATCTCCCCTTGGTCACTGGTCACCTGTCAATATAAGTTGTACTCATGACTTACTGCAATTTTCTACATATTTTAGAGGGGTTTTCATTTTCACACTTTTCAACCTTTATAATATAGTGGCTATCCCAAACTGAAGTTCCTTTATACTTCAAGTTTTGTTGGTGTGCCAACTCACAGATACATTATAACCCTTTCATCACTTATGGACTCATCCCAATCAATGTTTGTGGCAGAGTCTACTGAAGAAGATAGGGGTGAAAAATCTGAAATGTTCTGAACTCATTTACCCCTGGAATATCATAATGAACTGTTCCAACCTTTGCACTGGAAGAGTTCAAGTGTGTCTTCAGGGGTGACAGAGGTGAATGAGTTTAATAAAAACATTTACAGTATATTATACAGGTACGTAAATGGTGGCAAAAATTAACATTTTCCAGAGAAATATCTGTAATATGCTATTAATCCAGAGTGACTTCACAATTTGCCAATATCAAAATCAATATAAATTCTTTTATTTAAGCATTGATGAAAGTTTTTTTAGTTTCATTGGGGTATGAAACATTATTGTATGAATCAGCGTAACAGATTCTTACAAAAGTTTGCAAGCAAAAGTTGTTTCATAACCCTATGAAACTAAAAAATAATTGACATCAATGCTTATAATTACTTTTTGAAATTTATTTTCAAATTCAAAACATGTTTATGTACAATTTGACTGATCTAACAACGGATTCTTTTTTACAAATCAATACGCAATGTCAATTGCCGTATTTTTCGCGCCGGTTTTTGGATTTTTTTTCATAGAGATATGAAAAGAAAATCTCAACCAATCAGAAAGCTGCATTCTGCATACATACAATCCATGGAAAATTAATCATAATGGTGTAATAAGAAAGGCAGAAACATAACAGCTACACCTGGCTTCAAATCCAGGACCTCAAACTCTACATTATCCAGCTACTGTAAAATCATATATTTTCATGGGTTAAATTTTTGAGGTTTCATAAAAAAAAATCCACATCAGGAGATAAATATTTTCTTAAATTTTCTTTTTAAGTCATAGACATCTGAATTTGTGATTAAAGGGGCATCCCGCGAAAGCCTAAATGTCTGTTCTTGAATATACATAGCGTCTGCACTACTAATTATACTTTCCTGTTATTCCCAGATTCAAAGTGGACTCAAAATGTCTATTATGACCACTTGCAATATCGCATTCCTCGGGAAAGCCCAGATAAAAATAGCGGGAATGACGCACCGTGACAGGTGTGCCGCATGTTCCCTGATCGGTTTGACGGAAGGGGCCACACGGGAGGGGACGCGTAATGTATACGGCTGATGAAACAGAGACAAAGTCCGTGTATAAACGTATTGAATCACATTCACATTAAAAATAGACATCAATTGCACACATACCGATATTCAAATGAAGAATAATTGTCGGCATATCGGCACCATATATCGACACCAGGAATTATCTATATTATATTTACATGACCGAGGCCGGTACACATGGGTACGGAATACGGCCATGGTACAAACCTTAATTTATGCAAAAGGTAATATTCACGAACCCAACTTTTCAGATGATTTCATAAAATGTATGTAGCATGCATTGAAAAGTACGAAATAAAATGACATGAAATGTTTGCGATTTTTTTTACAACTCAATGTCTTCAGGATTTTTTTTCAAACTTTCTATATATATACAAGATACATTCATATTCATTTAAAATCTATCCAACTTTCAGCGTCTTCACACGTTAACACGTATCACGGAATGCGAACATTTAAGTCCTACACTCATATAACGCACCTAACACTAAGCATGACTACATTTGGAACTGTTAAAACACTTAAAACTAACCGTTATGAATATGTTATGATTAATTCCGCTTTCTTTTTACAATTTTTTTTGTCGTCTTGTAAAGGGACGGTGACCTTTTTTTTTTAAAAAACCTGCAGGAATGGAATATACATATAGGCATATGTTGTATAACTTTGGGTTTTTTTTTATTTTTTTTCCCTGTTATGTATATATTTTCGTATCAAATTCAATACCGGGGTCGCAACCCAATGATATTTGTACCTTCACTAATTTATAGATTAAGTATGAATATCACCTTTTAACGCGTGAAAACATATTTTTTTTATTCCTTTTGTCCAAATTGAAGCCGTATGTACCTCGGTCGCACGTCCCGTTTTACAACGTAATCAAACGACTTTTTCTGTTATGGTATATATTGTATTTGAAAATGTCTTTTTATCCAGCAATATAATTAGATCATACTGTTTTACTGGAACATAAGATTTTATAAAGGGAATATTATAAACACACTTTTAAGTTTCATATTACACACGCATTTTATGCAACAGAAAACTGAAACAGTTTCCCCTTGGGTAGCCTCAAAACCAAATCAAAGCTTTATTTGTGCATGTTACCGTTACCCATAAGAAATATGTTACATACACACAATAGAGCAGGTAGTTTCTCCTTTAAATACTTCCCATCTCTCAATAAGATTCCGTAACGCAGTCTTGCGTCATATTTTGACCATTCGGCAACTTTTCGCTTAGTAGTTAGGCCTTATCGTGGTGTAACGGTAATAGCAGATAGAGTGTTTACAATGGAAGCGGCACTCGCTGCGCATGCTTTGGTAGGTGGAAATCCCAAACAAAAGCGTCTAGCCAGACGTTCTGAATTCCACTAGTTATTTTGAAATTATTTATTTTATGAATACATATATGCAAAATCCGATCGTCGCAGTCCATAAGAATACCCATTCGATATGTGTATGTAATATTTTGAAGAAAAAATATGAAAAAAGCTGACTTTCGGGGGATGCCCCTTTAAAGGCCCAATATACATAACTTCAGGACATTTTTTCGTGATTCTGAAAAATTTTGAAAAAAAATCCAGTTGATAACCATGCAAAAATAAGTTCAAAACAAAGTAAATCTGAGCGGTAACTAACAAGAAACTCTTCACAAAAAAATCCAAAGAATTGAAAATAATTCAGGTGGGGCCCACTTCAACAACAAGGCGAGGTTAGAAGACAGCTCAAAATGGACGCTTGTTTACAAATACCGAGTTTCAACTGCTGCTGTACCGGTAACCGCGTAAGAATTCATCTTGAATATTTCTTATATTAGTTAATCTTAACTAAATCTATACATATAACAAGTTATTAGGCTTGATTTCCGCTTCAAGTTTTGCCGAAAGTTACATATACTGGGCCTATAAGTATACAAAATATACAAAATTAAAACCTGCATGAAAATTTTGAAGATTTTACAGTACCTGGTTTTATACTGGCAACAGGCCCAATCTATTCCCCTACTTTGCTTGAGAGTTATCTAGGAATGAGGTGTAGCACCTTACCACTGCTTCACCATCTTTGAAGGACAATCGTGTACACGGACTGTTGAGATGTAGTTCTGCTGGCATGTCTGGGCTGCTGAGCTGCTCCACCAATCTATCGGTCAGCTGTTGACAGCCCCCTTTCAGTGACCACACCGCCCATTTACTCATGTAATCTATTAATGGCGATGGCTTTGGTGGGGTCGAAACTGTAACAGTAAAATTTCTGATACAATAACCCTTGTTTTGATACAGAACCGATTTTATAAAAATATTTTTGTAATTTTGATAGCAGCCAGATGATGCTCACCTACAACATAAAATTAAAAGGTATTACATGATCGTTTTACACAGTGACATAAAACATCAAAGTTGTGTGCATCCTTGAAATATCTGAAATATTTACTCAACCCTGACAAAATATCCTTACTATCTTTTCACTCCATTTTGTATACCAGCTTTACACCAGCTTTACACCAAACTTGTAATTATTTTCAAACTTATGTGGATGAAGATTACCGTAATCTACGCACCAGTGTAATTTACGCACCCTAACAGGGCTCGACAATTACACTTGTCCGACTTGTCCGTACCAGAACAAATCTCTGTCGGACAAGTACATCAGGATACTCACTTGCCCGCTCGGACAAGTGATTTTTAGCAGAAACTATGTTTTTTTGGAAATGGCAAAAAAGATTAAAATGTCTTTCTTACAAAATTCAAGAGTTGTTCATTTCGTTTTTCAATAAAATGTGACTTCAAAAAGATCGATTGAACTACGATGGCCACGTTCGGGATTCACGGAGGTAAGCTATTTGTATGTTATTTAAAAACCCAGATGTGTTCTGAATATGATAATCTGAATCGCTGTTGCATTTGTATCAAAGAGATCCCTGTAAACCCAGATGTGTTCCGAACATGAAAATCTGAATCGCTGTTGCATATGTATATAAGAGATCGCCCTATATATAAGCGATTACATGACAAAGATTGATCTGACTGTTTATATTGGAAACACGCTGATAGGTGTAATATGGATTTTTCTGCAAGTTAGTGGGAAAAGTTTGGACAAGTGCATTTGGCAGTCGGACAAGTAGATTTTAGAATCATTTACCCAAACGAACAAGTGTGAAAAAATAATATTGTAGAGCCCTGCCTAATAATCACCCTAAAACTGCTGGAAAAAGGTTTGTATCAATATAATTTACGAACCCAAATTATTTTTTTAAAAATCGCCAGCTTGACGTCCATTAATTTGTCTTGTTCTCATATCATTCAATATTCTTTTTTCTTTATTTAGGTGATGATTTTCTCCAACAAATCAAAAAACAGGGATGAGTTTGTGTTTGTGTTATTTATTAAAAGAAACAAGAACGCTGACACGTCAGCAAGGGTCTGGTCATGTGATTTTATGTATCCCCCAAAATCATTGGTCCTTGACATTTGGACCTACAGCGCAAACCCAGTGACCTTGATCTTTGGTCAGTTTACTTCTTGTTCAATTCTGATCAACTTTGCTTAATAATGCCACGAGTGAAAAGATAACAATTTTGACCTTGACCTTTGACCCAGTCACTTTAACCTGGTGACCTCGACTTTGAACAGTTGATGTTTTGCTTATTTAATGCCAACTTTGCTTCGTATTGTCATAACAAAAGGATCATCAGTGACATTGGGTCAGTTTACTACTTAAAACAAAAAAAATTTCATCAACTTTGCCTCATGATGTCAAATAACAAAATGTTCATCAGTGAAAAGCTAAAAATCTTATGCACCCTACTACCTATCAAAGTCTTAATACCAACTTTGTACTCCATACATTTACCTTGAAAGATTCGACCAAATCCCTGTTTCCTCTGTTCCCAGTTATATAAATCCACCAACGTAGATCTTATGCTGAGCGTCTTTGAATCTCCTGCATAAACCCCTCTAACCAACGCGTCCCCTAAATAATCTGCAATCTGTAAACAGACAAGAGTTACGCATAATTATCCATAACGCCTTTTGTGCTTTGTAATGACGTCAAAGTAAATACGGAATATAAAAGTATGGCAAAATACCAAAACCGCTAAAACAATTTGCTGTAAATTGAGGTAAGAGGTTTAGTATGATACTATGAGTAATGAACAAATTTTAATTAAGTCGTATAAAAAAAATACAGTGAAAATTGAATTGTAACAAAAATTCTGAAAATCCATCAAAAATACCCCCCAAAAATAGAACCTGCACACAAATCTCCTCCAAAGGACCTCTTACAGGAACAATAGAATTTTGCCCACGAACCAATTTAAACTTAACTGGTTGTTATTTTTAGCACATTGAAGGACTACCCATGAAATGTGTTTAAAAAATTCAAAAGGTCCCTAGGGCCTGTGATGTGACCTATTTAGTGCCTCAACTATGGGTGTACGACAGGGTTCACTATTTCATCAAAAAAAATTTCCAACAAAATTTCATTCACAAATGATTTCATTTTTTAATAAGTTGGATCGGCTGCATATCATGATTGCAAACATATATCAGAATATTGCAAGATAAAAATTTTATGCAATCTCAAACTTTTTCAGGAATAACAACTTTTCACGGAAACGTTGCACTTACTTCCGGTTCTTGTAAACCAAAAATATTTACACAATATTTGACCTATTCTATCAAGTGCCTTAGGTGAAAATTTCAGAAAATCTGGAAATCATGGGTAGTCCTTCAATGTGCTATAAATAAGACCCAGTTAAATTTAAACTTCTTTGTGGGCAAAGCTCTATTGTTCCAGTAAGAGGTCCTTTGAGTTACATAGTCCAGTAAGATAGTAGGAGTAATGTTGTAGTAGGAATGACCTGTCAGTCTTTACAGACTTCTACCCAGGTTCTAGTCTGGGGTTCCATGTGTCACAGTAATACTTAACAACACAG
This sequence comes from Mimachlamys varia, assembly GCA_947623455.1. Classification (NCBI taxonomy): domain Eukaryota; kingdom Metazoa; phylum Mollusca; class Bivalvia; order Pectinida; family Pectinidae; genus Mimachlamys; species Mimachlamys varia. The sequence goes on along the minus strand of OX392541.1, from coordinate 10,188,486 downwards.
ATATCAAGTTTCAACAGGACTCAGCAAAAGCTAACTGCCCGTCTAACGAAAACCTGTGCGCTACCGTATTATAGTAAATACGGGAGCCAATCCCCGATACCCTATTGGTCAACCAATCAACGAGCCACTCTCATACGAGATGAATTATAAACAACATGGACAACACAAGTGACAGACGACAAGTCCCAGCGACGGCAATACACACATATTATAAACACAGAGCTAGAACAAGGTAATATTGATAATAATCATCATCCATACACAGATACATCTCTTCCATTCATGATTACATTTGGTCATTCACACACAGACTCAATATAGGCCTACGCACCCATACACATGTAAAATACCCAACTTCCATAATGTAACCAAATTTCAATTCAATTGAAAAGTGGACTTAAACACAAATGTTGACACGGTTGCAGCCACCGTCACCAGAATAACATCAAATATATTTCACTCCTACGGCAGATTTTTAAATATATTTAAAAAATTAAAGATTAACTTGAATATATTTTTTTTATGTTACAGGGGTTTAACACAAAAAAACAATTCAATAAATTCAAGTTAGACCTTATAATTTAATCTATACCCTACAAAAATTCACTGTTTCAATGGACTCTTTTCTCTTACAAATTAATACCCTACTGCATCAACCAATCAAAAGGAACGTTATAAATGGCGACGTCAGTTTTTACATTATGGGCTTATAACATAATTTTTTTAACCAATGAAAAAGCTTGTTTCAAACAAGATTAAATTATAAAAAAAAAAATCTGCCATACTAGTGAAATATATTTGATATTTACAGGATACCAATGAATAGCCTCTATTTATCTAACACATGTACCTGATGCAATATGAAGATTAAGTACATACCTCTTGTCCAAATCTCCTACTGAAGAAAGAGTGTATACTTTCATCTTTTGTTCCTTTGGGGGTCTTTACATCTTGTAAAAAGCTCCATATCAACCTCTTTGAGAAAGGTGGAACAACTTTAAACACTGGCTTCAGATCTGAAAACAAAGACAATACAAGTGAGTTAAACTTTGCCGACCTCTTTCATGAAACAAGATATTGGGAGTACAGTAAAACCCCACTTACTCGAACCCTGTTAAACTCAAATACCCGTCATTCGTCGAAAAGTTTGTTCGGTCCCAACAAAGTTCATACATAGGTATTCCACCAACCTCAGATTACTTGAATGCCATGTATCCCTTGAGCTATTTTGATCAGGTTCCCACAAGTTTTAGTACCGTACTTTTTACTTTGCTTCTTTTGTTAATTACTTCCTTTCACAAAACAGGCTTTTTATATACTAACATATATCTCATCAAAACAAAGGAAATGAATTAAAAAAACATGCCTTAACATTCTAATTCTTTTCCTCACATTGATTTATAACACTGGTTCAATTATAATAATTGTGATTTGATACTATGTAAGCACTTTCAATTTGTGGGGTCAATACTTCACATTTTTGTGAAATGACATAATAATTATCATTTATCCATTAAAGGCCCTATATACGCAACTTCAGGACATTTTTCGTGAATCTGAAACATTCTGAAAAAATATCTAGTTGATAACCATGCAAAAATAAGCCTAAAATGAAGTAAACCTGAGCAGTAACTAACAAGAAACTCTTCACAGAAAAATCCAAAGAATTGAAAATAATTCAGGTAGGGCCCACTTCAACAACAAGCTGAAGTTAGAAGACAGTTGGACGCATGTTAACAAATATTGAGTTTCAACTACTGCTGCACCTGTAGCCGGGTAAGAATTCATCTTGAATATTGCTGATTTCAGTTTATCTTACATGTAACTAAATCTATAAATATAGAAAAGTTATTAAGCTTGATTTTCGCTTCAAGTTTTGCCGAAAGTTACATATACATTGGGCTTTTAATGAAACAGGTGTCACATATCCCGACTTCTTTTTTCTATCTGCAGAACCCTGGGCCTTTTGGTTATTGAGAAAAAGTCGTTTGAAGGAAAAGTGTATGCACAGCGGACAGTGGTCGAAGCATGATGGTTATTGGTCATCCTGACAAATGACTTAAAATTGTAGTGTATAAAAATGCAAAGGTAATTATAAATGATCAGATTAAAACACAGACATGAAACCGCGAATCTGTCAGCTTTTAAAAAATTGTATTGGGACTCTACCAACGTTTCATCTCAAATTGCTGTACTGCATCTCCCTAAACAAATTAGTGTCATTGGTCTGGTTTGGTTTATTTTATTTTATGTACAGCCATGGTCACTTAAGGACGTGCCAGGTTTTGGAGGTGAAGGAATGCCAGAGAAAACCACCGACCTATGGTCAGTATCTGGCCATGGCCATCTGCCCCATGTGGGTTTCGACCTTGCAACCAAGAAGTGGAGGGCTAGTGGTAGAATTTCCAGACACTTTAACCACTCAACCACCGCAGCCCCAGAAAAATGTTCTGCCTAAAAAAATTACTGAAGTTCACTTAAAATGGAAGTTATGGGGAGGTAAATGTATATACAGTAGGATAAAATAAAGAACAGTGGAACAAGGATAAATCATTGAGCATGTACATCTGTCTCCAAAGATATCAATTTTAGTATCACAATTAATAATATTCTGTCAATAATATATTATAATACAACACTTCAGATATATAGCAACATACCTATACAGTATAACTTGTCTAAACTGGCCTTCTACTATTCTGGCCTTATTATTTGGTCGTGGCATTTCCCTCAGAACTTATGTCATACCTCTACAAATTGGAAACCTGTATAAAACAGCCAAAACATTTGGACCCAGTGACAGACTTCCAGATTAGATATATATGTAACTTTTGGCAAAAATTTAAACGAAAATCGAGCCTAATAATATTATTATATTTATAGATTTAGTTAAGATTAACTGATATCAGCAATATTCAAGATGAATTCTTACATAGGTATCTGTACAGCAGCAGTTGAAACTCTGTATTTGTAAACACACGTCCATTTTGAACTATTGCCTAAACTTCGTTTGTTGTTTTAGTGGTCCACACCCAAATCATTTTGAATTCTTTGGAATTTTTCTGTCAAGAGTTTCTTGGTAGTTACCGCTCAGATTTAATTCATTTTAGACTTATTTTTGCATGGTTATCAACTGGATATTTTTTCAGAATGTTTCAGATTCACAAAAAAAATTTCAGAATTTTCCATAGTTTAAAATGTAGACTTACTGGCTGGAAGTTGGTAGCGTGTCTGATCTTTGTAGATGAAGCGAGTATTCATCTCACTTCCCTTTAAGGCAACGATGATATCTTCGCGCAAACCAAGCTGTAAGGCCTAGAAATAATAGCAGATATGTCATGTTTGCAGTTTCATTACAACTTGTCTTGGGCCTGCCATTTAACTGTTTTCAGACCAAATATGGATACTATCCTGCAATTCATACACAGAAGAATAAGAAGAAGATTTTAAATAATAATTACCACATTTCCCCTATTGGGCCCCACCCCTCTTGGTTTTTTTTCTCCTTTGATACCGGGCTTCAAGTCATACTATACAATATTATATTAACTCATTCACTGCTGAAGTCACATTTGAACTTTTCTAATTCAAAAGTTGTTTATATTAAATATTGGAGGTAAATGTGTTAAAGGAGGAGAGTATCAAAACAAAATATTAACATAGTACGTTTTGCATACATAGGCTTAAATTACATAGGCTTTGCACATAACATATTTCTCTATAAATAAGACCTTGCTCAGTAATACTCACTTTTGGCCTCTTCCTATGCATAGGAGGAATGTCCGGTAATAAGCCCACCCCTTACAGGTACTTTTGGTAGACTTATGATTAATTTTTACCTGAATAAAACTACAGTGGACCTGCGATAATCCGGAAAACTCATAATCTGGACAGAAATACGTGGGAACGGATTTCCGTCACGTTACTTGTACTCATCAGTCGGAAATTTGGATTCCGTTTCTGGAACTCGCATTTTGGAAACAGAATGTACTTTCCATTAGCGAAATTAACGCAATAATCCGAACGATTCTTTCATCCACGCAGAGAGAAAAATGTCGGGTAAGCCACCTGGATCAACCAACAGCTGTACAGAATATCGCTAAATTAGAAAACATATGTAGATATTTCTATTTACAAAAAGACCAAAATTTATTTATGTAATGTCATTTAAACGTCTCGCAGTGTACAGTGTATATAGTCAAGGGAAATAACTCTTGCGCGACACATGTTTTGACCTTGTAAACAAAATTTAGCAGTCCAGAAAAACTCATAATCCTGACGGTTCGGACTGGGAACAAAGGTGTCCAGATTATCGCGGGTTCACTGTAATTTCAAATTTACTTACAAGATCCACTGCATTTTGACTAGAGAAATTTGTTGTGGCACGAAAGCTCCTTGGGCCGTGCTCAAACAAAGTATTATCTTTATATTTTGTAGAATGTAGCCAGCCACCGAATCTATCAGAAGCTTCCAACAGGACTATCTGAAAATACAAATACAAATGCAGCTCATGAAAAAACTTCTCAATGCTTAGCACAATTAATGGTAATACATGGGAATCCACATAATAGCACCCCTGTTAATATCACATTCCTCTTTATATAATGTTTTTCCAAAGAACCATTTTTGACTGTATAATCTTATGTAATTTTATTTGGTTAATATCATGTATTTTTAGGTGAATTCCTCTTAATATCAAGTTTTTCAATCAATCACATCAAATATCCTGGAAACGACGTTGTTTCCTTTGATTTCAGATGTACAAATTATTACATAGAAAGCAAAAATAACCAAAAAATCTTCTTTTTTTTTAATGAAATAATGTTATTTATTACATTTTTGCCAGTGAAATATAGAAAATTATCAAACTGATAAACTTATATTTTCACTGCAGTGATGAGCAGTGAAAATATAAGATTTTGCCGTGAAAATATAAGATTTTGCAGTGAAAATATAAGGCTTTTTCAGTGTAACGTGAAAAAGTGACCCGACAATAAAATACCACCCGGGTCATTATTCTACGTTGCAAAAGTTACCCGGGGTCGTTATTTAACAGTAGAAATCGTACACGGCCATCTGTAGAAAAATGACCCCTTTCGATTTTTCCGTAATTCGTCCCGTGAAAAAGTGACCTGCCATATAGCTTTCAACGGTGGGTAGTTTTCAACTGGGTCATTTTTTTCACGTAACACCGAAACTTTTGTATGAGTTGTTCCCCTTGATCGGATCTTGGAGGCTCGCCATTGTTGTCGTCTGCTAGAACTTGTCTCTTGGGGGAAAGACGGTCTTGACGAAATGGCATCAATAGTACATATTGATAGGAACTGCTGCAGGATTAAATATGAAATGAATTGAAAGATGAGTATGGTTCAACTTTTCCTATCAGCTTATCCCAATCAGCTGTGTACTGGACCCGATCGGTTGTGATTTCGACGGATTACAGTAGACTTAGCTCCTTTGCAGTAGGCAAGTAGACCAAGAAAAAAATAATGAAAGTATCTTAGTCCTCTTTCGAAATGTAATAAAAAGAAAATTCAATGGTTTGTCGTTTAATATCGAATATATTTCACTTGTATGGCAGATTTTTTTTTATATTTTCACACGTGCTACGCACTCGTGAAAATATAAAAAAAATCTGCCATACTCATGAAATATATTCGATATTAAACGGCAAACCATTGAATATCCTCTATATATCTATAGATTGAAACATCTTAATATGTACATTGAATAGCTTACTTTTAGTTATGGAGATTGGAAATGCACAAGATTCAGTGGGAAAACATGTTTCTCTTAATGTCACAATCCTGTTAATATTATGTTTTTGTCTGACAAATGCAACATGATATAAAGAGGAATGCACTGTGTTTCAAAATAAGTCAAAGGGTTTATTTCTTGCTTTGTCCCAAAAAATTGTAATAAGATTAAAATTACAATGAGAAAGATAAATAAAGTTAATTAGATTACGGACGTAGATTATCTAAGTCCGTGATTAGATGTACAGCATTTGATAAAGCGCTCTATCTAGCTAACATAAGCTACTCTAAAGCTCTTTACAGTATATATAATTATATATCAAATTCAGACACAATTATAAACAATTGTGGGAAAACAGGTTGCTAGTGTAATTCTATTTTATAACTCATATGAGTAACAAAATTAACCAAAAAATCTGATATTGTTTGTCAATTTTACCAAAAAAATACACAATACAATTTTATATTTTCTGGTGCACAAATATGCGCCTTGTTGTATTCTTTATCAGGCTTATTGTAAAAAGAAGATTTTTTGGTTAATTTTATTTTATTACCCATATGAGTAACAAAATTGTTACTGAAATGCACCGTGTCACCACCCTTGAACAAGTTTGGCACAATATAGGTAATAATGTGATTTTAACCTCTTGGAGCAAAATAAGACGTCACCCTTTTACGATATGCGAGGGTGGCGAACTTAACAAGGGAATTTTATAGAAGGGAAATCCGTTCTAGAGGTTTAGGTGGCGGTATGCGAGGGTGGCGGTAGATTCGGGTGGCGATAGGTCGAGGGTACATTTTATACCTATATACGCTATTGTGCCAACTTCTGGAACGCTACAGCACAGATACTGCAACACCCATCCCAGATTAAAATAATCTTTCACCCCCTTGAGATCCCGTCTCACTACCAAGGGGGTGAATGATTATTTTTCTCTAACCCTGTTAAAATTTAACTTATATTGACATTGCATCAATGCAAGACAACGTTGATGTGATGTGATTGAGTTGTCGATGTGACATCATTGTATTGTTGCCATGACGTCATGGTATTGATTCTATGACGTCATGTCATACAAACTGTTGAGAACATGCAAAAAGCATGTGTAGCTTGTCTCAAACCTAGGGTGAGATTAAAAGAATCTTTCACCCCCTAGGGGGTGAGACAGGGGAATCTCAACCCGAGAGGTAAGATTCTTACAGTAGGTTGCCAAACACGACGCTTGCCAAGTGTTTGGTAGCTTAAGAATCTTACTCCGAGGGTTGAGATCTCCTGTTTCACTACCAAGGAGGTGAATGATTATTTTTCTCTTATCCTGTTAAACGTCATGCATATCTAATATTGACTTTACATTAATGCATGACAATGTTGACGTGATGTGATCGAGGTGTTGAAGTGACATCATCGTATTGTTGCCGTGACGTCATCGTATCGTTGTTACGACGTCATACACATTGTTGAGAGCTTGTCTCAATCTAGAGTGAGACAAGAAAATCTCACACCGGGAAAAGTGCGGATATCCCTGTCCATGGTAATTATAAGAGAAAAGAATAATGCTCGGTGCACCGGTACCAGTGTATTAGCTATCGTTTTAATTTAGTTACCTTAGAAAACTTTGAATTAGCTCCTTCTTGTAAAGCGTAGAAGGCAGTTGACAAACCGCTTATTCCCCCTCCTAAAACCACTGCCCTTGCCATAGTTTCAGAAAGTTCAATACCACGACCTTACACAACATAAACTGACATCGTGGTAAACTTACGTCTAACCAATTTTTACCTCCGTCATTGAAGAGCTCCAAAATAGGGTGCTGCTTGATTTGCCAACGATCGCGACGCGACTCACAGAGCTAAGGCACTGAGAGTTTTTGTGCCCATTGGTACATTTTGTATTACATGTATCACCATTGCCAGGGGCGTAGCTGCCTTTAGGCACTGCAGGCACGTGCCTGCACAAAAAAAAATCCTAAGGTTACCTTAAAATAGGCCTGATGACGACTGCATATCAGTACAGGCTCTAATTTATGCTTCCAAACATGTATTGTATCAACCCCGGCATAAGCTTAGAACACTCTGTGAGACCAGATGGACAAGTCGCGCAGATGCACTTTCGACCTTCCAGAAGGCATTCAACGTTGTAGTGCATAGCCTAGAAACACTGCAAGAGGATGGAGATGACAAGGCTGGTCAGTACTTGGCAGCTATTCTCAGATTCGACTTCATTATAAGCTTAGTTGTAGCCGACGATGTTTTGAGCTCTACTGTGGCCTTGACTAACTTACTTCAAAAAGTCGACATGGATCTGATGGAGGCAGTTTCGGAAACCAAAGTAGTTCTTCATATTCTCCATGAGGAAAGGAATGATCCTGAAGTGTGGAATGCACTATTTGAAAGAGCAACAGATCTTGGAGCAGACTTCGAGGTTGTTCCATCAGTACCTCGTAGGGCCGGGAGGCAACAGCATCGCGCCAACTACAACGTAATTATAAATGACCCGTCTGACTATTGGAGAGTCTCGCTCTATAATGTCTTCCTTGACCACCTGATGCAGGAAATGGACGAAAGGATTCTAAAAAATGAAGCTCGTTTCTCAGCAGAGTGTCTGATCCCGGTGAAGGTTGCGAACCTGACTGACGCCAAAAGAAACGACGTTTACGCAGCCTACGCTCATGACATGAGTGGAACACCCGCGGAATTTGAAAACGAAGTCTCTAGATGGAAGGTGAGGTGGTCCATGTCTCAGGAAAAGCCTAAACGTGTATTGGAAACACTAAGGAAGACCAACAAGGATCTGTATCCCGGTATCTATACCATCCTTACCATCCTCCTCACAATGCCACCAACATCTGCATCCTGCGAAAGATCCTTCAGTGCGATGAAGAGAATTAAGAATTACTTGAGGTCAAGGATGACCACTAGCCGCCTGTCGTCATTGGCAATGTTACACATACACAGGGACATTGACATCGACATCAACAGGGCAATTAACAGCTTCGCCTCATCCAAATGCCGACAGCTAGATTTTATTTAATTTCTCGAAGTTTTGAGTATTACAACTCATTTTGGAACAATGACGTCACTGGCGTTTATTTCAAAAAATATTTCTGTTAAATGCATTGTTAAAGTTGAATAATATTCATCTTACCGTAAAAGGTGTTTCCAATACAAATGATATTAAGGGAAAATAATAAAACCATCATTTATCAACGCATTTTTTATTTCATAAAATCGACTTACAAAAAGCACCAGGACCCATCAAATGCATTACAAAATCTAAAGTTTTTTTTTCTGGGGGAGGCCATTGTATATTAAGGGAAAATAATAAAATCGTCATTAATAAACACATTTTTTTATTTCATAAAATCGACTCTCCAAATGCACCAGAACCCATCTAATGCATTACAAAATCTGACATGTAATCAAATATATAACACATATTTACCGGTATACATGTATTATATCAACAAAGGAATTTCAATTCAACTCTGTAGAAACAAAAATTATGAGAGCATATCAAATAGTCAGCTGCAAAAAAAATATCTGAAATACCAGTAGAAATTTATAACAAAATATCCTTTCAAAATACACCAGAATGCACCACAGAGCTTCTAGATTTCAAAATTTTTCCGGGGGGGCATGCCCCCGGACCCCCCTAGCTTGCTTCGCGCCGAAGGCGCGAAGCACTCGGGCGCCTGCGGCGCAACACCTCGGGCGCCTGCGGCGCCATGTGCCTGCACTTCAATTCCAACCCAGCTACGCCCCTGATTGCAGCAGAGGGATTCGGTGTAAACAAAGTTGTTGGTTTTCCACGGATTTATCTTATTCCATGGATTTGTTTAGGATTTAAGCTATTTCTTTATTTTCTATTTTTTATGAGTACAAAATTAAAGTAAACACTACGTAACTGTTACGCCAGGCCGTCAAATATTGCAGCTAATTATGCTGAACATATAGCTATAGGGACACGATCTGTATTATGTTCTGCTTCTGCCAAACGAAACAATGCAATGATCCCTTGTACCACGGACTTAGATAGAATCTAATCGAATCTAGCTTCATCCTTTAAATGATTAAAAATATTATTCAAGATGAAGTACTGTGTCACAATTGGAGACTTCAGTTAAGATTATATTAATAATATGTGGTTTTGGAAAAAGTATTGACCAAGATACAGACGACATCTTAACGCCTTGGGACAGATCTAGAGTAGCTGCAACAGCAGTTCTACGACAAACTAAAAAAAAACAAACAAAACGAGCATTGAGAAATATAACCTGCCAGAAGAAGTATAGCTACAAAATGTACTTCTTTACTTCTTTAAACATCAACACATTCAAGAAAAGGCTAGACAGAGTATAGAAATAACAAAAGGGCTACTTACTACAAATAACTGGATAGGAAGAGACAGGAACACATAAGAAAAAGTCCAGTGAATAGCTAGGAATCGTAATTCCTGTACTGGAAAATAACTATATGTGTAAGTAATAATGACAGAGGAGAAGTTAATATCACTATCGCAGGTCCATATTAAAAAGTCATATTCACGTCAGCAAAAGTTCGTATAAACTGACTTTCCCTTAATTTAATACTTAACGTTATTAATAAAGCATGGGATGGCAACTCCCATTTTCAGGACTTTGGTCATCCTCGATATCCAGGGGTGACGATCCCACCACGTATTATCGATACACCAGTTATTAAGTCACCCCCAACGAAGTGGGGTGACTTATTGTTATTGTTCCGTTTCTTTGTTATTCTTATTATTCTTATTATTATTATTCCTACACTCATTCTTGTCCGCGGCATATCTCTAAAACGACTAATCACACTCCAATGAAACTTGAAAGGATTATTGGTGGGTACGTGTAGATGTGCAAATTACATTTTTTGGGTCGATTGCGCATTCAAGATGGCCGCCACAGCCTCTTTTTAAAAAACAACAACGAATATTTGTGACGCTATAACTTTTTTCCTGTTTGGCCGATTACTATTAAACTTGTGTTATATGATGATTGTATGATGGCCGTTAATTTAGCGAAGTCAAAACTGAATTATTTTTTCAAAATGGCCGCCAAGGCCCGGTCTCTGATTGGTTGGATTTCAGATATCGTCCGATTTTGCTCAAAATTGAAATTACATTTTTTGGGTCGATTGCGCATTCAAGATGGCCGCCACAGCCTCTTTTTAAAAAACAACAACGAATATTTGTGACGCTATAACTTTTTTCCTGTTTGGCCGATTACTATTAAACTTGTGTTATATGATGATTGTATGATGGCCGTTAATTTAGCGAAGTCAAAACTGAATTATTTTTTCAAAATGGCCGCCAAGGCCCGGTCTCTGATTGGTTGGATTTCAGATATCGTCCGATTTTGCTCAAAATTGATATGAACGGGTAACAGGACACACCAAACACAACGGTAACTTCGAATTTGAAATCAGACAAAATGGCCGTCATTTTGTGGCCTCTGATTGGTCAAAATTTAGCTATCGTCCGATTTCGCTCAAATTTGCTATGTATTATCATTATGACATTACGGAATCAACTATCATGTTTCACAAGGGATTGTGGGGTATCGGCTTGCGGGGAGGGGTGACTTCCGCTATTGCTCGCAATTGCAATTCTAGTTATTCTTTGATTTTTATGTCGTGTTTTTTCACAAAGTATACTCCAAGATAGCTCATTGCCATTGTATTGCCGTGTACCTTTTATGGAAAAGAAAGCTCTCATACCGAGAGATCTAAGACGTTCCTTCAGTTTTGTATGAGGTATGAAAATAGAGAATACCGAAGCCTTAACAAAATCATAATCCGAACTCAAAATCGATTAAACCAGGGGCAAATTATAGCTACCTCTGAAGCGGAACGTAGGCCGGGCGATCACCATGTGTAAGGTAAGAAATTATAGCATATACCCATTTTCCATTAAAATAGAAATATGACGTTTGTATAGTAACAAGCTGATACACTGATCTTTAAGATATTTCTTTGACCTGGCTTTATTTTTTTTTTTTATTATTTCAGTAATGGAACGAAACACATGCGTGGTATATGTAATGTTGACATGTTATCTGACAAAAAAAGCAATACCTGGTATTTTGGTAGATCCACGACTAGATAATCTACACAATCTCTGTTATTGTTAAGTACAAACTATGTGATATGACGACGATCTCCATAATGACTGATAAAATAAGTTTTTAGGACAAAATCAACCAGTCGACTGTTCGGTTTTAATTTATAGCTTTCGGAACTATTGCGGTGTACGATATATATTTACGCCACTGTACGGTTTAAAGCAGTTGCTTAAATGATGATATATTCGTTACATGCGCGATTTCAGTTAAAATTGGATGTAGTTAGGCCTACATATTGGGTCTTTTTTCAGAATACTGGAACCAGACGAATGGCGGATATTTCTTTCCCAGAGGAGGTCGATGAGGGATACTCCTACCTTTCTATCGGTATAAAACCAAGGACAGGAGCAATTTAAACAAACAACTTTTATTTTTATCGTTGCTTATGTTTTAGAGCTGCTTTATGAAGTCAAATAATGAAATACCTGAATGGGTTTGTATGTTTATGTTGAACGGTGTAATGCTTTGGGCGTTACCTCATCATTCCTTTTATCGAGTTTATCAACGTAAATGCTCTTTGGTTTTAATTCAAAACCCGGGGTGAATTATTTCGGGTACTATTCTAAAACAATAGTAGTACAAATGTAATTTGGTTGACATGGTCATACATGACGAGTAGCCGAGGATATAACATGTTATAGTTATACATTATCTTTGTAGTTATGGTTCTCTTATGGTACCCATAGTAAATCTCTCATAACATATCTCTGTTTTTCATTTTTTTGCGTAACAGCTTTGCAAAGTGACCAAATATGGGCATTATTTTGAAAATGTTTTGATGTCGCTAATCTTTGTTTACCGTAGATCTCCGTTATTTTCAAACGATATCTTTCAAAGTTGGTAGCTAGGCTTAGTCAGCATGACATGAAGTTGTGTTTGCCTTGACTGGAAATTCGATTCGACTATATGCACTAGAGTTATGGCCCTTCGAGGCAATATGTAGAAAATGTGTTGACTTTTGCTTGATTTTGTGTGCACAGCTATAGGCAACCCACAATTCAGAAAATTATATCAGTATACTTCTGATAGAGTCCGATGGGCGTATCATGCCCCCACTTGCGGTGCTCTTGTTGTTTTAGTATCATAGTCGTCACTCTCCTGGTTACGTAAGTATTTACTTGTGTTGGTGTGTGTGTGTGGATGTGTGCGAGTGTGTGTTTATTAGACGTGTACAATTGTTTTCTCTGTACTTGTAATGTTGATGCGCCTTTGAGTCGTAAGGCTCTCGGCAAATAAAGAATCTGAATCTCTGACTCTAGACAGGTTGTATTATTATATCCAATTAAAGGCCCAATATACGTAACTTTCGGCAAAACTTGAAGCGAAAATTAAGCCTAATAATTTATTATATTTATAGATGACGCTAAGATTAGCTGATATCAGCAATATTCATGATGAATCCTTACGCAGTTATCGGTAAAGGAGCAGTTGAAACACGCTATTTGTAAACACGCGTCCATTTCGAACCGTCTTCTTCCTTCGGTTTGTTGTTGAAGTGGGCCCCACCTGAATTATTTTCAATTCTTTGATTTTTTTTTTGTCAAGAGTTTCTTTTTAGTTACCGCTCAGGTTTATTTCGTTTTAGGCTTATTTTTGCATGGTTATCAACTGGATTTTTTTTCAGAATTGTTCAGAATCATGAAAATTTTCCTGAAGTTACGTATATTGGGCCTTTAAAGAAACTAGTTGTTAGTTTGCTTTGTTGCTTTGTATGATAATACGACTAAGAACAATGTTAAAATAGAAATTATATTTTTTAATGGCTATACACAATAACACACATAAAAATTATGATATTTTAACATCCAACATTAATTATATCAATCAAATCTTCGATAATTTTCACAATAGTTTAGCGACATTTAATGTCGTTCATAGACTGGCTACCAGCCCCTAAGTTTCTATAGATAATTTCCCTACTTTATTTTACTACTAACTTATCTCCCCCTTGTTTCAAACTTAGGATTAGACTTCCAAGTGATCAAAGCGACTTGATTTTTTTTTCAATATCTGTATACTGTTCTAGAGACGGGAGCCAGTCAATGTTGTACAATGTAGATAATGAAGAATCTTAGATAATTGTGCAAGTTTACTATACTTATGTTATGATAATGTATGTTCGCCTGTTTTCTCCTCGTCTGTTACACTCACTTATTTTTCGTTGCCATTTTCGATATCTGAATTTTATAAAATTACGTTAGCGTCTTTGTAATTTGAAACTTTGCAGAGTTTCTTATAGGGACTATCTTTAGGAATAATGTTCACACGGGACACATGTATGGTATCTTTTACAGAAAATTTGGTAATCAACCGTCCTTGTTCTCGGCATAACCCGGGGATATTTTTGTAGTTCATAACTGATGATTTCCAACCAAGATGACGTCTCAGTTCTTTTTCACAATACTTCTCAATTCCGAACAAAATTACGGCACAGGGATTCGAGAGATGCAGGTCAATGGACAAGTTTTATGGTCGCCATCTTGTTCTCATTGAGAAATATTCTGTATCTTTATGTGATATGAAGATGGACGTTTTTTAGTATGCTCATTAAAGTACTCCCTTGTTGTGATTGACAATGCTGACTCAGTTCTCATTTGGAGTATTGATGCTTACTTGGATGTGACCAAGATTTACATGGCGGGTGTTGTCGAAGATGCAGAAGAGGCTTACTCTTCCGGAACACCTGGTTTTTATTCTCTTGTTCTTTTATGAGTGTCTCCATGTAAATTTGTTCTTTGTTCATATTTTGCCTCTAGTTTAATCGATTTTGAGATAGGATTATGGTGTTGTTGACGCTTTGGTATTCTCTGATTTTTTTATGATGTATTGAATTCTCGTAGTCATATGGCCCTACTTTCCTGCAGTGTGTATATGTGTAGCTTGTCATGTTAAATGAAAACGCATGCAAAAACTTAAAATAACCTGAGGCATTCAGTTATTACTTTTAAACTGTGTGGACATTAATAGAGTAACAAAGCTTGTGTAAAGTGCATGCGGTCAAGGTTTATTTCGTTTTAGGCTTATTTTTGCATGGTTATCAACTGGATTTTTTTTCAGAATTGTTCAGAATCATGAAAATTTTCCTGAAGTTACGTATATTGGGCCTTTAAAGAAACTAGTTGTTAGTTTGCTTTGTTGCTTTGTATGATAATACGACTAAGAACAATGTTAAAATAGAAATTATATTTTTTAATGGCTATACACAATAACACACATAAAAATTATGATATTTTAACATCCAACATTAATTATATCAATCAAATCTTCGATAATTTTCACAATAGTTTAGCGACATTTAATGTCGTTCATAGACTGGCTACCAGCCCCTAAGTTTCTATAGATAATTTCCCTACTTTATTTTACTACTAACTTATCTCCCCCTTGTTTCAAACTTAGGATTAGACTTCCAAGTGATCAAAGCGACTTGATTTTTTTTTCAATATCTGTATACTGTTCTAGAGACGGGAGCCAGTCAATGTTGTACAATGTAGATAATGAAGAATCTTAGATAATTGTGCAAGTTTACTATACTTATGTTATGATAATGTATGTTCGCCTGTTTTCTCCTCGTCTGTTACACTCACTTATTTTTCGTTGCCATTTTCGATATCTGAATTTTATAAAATTACGTTAGCGTCTTTGTAATTTGAAACTTTGCAGAGTTTCTTATAGGGACTATCTTTAGGAATAATGTTCACACGGGACACATGTATGGTATCTTTTACAGAAAATTTGGTAATCAACCGTCCTTGTTCTCGGCATAACCCGGGGATATTTTTGTAGTTCATAACTGATGATTTCCAACCAAGATGACGTCTCAGTTCTTTTTCACAATACTTCTCAATTCCGAACAAAATTACGGCACAGGGATTCGAGAGATGCAGGTCAATGGACAAGTTTTATGGTCGCCATCTTGTTCTCATTGAGAAATATTCTGTATCTTTATGTGATATGAAGATGGACGTTTTTTAGTATGCTCATTAAAGTACTCCCTTGTTGTGATTGACAATGCTGACTCAGTTCTCATTTGGAGTATTGATGCTTACTTGGATGTGACCAAGATTTACATGGCGGGTGTTGTCGAAGATGCAGAAGAGGCTTACTCTTCCGGAACACCTGGTTTTTATTCTCTTGTTCTTTTATGAGTGTCTCCATGTAAATTTGTTCTTTGTTCATATTTTGCCTCTAGTTTAATCGATTTTGAGATAGGATTATGGTGTTGTTGACGCTTTGGTATTCTCTGATTTTTTTATGATGTATTGAATTCTCGTAGTCATATGGCCCTACTTTCCTGCAGTGTGTATATGTGTAGCTTGTCATGTTAAATGAAAACGCATGCAAAAACTTAAAATAACCTGAGGCATTCAGTTATTACTTTTAAACTGTGTGGACATTAATAGAGTAACAAAGCTTGTGTAAAGTGCATGCGGTCACCAACCAACTACCCACGCTCTATCTTGAGCGGGCCCCGCGTTATACCGCATGACTGAAAAAGCTACGTTTCGCTTCGGAAGTAGAGCTATAACCGATGTATCGATAATACACGGTATCCTCAATGTCCAGGGGTTACGATCACCTCATCCTCGATATCCAGGGGTTACGATCACCTCATCCTCAAGATCCAGGGGTTACGATCACCTCATCCTCACGATCCAGGGGTTACGATCACCTCATCCTCGATATCCAGGGGTTACGATCACCTCATCCTCGATATCCAGGGGTTACAATCACCTCATCCTCGATATCCAGGGGTTACGATCACCTCATCCTCGATATCCAGGGGCTACGATCACCTCATCCTCGATATCCAGGAGTAACGATAACCTCATCCTTGATATCCAGGGGTAACGATAACCTCATCCTCGATATCCAGGGGTTACGATCACCTCATCCTCGATATCCAGGGGTTACGATCACCACATCCTCGATATCCAGGGGTTACGATCACCTCATCCTCGATACCCAGGGGTTACGATCACCACATCCTCGATATCCAGGGGTTACGATCACCTCATCCTCGATATCCAGTGATTACGATCAACTCATCCTCGATATCCAGGGGTTACGATCACCTCATCCTCGATATCCAGGGGTAACGATAACCTCATCCTTGATATCCAGGGGTTACGATAAACTCATCCTTGATATCCAGGAGTAACGATCACCTCATCCTCGATATCTAGGGGTTACGATCACCTCATCCTCGATATCCAGGAGTTACGATCACCTCATCCTCGATATCCAGGGGTTACGCTCACCTCATCCTCGATATCCAGGGGTTACGATCACCTCATCCTCGATATCCAGGGGTTACGATCACCTCATCCTCGATATCCAGGGGTTACGCTCACCTCATCCTCGATATCCAGGGGTAACGATAACCTCATCCTTGATATCCAGGGGTTACGATAAACTCATCCTTGATATCCAGGGGTTACGATCACCTCATCCTCGATATCCAGGGGTAACGATCACCTCATCCTCGATATCCAGGGGTTACGATCACCTCATCCCCGATATCCAGGGGTTACGATCACCTCATCCTCGATATCCAGGGGTTACGATCACCTCATCCTCGATATCCAGGGGTTACGATCACCTCATCCTCGATATCCAGGGGTTACGCTCACTTCATCCTCGATATCCAGGGGTTACGATCACCTCATCCTCGATATCCAGGGGTAACGATAACCTCATCCTTGATATCCAGGGGTTACGATAAACTCATCCTTGATATCCAGGAGTAACGATCACCTCATCCTCGATATCCAGGGGTTACGATCACCTCATCCTCGATATCCAGGGGTTACGATCACCACATCCTCGATATCCAGGGGTTACGATCACCTCATCCTCGATACCCAGGGGTTACGATCACCACATCCTCGATATCCAGGGGTTACGATCACCTCATCCTCGATATCCAGTGATTACGATCAACTCATCCTCGATATCCAGGGGTTACGATCACCTCATCCTCGATATCCAGGGGTAACGATAACCTCATCCTTGATATCCAGGGGTTACGATAAACTCATCCTTGATATCCAGGAGTAACGATCACCTCATCCTCGATATCTAGGGGTAACGATCACCTCATCCTCGATATCCAGTGATTACGATCACCTCATCCTCGATATCCAGGGGTTACGATCACCTCATCCTCGATATCCAGGGGTAACGATAACCTCATCCTTGATATCCAGGGGTTACGATAAACTCATCCTTGATATCCAGTAGTAACGATCACCTCATCCTCGATATCCAGGGGTAACGATCACCTCATCCTCGATATCCAGGGGTTACGATCACCTCATCCTCGATATCCAGGGGTTACGATCACCTCATCCTCGATATCCAGGGGTTACGCTCACCTCATCCTCGATATCCAGGGGTTACGATAACCTCATCCTTGATATCCAGGGGTTACGATAAACTCATCCTTGATATCCAGGAGTAACGATCACCTCATCCTCGATATCCAGGGGTAACGATCACCTCATCCTCGATATCCAGGGGTTACGATCACCTCATCCTCGATATCCAGTGATTACGATCACCTCATCCTCGATATCCAGGGGTTACGATCACCTCATCCTCGATATCCAGGAGTTACGATCACCTCATCCTCGATATCCAGGGGTTACGCTCACCTCATCCTCGATATCCAGGGGTTACGATCACCTCATCCTCGATATCCAGGGGTTACGATCACCTCATCCTCGATATCCAGGGGTTACGCTCACCTCATCCTCGATATCCAGGGGTAACGATAACCTCATCCTTGATATCCAGGGGTTACGATAAACTCATCCTTGATATCCAGGGGTTACGATCACCTCATCCTCGATATCCAGGGGTAACGATCACCTCATCCTCGATATCCAGGGGTTACGATCACCTCATCCCCGATATCCAGGGGTTACGATCACCTCATCCTCGATATCCAGGGGTAACGATCACCTCATCCTCGATATCCAGGGGTTACGATCACCTCATCCTCGATATCCAGGGGTTACGCTCACTTCATCCTCGATATCCAGGGGTTACGATCACCTCATCCTCGATATCCAGGGGTAACGATAACCTCATCCTTGATATCCAGGGGTTACGATAAACTCATCCTTGATATCCAGGAGTAACGATCACCTCATCCTCGATATCCAGGGGTAACGATCACCTCATCCTCGATATCCAGGGGTTACGATCGCCTCATCATCGATATCCAGTTATTACGATCACCTCATCCTCGATATCCAGGGGTTACGATCACCTCATCCTCGATATCCAGGGGTTACGATCAACTCATCCTCGATATCCAGGGGTTACGCTCACCTCATCCTCGATATCCAGGGGTAACGATCACCTCATCCTCGATATCCAGGGGTAACGATCACCTCATCCTTGATATCCAGGGGTTACGATCACCTCATCCTCGATATCCAGGGGTTACGATCACCTCATCCTCGATATCCAGGGGTTGCAATCACCTCATCCTCGATATCCAGGGGCTACGATCACCTCATCCTCGGTATCCAGGGGTTACGATCACCTCATCCTCGATATCCAGGGGTAACGATAACCTCATCCTTGATATCAAGGGGTTACGATCATCACATCCTCGATATCCAGGGGTTACGATAACCTCATCCTCGATATCCAGGGGTAACGATCACCACATCCTCGATATCCAGGGGTTACGATCACCATTCCTCGATATCCAGGGGTTACGATCACCTCATCCTCGATTTCCAGGGGTAACGATCACCTCATCCTCGATATCCAGGGGTTACGATCACCATTCCTCGATATCCAGGGGTTACGATCACTTCATCCTCGATATCCAGGGGTAACGATCACCTCATCCTCGATATCCAGGGGTTACGATCACCATTCCTCGATATCCAGGGGTTACGATCACCATTCCTCTATATCCAAGGGTTACGATCACCATTCCTCGATATCCAGGGGTTACGATCACCTTATCATCGAGAACCAGGGGTTACGATCACCTCATCCTCGATATTCAGGGGTTACGATCACCTCATCCTTCATATCCAGGGGTTACTATCACCCCATCCTCGATATCCAGGGGTTGCGATCACCTCATCCTCGATATCCAGGGGTTACGATCACCTCATCCTCGATATCCAGGGGTAACGATCACCTCATCCTCGATATCCAGGGGTTACGATTACCTCATCCTCAATATCCAGGGGCTACGATCACCTCATCCTCGATATCCAGGGGTAACGATCACCTCATCCTCGATATCCAGGGGTTACGATCACCTCATCCTCGATTTCCAGGGGTAGCGATCACCTCATCCTCGATATCCAGGGGTTACGATCACCTCATCCTCGATATCCAGGGGTTACTATCACCTCATCCTCGATATCCAGGGGTTACGATCACCTCATCCTCGATATCCAGGGGTAACGATCACCTCATCCTCGATATCCAGGGGTAACGATCACCTCATCCTCGATATCCAGGGGTAACGATCACCTCATCCTCGATATCCAGGGGTAACGATCACCTCATCCTCGATTTCCAGGGGTAACGATCACCTCATCCTCGATATCCAGGGGTTACGATCACCATTCCTCGATATCCAGGGGTTACGATCACCTCATCCTCGATTTCGAGGGGTAACGATCACCTCATCCTCGATATCCAGGGGTTACGATCACCATTCCTCGATATCCAGGGGTTACGATCACCTCATCCTCGATATCCAGGGGTAACGATCACCTCATCCTCGATATCCAGGGGTTACGATCACCATTCCTCGATATCCAGGGGTTACGATCACCATTCCTCTATATCCAAGGGTTACGATCACCATTCCTCGATATCAAGGGGTTACGATCACCTTATCATCGAGAACCAGGGGTTATGATCACCTCATCCTCGATATTCAGGGGTTACGATCACCTCATCCTTCATATCCAGGGGTTACTATCACCTCATCCTCGATATCCAGGGGTTGCGATAACCTCATCCTCGATATCCAGGGGTTACGATCACCTCATCCTCGATATCCAGGGGTTACGATCACCACATCCTCGATATCCAGGGGTTACGATCACCTCATCCTCAATATCCAGGGGCTACGATCACCTCATCCTCAAGATCCAGGGGTTACGATCACCTCATCCTCGATATCCAGGGGTTACGATCACCTTATCCTCGATACCCAGGGGCTACGATCACCGCATCCTTATTTCCAGGGGCTACGTACGATCATCTTATCCTCAATATCCAGGGTGTTACTATACAGCATAATTATTGTGATGTTAACATGTTGATAATATGGTTTAATTTGTGTGTTGTAAACATGTTGACTATGTTGTGTCGTTTGTCAGGTAAACATGTTTACTACATTGCATAACTTGTGTAGTGTAAACAATGTTGAGAATATTCTAGAAACCGAACGTGTTTACTTATTGATATGTAGAATAAATCTGAATGTTCTCTGTGTGTGAACATGTATGTTCTAGACTTGGAATGGTCTAGAATAAACTAGAAACTTAGAAGTATATATAAGCTCAGCTCTACTTTGGTGGGTCAGCACTACCAAACACTGGGGATTATTATACGTACACTTGCATTCATTAATCGGACACGGATTTATTCCATCATTTCACCTTGGATTAACGGATTAATTCATCTCTCATTCTAGGACCTCATTCATTGGACATTCTAATTCTTATTACACAGAGAATATTGTGAGTACAATTTATTGTTATATTACTTAGGATATTATTGTATTTACCTGTAAATGTCATTTTTTTCATTGTTAAAATAAATTGTTAAATTTTAGACAGGATTCATTGTTTATTTTGTTGGCTTTACCACGGTTTATTTCTGACCGTAACAGAAATTTGGGGGCTCGTCCGGGATAGATCTAATTGCATTAATTTTGTAAAGAGTAAATTAATAGCATATTTGCTTTTATTTTGAAAAGTAAAGCCAGCAAAATTCATCATGACATCTATTGTAGAAGAATTTTTACAATCGCCTGCCCAGGAAAAGTTTGAATCTTTGAAAAAATCAGAGTTGATTGAATTAGGACAAAAATTTAGGCTGTCAGTAAAAACGTCTATGAGAAAGCTTGAAATTAAAGCCATTGTAGCAAAACATTTAATTGATGAAGAAATTTTAGAATCTTATCAGTTTCCCCCAGAAGAGGCTGGGTTTTTTGGCTATCAGCTTGAATTAAGAAAGTTAGAAATTCAGGAAAGGAAAGAAAAGGAAGAAAGAGAAATGCAGGAAAGAGAAAGAGATAGGCAGTTTCAATTAGAAAAACTAAAGTTAGAACATGAAGCTAATATCAAACTGGCAGCTCAAGGTTCAGAAACTTCACTTGGTCACAAAAGGACAGAATTTGATGCCGCGAAAAATATTAGGCTTGTACCAAAATTCATGGAAAAATCTGTTGATAAATATTTTCCACAATTTGAGAAAGTTGCTGAAAATTTGAAATGGCCTCGTGCTGTTTGGCCTACAATGTTACAAAGTGTGCTCATTGGTAAGGCTGCTGAAGTTTACTCAGTACTTAGCATTGATAAAAGTTCTGATTATGACCAGGTGAAGGCCGCTATTTTAAAAGCATATGAATTAGTTCCTGAGGCTTACAGGCAGAAATTTAGAAATTACAAAAAATTTGACTCTCAGACTTATGTGGAATTTGCTAGAGAAAAAGAAGATTTGTTTGATCAGTGGTTAAGATCCAAAAAGATTGAGAAAAATTTTGACAATTTAAGACAGCTACTGTTGTTAGAGGAATTTAGGCAGAGTGTACCACAAGATTTGAGAACTCATTTAGATGATAGAGGTGTGAAAACTTTGAATGAGGCAGCAGTCATGTCAGATTCTTATGCTCTTACTCATAAGAAGAGTTTTTTGACAAAACAAGGTGGTAGTTTTGTGAAAAATCAAAGTACTGCAAGTACTGAAAACAAAAGTAGTGCTCAGTCAACTCCCCAGTCAACCTCTCATGTAGGTTCTACTTCTGGTCAAAAATTTAATCGAAATTCTAGTTCAGTTGGTCCAGACTCACTTCCTACTTGTGTTTATTGTAAGAAAAGGGGTCATCTTATAGGTGATTGTTTTAAACTTCAGAGGAAGCGTGAGTTCGATAAAAATCCACAACCCCATGCTTGTGCCGTTATGAAAAGTGACAGGAAGCCCTTTGTTAAGACTAGTTTTGAAAAACCTGATGTACAGGGTCACAAGTCCAGTTCTTTTGATTCTATGGAGGATTATAAGCCCTTTTTGTCTCAGGGATTTGTTTCACTTAATGAGTCTAGTAAACTCCAGCCTGTTAAGATTTTACGAGACACTGATGCTGCTCAAACTTTGTTGTTAGAAGGTGTGTTGCCTCTGCCTGAGCAGACTTCTGTTTGTGGATCGGTTTTGCTACAGGGTGTGGAGTTAGGCGTCATTAATGTTCCCCTCCATCGTATTAACTTGAAGTCAGATTTAATCACTGGACCTGTTATCGTAGGTGTGCGGCCTACTCTTCCAGTTCAGGGCGTTTCCTTATTGTTAGGCAATGATTTAGCTGGGGGCAAAGTTGTGGCTGATCCCGTGGTTTGTGATAAAGTTATGCCAGTTGATCAGACCATTGATGAAGACCAGGATTTATACCCATCATGTGCTGTAACCAGGGCTATGGCGAAGAAACAGCAGACAGATGCTGAAAGTCAAGTGTCTGCCCCTGACAGTACTAGTTGTGTTCCTGACATTGACCTTAGTGACACATTTTTATCAAAAATGTACAACAACCATGTACCGGTGGACAACATGTCTGACACTACCGTACAGGTCAGAAGCCAGACGGATGGTTCCCTCTATAAGCCTCTGCCATTTGATAAAAACAAAGATGCCTTAAGCAAGGATCAGTTGCTTACTGAGCAGCTCAGAGATCCAGACATTATCCAGCTCAGTAAGAAGGCTCTCCCTCCAGATGAGGCGGCAAAGGTTCCAGAGTGCTTTTACATCGAAGAGGGTATTCTGATGAGGAAGTGGCGACCACCAGATGCATCTCCAGAGGAGGAGTGGCGAGTCGTTCACCAGATAGTTGTTCCTGTGTTGTATCGAGGGGACATTATGACTATAGCTCACGACACACCCTTAGCTGGTCATTTGGGCATAAATAAGACTTGTAGTAGGATTCTTAGTCATTTTTATTGGCCTAAGCTTAGGAGTGATGTTTCAAAGTTTTGTAGATCATGTCATGTTTGTCAAATGGTTGGTAAACCAAATCAGAAAATACGGGGCTACGATCACCGCATCCTTATATCCAGGGGCTAAGCTCTCTACACACCTGGAATATGTCATGGCAAAACTGAAGGCTCACTTTGTTGAATCTCGCGGTCACAAAGCGGTAAAAAGTGACAAGTAAACGCTCTCGGCTACTTTGTAATCTTCAAAAGACAGGCATGCAGCCTAGCGATTGGTCAGATTTTTTTTTACCTGTGTTTGCCTTCCGTTTTGCCACGACACATTTCAGGGGTGTAGAGAGCGTAAGTGAATGTAACCCTTGAAAATTGAGGATGGGCTGATGCCTGTTTTTTTTAAAATTACAAAAGAGCCGCAACCCATGGATATCGAGGATGAGGGGTGTAGAGAGCGTAGGTTGGCGTAATCACTGGATGTCGAAGATTCGGGACCTGATACATTGTTATTGGATCTAAACTAAATATTCAGAGTAATTTTACATGTTTTAGGGGCTTAGGTCGAAATTGGGTAAAATGCTGGTATACATTTATGAGTAGCTTTTCCCGGAGCCTTCATCAAACTCAATATCTCTGAACATTGTGTAAACGTAAGATGCAAAGATGAGTCGTCAACAAGAAAAAAATATATTTATGTAATTCATCGTTAGAATAATTTGCCTTTTGTTGAACATCTTCTATTTTATTTTTTACATCCCTTGAAAATCGTGCAGTATCCGTTATACCGTGCCAGTCTCTTGTCTATTGTCAAACTATAGGGCAGATATTCTTAAATGCCCACTATACGTAACTTTCGGCAAAACTTGAAGCGAAAATTAAGCCTTATAACGTTTTATATTTATAGATTTAGTTAAGATTAACTGATATCAACAATATTCAAGATGAATTCTTACGCAGTTACCGGTACAGAAGCAGTTGAAACACGCTATTTGTAAACACGGGTCCATTTCGAACCGTCTTCTACCTTCGGGTTGTTGTTGAAGTGGGCCCCACCTGAAGTATTTTCAATTTTTTGTTTTTTTTTTCTGTCAAAAGTTTCTTGTTAGTTAACGCTCAGGTTAACTTCGTTTTTCAGAATTGTTCAGAATCACGAAAATGTTCCTGAAGTTACGTATATTGGGCCTTTAATACAATATAAACATCCATCGCGGAAAATAACAATAAAAGTACATACTTCAACTCATAGACTTGGCATACACGATGTATTGATCCCGTGTCCGGTTTGATCGCATTCAGAAACTGTTGAAGCGTGCCGACAATTACATATCTTAAAATCAAAGTACATGTCTTGTTTACACGATTGCGTCATCAGTACGGACTCTGTGACACATTTATGATAAACCCCGCAGCTCCATTGGTCCGGAAACATTCTTCCTATTTCCTCGTTCGTACAACTACGTGGAGGTTCTGTAAAAAGGACGATAACTCCATTTATAATTATGTGTCTTGAATAAATCTACTTAGGTTTCGGAAAAAAAGTATTCAAAAACAAAATATTCTGTATATTGGAATTAAAGAGAGGTCCAGCAGGGTCCGTATTCATGAAACCGTTCTCGTGCTACGCAAGGATTCTGTGCTCAAGCCCAATTTCTTGTTCCGGATATAAGTTAATAATAAAATTATTTTTTGCCAAAAATTGGGAAACAATTTGAAAATACTAACAACAAAATACTGTTTTCAATGTTTACAATTTACGTTTAGAGCGTTTCCGCGATTTAAGTGGATTACAAGAAAACTGAATTGAGCACATGCTTGAACATGAAAACAGTTTCATGAACACGGACCTATCGCTCATCCGGATGAAATAGATGATAAAATTGAAATAAAAATTCAAAGTTCATTTTGTTGCTCTGTGGGTCTAACTTCCATACAAAAGATACACACATTTCTTATTTCTATCGCGTAAAAATGGATGTCTTAGTGTTGAAAATAAAAATGATCGATATATTTCGGCCAAAATTAATCTAGAACAACATGTTACCTACTACAACAACGACAATTTTTTTGCACATGCGCATCAATGCTGTATATATACGTACTTGCTATAATTAGACTTTTAGTTGGAATGGAGGACTCTTCCCATCCATGCTTTGTTTGTATAGGGTAAGGGCGGCACATCAACTTTGACATTGATTTCAAAGTAAAAGCCATGACAACACCGGAACACTCCACCGACCAGCCCTCCTCGTTACTATACAATGATATGCACGTGAGATTTACGTCATGTAACATCGTCACTTTGTTGTCATGGCGACCCATCAGTAGAACAGGAGCCGGATGACACCCAGGACGCAGAGAACAGGTCACTCCATACGAGACGTTCTCGTCCAAATCTCCCATATCGCGAGATAATAGAATGGACGTCTCGACAGCAATATCTGTAGAAATCAAATAAGGACAAACAATGAATATTCATGCTGAGTACTGTAGTAAAAATAACATATACAGGTATGAAAAGGAAATGTTCAAGATTATTATAAAATTCCTCCACGTTTGGTTATGATAGAGTAGTTCCCCTAACTCCAATTAACTACCAAAACAAGTTGAAAAAAAATATAATACATGTATATTGGACCATTGTGAAAATATAAACTTTTCCCCTTGATTTTTTTAGTTGCGTCTTTAACAATAATGAACGCAAAATCTTTTAGTATTATAAGGCTATCATGCACAAAAATCTTTAAATTTTTACATTTTATATTGCTCCACTGGAAATAATTAAAATAATCTTGTACCTCCAATACAACCTGAACAATTCAAAGATGGCGGCCTCCATATGGAGGCGCGTGACATTTCGCATATAGTACGTACGTGTTATCATAAGTGAGAGCTTCGCTATCTATTATAATTCTTAAATACAGTATATGGTTGAAACATTCATCATTTTATGAAGAACAGCAAACATGCTACA
This sequence comes from Mimachlamys varia, assembly GCA_947623455.1. NCBI lineage: Eukaryota > Metazoa > Mollusca > Bivalvia > Pectinida > Pectinidae > Mimachlamys > Mimachlamys varia. Next base: position 10,161,440 of record OX392541.1, on the reverse strand, counting down.
AAAGTATCAGGCCCCGGTTTCATCAATGTTCCTTATCTTAAGAAAATTTCTTAACTTTAAAGTCGCCATAGGAAAGCATTACAGAATTTAAGGAAAGTTCATAAACTGAAGATTTTTAACTTCATTTTTGGAAAGTTGATAAAACTGGGACCAGAACTCAGAATTATACAGCTTTATTTTTTTACAACTGCACAATCACATATAATCTACATCTTAATTGACGTAAATCGTAATAGATGTATGTGTTATTAACAGATAACTGACAATGTCCATACCTTTGACACCCATACCAATACTGTGCTTTACGTCATCAATTATGATGTCCACGTGGTACCTCCCAACTCCGGCACACTTGACAGCACTTCTGGTTAAAGTCACTTTGTTTCCTAGGTAATCAATTTCTATAGTCCAAAATCTCTTACGATATGTGGAATTTGCTGCTATTTTGAATATTTCTATTTCCGGTTCCGTCACATACTCCATCTTCACGAAACGTAAATGTAAGGTTCGATTAACATACATTATGTCGAGATCACATTTTATCACTATGCTGCTCCGAAAGTCAATGCCATCCATGTTGTTAACATTGCAATAGAATGTCTGATCTGAAATGAAAGAGATGTAATATGAAACTAGTGTGCTTCCACCGGGGATCTTTAGACTCTTAGTCGGACGATCTACCAACAAGCTATATGGAAATCCTCTCTAGTTCGAAGCTAGAAGACGACTAAATTCTCCAAGTTTCTAGTTGGACACTCTACCAATGAGATAAAGATAATTTTCCCTTCAGCTCAATGCTAGAAGGCGACTTAAAGCATCTGTACAATTAAAACCTGCCACACTATACTCCCCACTTTTTAAATGTGCTCGCCCTCGATCGAACTCCTTTGTTACCACAAATGACTCCATTCGCAACAGGAAAGATTCCATTAGGGATTGAACCCTCGATCTCCAGGTTCCTAGTCGGACGCTCCATCACTGAGCTAAAGGGAAACTCCTCTAACTCAAAACTACTGTAGAAGGCAACTGTAATCATATTCATAATTTCATATACATTTAAAACTTGTCCCACAGTAAAATGAATCCCCCCTCTTTTAAGGATCATCTTAATACATTGATATTATTAATCACTATTTCGAGCAAATTGAACAGAAGTAACTTGGCTTGATCAAATATTGGTATGTATCATTGTTTACAATGAACAATGCTTTTGATATGTAATGCCGAAGTTTTTGTTAATATTGGAAAACATACAAAAAATTGCATGCTACAGGAAATGGGGTGGGGTGGGGTGCAAATTAGTTCAGGTAGATCATATATTTTGCACAAAACAACAATTCACACGACACAGATATTGACTTTATCAAAGCGTGCACATTGATTCTGTTTTGATCTTGAATAGGTTAATGCGATAGGCCTAATATTTGGCGAGAGACAATGCTGTAAATGACGTAATACCTTTAAGAGTTTTACGTTCTCTTTTGTTGTAGTAAATGACGTCATAGCTGTATGAAGTTTACGTTCTCCTGTGTTGAAATGAATGACGTCATAGCTTTATGAGGTTTACGTTCTCCTGTGTTGTTGTGAATGACGTCATAGCTTTATGAGGTTTACATTCTCCTGTGTTGTTGTGAATGACGTCATAGCTTTATGAGGTTTACATTTTCTTGTGTTTGTGTAAATGACGTCATTCCTTTAGGAGTTTTACGTTCTCTTGTGTTGTAGTAAATGACGTCATAGCTGTATGTGGTTTACGTTCTCCTGTGTTGAAATGAATGACGTCATAGCTTTATGAGGTTTACATTCTCCTGTGTTGTTGTGAATGACGTCATAGCTTTATGAGGTTTACATTTTCTTGTGTTTTGTGTAAATGACGTCATTCCTTTAGGAGGTTTACGTTCCATTGTGTTGTAGTAAATGACGTCATGCCTTTAGGTTTACGTTCTCTTGTGTTGTAGTAAATTACGTCATACCTTTAGGTTAAAGGTATCTTGTGTTATAGTAAATGACGTCATACCTTTATGAGGTTTACGTTCTATTGTGTTTTAATAAATGACGTCATACCTTTATGAGGTTTGTGTTCCTTTGTGTTGTACACCAAGACCATTATAAGTGCCAGGAATATGAGGAAGGACACAACCACTGGGGCTACCCTGTACATCAACCTCCATCTCGTCTGTGATGTCATCTGAAACACACAAGATTAGAACTGCTACATTTGAATTCTTGTATAGTTTTTAATCATACACATATCCAATTGATATAGTATTTGTGATTATTTTTTTCTTTTCCTGATATAACGGAGCTAAGCTAAGCTGAATTTAATTTATACAAATACACCGATTTAGCATTACCTAAACCGTATCTTACAATTGTGCGAGGGGGTCATGTGGTGCAGTGGATAGCAAACTTGCCTTTCACCAAGGTGATCGGGGTTCGATTCCCCGACCGGACATGAAAAGGTATGGGGTTACCTGCCCGTTCACGTGGGTTTTCTCCGGGTACTCTGGTTTCCTCCCACAATAATAGCCCCGCACGATAACATGAGTGATTGCTATAAGTTGTTTCATGTGAGAATAAAAAAAGTTTATAATAAGTGTCGCCACATTATGATCACTCCCACCAAGTTTAATATAATAATGTGATAAGTAGACGGGACCACTTGGGTAACACTATATGTGCTAAAATCTGCTGTACGAGTGAAATATATTTGGTATTTAATGGTAATCAATTGAATTTTCTTTTTATTACTTTTTCTAAATTCCAAAAGTCTGATTTCTTTTTAAAAATTTGCGGTTACAATTGATCGGGACGGGGTGCCTTAAGCTTATAGAATATCAATACGCCAAAGGATGAAGTTATATTTTTTGCTCAAAATATAGTAAAAATACAAAAAAAAAAAACATATTAATAAAATCTATTTGATATCTGTCCATTTCCAAAATACTAAAAGGTTTTAAATCTTCTTAATCTATAGGATTTGATTCTAGAATAGCGAAAAAAAATAGTACACCAATAGTGCGCAATGATATCGGGGAAATCTTATATAGCCGTGTTGATATCAGTTTTTCCAAGTTGATATTTTCTGATATTTCAAAGGTAAAATATAATACATTAAAATATCATAATATATATGGTTTAGTTTATTTTGTTGGTATTTTACGTCCTATTAACAACGATGTGAGGTTATTTAAGGACATTCCAAGTTAAAGTGGCGGAGCAAAACCAGTTCACCCTGAGAAAAACCTTCGACCAACGGCCAGTACCTGGCGAATCAATGCCCCTTTTTTATTAGGCCTCTAAACCGCGGCCCAGGGGTAAAGGGCAAGTGGATATCCAGTTGTTACGATCACCTACGCTCTCTACACCCCTGAAATATGTCATGACAAAATTGAAGGATCCATGTGCGCCACCTTGTTGATGAGACAAGAAGACTGGTTCGACCCTATGATGTACATCAAAAGAATCTCGTTGTCAAATAACGGTAAAAATTGACAGATTTTGAAGTCGGTTGCGGCTCCTTCAAGTGTAGTGTAATCACAGATATATTTGCAATGTATCAGTAATTAATATAATAGATGCGAGTAGTATATAACGGAAACCGCCGTTATAAACTCCTGACACAATATATTTATATCATTTTATTGTGCATGATGCAACTTCAAATGATTAAAATGAAACTAGTTTTGCTCTGATCATCTAACCAATGTCCTTATTAATATCAAATTACAAACAGTAAAAAGATATGACTATTTTTTCTATAGAAAACACAAAAAGTAGTTTACGTATCATCTTTGATATCCAGGGGTTTACGGTCATCTACGCACTATTTAAGTTTGATGTTTCGATGACTATATAACTGTCATCTTCATCAAACTATTCAATGAGACCAATGTGAAGCGTACTAGTACTGACGTATGATGTGTACGGGATGGTGAGGAATCATCCGACTAATGACCAATGTGAAGCGTACTAGTACTGACGTATGTAGTGTACGAGATGGTGAGGAATCATCCGACTAATGACCAGTGTGAAGCGTACTAGTACTGACGTATGTAGTGTACGGGATGGTGAGGAATCATCAGACTAATGACCAATGTGAAGCGTACTATAGTACTGACGTATGTAGTGTACGAGATGGTGAGGAATCATCAGACAAATGACCAATGTGAAGCGTACTAGGACGAGCTGGAATCGGCCGACTTTTTCGCATGTATTATAATCCTATTGACATCATAGTTAAAATATTGTGACGAGATGGTAACAATCTTACAGGACAAAAAAAGTGCACAAGATGTGTTATAATATAATTTCTATGCTATAAAATAGCACAATGTATTTTAAACTTCTTCAAAAAGAAAATAGTAAATATTATCAAGCAAGTATCAGTAATATAATATACAATAATACTTACGTTATAAGCCTGCCCCAGTCTTATGTACAGTAACTGTAAAATATAATTCCGGTACAACACCCCACATCATTCAAAACATACGTGGTGACGTCATCTTCATTAACAACTTGGTACACTCATTAACATTTTCTTCTGTGAATAAATCAATTTAAAGTACATGCAATGAAATTTGGTCGAATATGAACATTGCGTCAGCGCCACAGAGCCGACAGATAATATATATATATATAACCGTAGTCTGTTGCCGTCAATGAACTATACTTTCCGAAAACTGGCGGTTTTTTGTTTAGACCATTCTCACATCTGGATTAAAAATGTTTACGCTCTTTTCATCAGAAGAGTAATAGCTCGCGTCTGCGAACATCATTTTGGGTTTCAAAAGGTACATATGTACCTATATGAGCCATCTATATCTCCCACAGGGACCTGCGAATTTGTTACAGCTAGTTTTGGGCCTAAAGTATGCATGGTGTTAAGAGTAATTTTACACTTTTGGGATATGACCAGTAGGGAGAGTTGCGTTGCATTTTTATCGAATATTGATCTTAACCTCCCAAAAGAGTAAAATTACTCTGAGCACCTTAGTTTAGATCTAAAACTAACTGTAACAGATGAATTATCAGGTCCCTGTGGCGTCTCCCACACACCGTTATCTGTGTATGTGTACTTTTGAACAGACATATTCGTGTTAGCTATCACATTGTGTACTCCCAACATATGTTAACACTTATATGTGGCCAAAGCGAAAAGATAACTTTTACTTAAATATTTGCGTACTTACGTTTTATTAACCGAACCACTGATCTAACATTCGATGAAAGTGAAATCTGGTATTCATCATACAAACTAAAGAATATGATATGTGGTTATGCATATATGAATAATTATTACATTATGCGTTTGCTTTTCCTTAACTATACACATAAGCTATATTTTGAACTATTCACTAGTGAAATGAACTATTGCATGCACGGCTAAAATGACTATTGCACGGTCACGTGCGAACTATTTAACACCGCATGACGTTTCCTACTTTTTCAAGCGTCAAAGTCAGTCTGATGTCAATGCTACCAGACAACAGGCATGGCGGCTTCTTCAGGAAAGTTGAGATTTGGAGTCGCCCATGAATACGGATTGATATTTTTGTAGTTATTACTCAGATAATCAAATATTTACCATTTTATTTTTTATCTATCAGAGTTCACGCGATGCATTATAAAATTGGTATATAATTATTAAAAAATATGTTAATAGAATAAACAATTTCAGTGATTCAAAGCGTGTTTTAGTGATTATGTAATAAAATTATATCATTGATGTTTCGGCTTTGTGCAATAGAACATCAGTCGACTACCAGTACCTCGTGTCAAATATTCTGGACTATTGCACAGACACCCATGATCTATTTGTATACTGTATACATGGTCAAGTATCTGGTCAAGGTATATGCAATATGACCCATTCTATATGTGGTCATACGTGGGTGACTATGTATGTCCTGGATAACATGTAACTGATGTCGTGTCAATAATGTAGACTTTAATATGTCCTGCCATTGTTGTTTGACCTATGCTATATATTGTCATGGTTATATGAACTACGTCATGTCATGTCATGGTTATATGCACTACGTCATGTCATCTCATGGTTATATGAACTACGGTATGTCATCTCATGGTTATATGAACTACGGTATGTCATGTCATGTTTATATGAACTACGTCATGTCATCTCATGGTTATATGAACTACAGTATGTCCAGTCATGGTTTTATGAACTATGGAATGTCATGTCATGGTTATATGAACTACGTATACGGTATGTCCTGTTATGGTTTTATGAACTACGTCATGTCATGTCACGGTTATATGAACAACGTCATGTCATGTCATGGTTTTTTGAACCATGGGATGTCATGTCATGGTTATATGAACTACGTATACGGTATGTCCTGTCATGGTTATATGAACTACGTTATGTCCTATAATAGCTAAATGAATTACGGTATGTCATGTCATGGTTATATGAACTACGTCATGTCATGTCATTGTTTTATGAACTACGTCATGTCATGTCATGGTTATATGAACTACGTAATGTCATGTCATGGTTATATGACCTACGTCATGTCATAGTTATATGAACTACATCATGTCATGGTTATATGAACTACGTCATGTCATGTCATGGTTATATGAACTATGTCATGTCATGGTTATATGAACTACGTCATGTCATGTCATGGTTATATGAACTACGTCATGTCATGTCATGGTTATATGAACTACGGTATGTCCTGTCATGGTTATATGAACTACGTCATGTCATGTCATGGTTTTATGAACCATGGAATGTCATGTCTTGGTTATATGAACTACGGTATGTCCTGTCATAGTTATATGAACTACGTCATGTCATGTCATGGTTATATTAACTACGTCATGTCATGTCACGATTATATGAACTACGGTTTGTCCTGTCATGGTTATATGAACTACGTCATATCATGTCATGGTTTTATGAACCATGGAATGTCATGTCATGGTTATATGAACTACGTATACGGTATATCATGATTTGGTTATATGAACTACTTTATGTCCTATACTGTCTAAATGAACTACGATATATCATGTCATGGTTATATGAACTACGTCATGTCATGTCATGGTTTTATGAACCATGGAATGTCATGTCTTGGTTATATGAACTACGTATACGGTATATCATGATTTGGTTATATGAACTACTTTATGTCCTATACTGTCTAAATGAACTACGATATATCATGTCATGGTTATATGAACTACGGTATGTCATGTCATGGTTATATGAACTACGGTATGTCATGTCATGGTTATATGAACTACGGTATGTCATGTCATACCAATATATGTGCTGTCATATTTTCCTAAACTATGGTATATGCTATTCTGATTGTGAGAACTGCAATGTGAATTATTCTGTCATGGTCGTATGAACTATAATGTAAGTTATACTGTTTCTGTCATGGTCGTATGAACTACATGTTGTTCTATAAAATGAAGTCCTTTCGGACATGACTGTGTGGAAAAGAGCCAAAGTTTTGAATATTAACATGTATTAATCAAACAAGATTTGTACATTCATATTATCATAACTATTGATTGTTATATCACATAATTATGTATCAACAGTCAAATTATATTAAAAGTGCGATATATGTATTCAGTTATGTATTGTATGAATATATACATATATCATTACCTATAACAGCTATATACGTACCTATATAAGTATGGCATCAACAACTAGACATGTACGTTCATTTATAATTATAATTACACGTATGAATAACAACTAGTTATATCACGTTTATAAGTATGTATTTACTTTATATATAACATGATTGCATAAAGCATATAAATATTTGTAGTTAAAATTAAAAGTGTTACCCCAGTATTCATTTTAAAAAAAAAATCATATATTCATATACTTACCTGCTCTCTGGGTTACAGCACGTGTATGTCAGTGTATGAGTACTAACGTTATGTATTTTAACCTTTTTCACAGCAGCCGCAGCCTACGGTCAGACAAAGTGTAATAAATATTAACTCCTCCATCCATGAAATATCATAATGAACTATTCCAACCTTTGATTTGGAAGATCTCAAATGTATCTTCAGGGGATCGAAGGAGTACATGTAAACCAGAATGGACATATTATAGTATACTTATGTTTAGATTATATGTGTGATTGCGAATACAACATACGGCTGTGTGTATTATCAGACCGTAAATCACTAAAGGCAAGCTGACCACTATCACGTGATCATGAGGGCATGCACGTGCTGCTGTTCATCACCTGTCTGAGCTAAGGAAACTGACCACATTCATCATTGTAGACACTAGAATATATATAGGTGTCATCCCAATACACTGCATTAAACAAGTCGATAGTCTTGGGAAAACATACGAGGTAAAAGAAGAGTTATTGCAGCTATAAAGACGAGATAGGTAACTTGATATACCTTCCCTGATTTTCCTCACTTACCATAAATACCTATCTTGGTCGTATACAGACAAGTTAAAATAGATGCAGATTTCAAACTGTCTAGTATCTACCAAATAACTTTTTATCAGTCTTTAAAACAATTTATAGTTTATGAAAGTACCACGCAGAATATATAGATAAACAAAATCTTGTAAAATAAATCTGGAAAATAGAAGCATTGCCCGGTCAATTTTTGGCTTATGACACACTGTAGACAATGGTTATTAACATATATTAACATTTATATTTAAAGTAAAGTACAGTGTTTGTATTATAAAATATCATAAAGATAACTGTTTCCTTCTTTTTAACAAAGAAAAAACCCCAGAGAATACCAAAGCGTCAAAAAAACCATAATACGAACTCAAACTCGATTAAACTAAACAAAAGAAAGACTTACATGGAGACTCTCGTAAAAGCACAAGAGAATAAGACCAGATGTTCCGGAAGAGAAAGCGTCTTTTGCTTCAGCGACGACACCCGCCATGTAAATCTTTGTTACATCCAAGAAAACATCAAGTTCTCAAACCGAGAACCGAGTATTATTGTCAATCACAACAAGTAAACACACTAATGAGCATACTCAAAACCGTCCATCTTCATATCACTTAAAGATACAAAATATTTCTCAATGAGACAAAGCTGGCGACCATAAAACTTTCCCAATAACAAGAAAGGAGGAGGGAAATAAAAATATAATATAGTATACAGTGACGTCATCATATTTGATATAACAGTATTTGAAATAGATATGCCTTAATTAAAAGTATGATATTGATGAAAATCATAATTATTATATGCTAGCCTACGTAAAATGTGCTTGACATATATGCAAATATACTTGACAGTGGCAACCCAGCAGGTACCGTTGAAAGGTGTAAGAATTGAACCTGCTGCCCCACTGCGTAAGAGGCGACACAATTTTCAGATTTTATCTTTTTCTTCCTTTCTTAACAGCATTTATATTATTAATAATTTAATTTTGCCTATTCCCGCAATGTTAAACTTTTTCAGGTTATATTGTATAACCCCAAAAATCAGACAACGCAAAAAGTGATGACGTCATATACCACCATGTTTGGCGCGGTATTTTGTAATCAAACTTCTGATTGGTTGAAGTTGTTTTGCGGTGAAATTTATGCACATGGTTTGGTTGTGAATTCTGCAAATCCATTCGAGTTTTGTAATAATTAATACGAAATCATTGTATAAGACTTATGTCTTATACATGTATCTTCGGAAATGAAATTATAAGGAATAACCACAATATTTTTTAGGGTTATACGGTATATACCGAAAAAAAACTGTGTGCACTTTTTTGAATAAACCGCTTTGCGGATGTATACAAAGTGCACACAGTTTTTTCGGTGTATACCGTATAACCCTAAAAAATATTGTGGTTATTCCTTAAATGACCTCCTTGACACCAGTCACATTTGGCTTTTGCTGATAATTCGTCCAGGCTGTGAGGAAGGCTTTGAGTTCTGTCCCCATGCCGAGACATTGTTTGTTTGGGCTGTGTTATATGTTGTTATTGTCTAATGACGCTGCGGAGTATTTCCATTCTTGAGGTTCGACACTGCTACACAGTCTGTATCGTTTAAATTCAAATAGTGCTTTCCTTTAAAGTTCACTATTTTCTTCGGTAGTATGTAAACACGTCTTTTTCTTTTTAGCAAAATGAACAAACACATAAGTAGCAAGCATATTGAGTATTGCTGAAGCAATACATGTTCGCTATCTGTCCCGGCAAGCTATTAAGATGCAATGATTCATTAAACAAATTACAGGGACTTAACCTAGATATCCCAAAGATGTATCTGCATACCAAATTTCAGTTCAATATATGCACACGTTTCAGTGATAATGAACGGAAAAATTAAAATTATTTGAAATTTTCTAAGTCCAAGGGCCGTTACTCTGTAAAAAAAAAACCCGTATCCAAATCAAAAGTTAACCTTGATATTCCTATGATGTATGTGTATACCAAATTTCAGTTCGATATGTGCACATGTTGCAGGGAAAATTCACAAAAAACCCAAAAGGTGACAGACAGACGGACAGACGGCAGGTAAACTAATAGTCTCCTCCGGCTTCGCCAGTAGGGGACTAATAATTAATTGAATACGGATATGCTATGGTTTCAACTAACAAAGGATTGAAATAGCAGCTGGACCTTGTCATCACAAACTCGTATAACCTGAAGACCTCGTTTGTTTTGTATATCAAAAGTCCCGATCAAACGGTCTCGGCGAGATATACAGCTATCAATGTTAAACTGAAAAAAAAATTCAGAAAGGGTTGCTTTCAAGCCGAACTTCCTGTAATTACACCTTTAAACGCTAAATAGCTTTGTGAATTAATACATAAGAACAATACTTCATAAGGCTATGTAACAAAAATACGAATTCATTTATTTTTTTCGGATACGGATTTAATCAACACTGACCCATAAATAGTTCGCAAAAAAAAAAGCACTCAAAGATTCTGGGCAAATCCAGTCATTCAGGTCAAATGTAACCCATTTATTGAAGCGACTGATTATAGTCACGTTTAATTATCATTCTTCCTATATATTAAGTATCTAAGTTAGACGCCATCCCGAGAACATTGCCTTGCCATATAGACTGCTGCTATGTAGGATTCCGTTAAATTTAGACCGAATAAACACGTGATCTCCAGCACTGACTGACGTCACAATTACTCCGGTACTACTATCCCACGTATGTCCTGTTTCTGCATCAGAGAATATGGTACCCTGGGACGACCCGTTTATCACGAGTTCCGTAACAACGTTGTCTGTCGTGGTCCCAGTGGTCAGCCAGGTAAATACGTACACTCCACTGACCGGAACTGTGTACACACCATCTCCAGGGTGGTAGTGACCATCCATGTCCAGGAGCACTTCATCAAATGCTATCACTAAATTCGGTAGTAAATTTAAATCTCTTTCACTCAAAGAAACGCTGAATGCTCCTGCTCCATTAGGCGTCACTCTGACTGCAAGAACAAAACACAATTCGGGTTTGAATACACATGTATCAAAATGACCTCTTAAAAACTATAATATTAATACGCGACGTTATGGACATACATGTAATAGTTTGGTTGATAAATGAAAGTAAATCCATAATCAAATTGATGTATGCTGCAGTAAAATGTAGAGTTATCGCTCACCAACTTTTGATGGCTGTTCATCTGTCCACTTCCTAAATGGTTTCATTTTAGATGTTGTTGCACTGATGTCACGTTTGGGATTATCTAGAGGCGGATTTGTATCGGAGACATGTTCGGGAAGTTTGTCCGTGCAATCCTCGGAATGCTTTGACACTGACTTCAGTTCTCGTTCCAGCTGGTCGATACGGATTTCCTTCCGTTTCAGATCCTCCTCGTTGTTCCTGACCACCAGTTCCAGCTGCTGTAGCCTATCATCCTGATGTTCTATTCTTTCCAATAAAGACTCCACCAGACGTCTCATGGATTCCTCTGAAGACGATTTTCTGAAACGATTATATTCATTAAGTTCTGCAACCTCTACTTTACCCCCAGTGATAACGTCTCTGTGCCCGTTTAATATGTCAAACGCTCAGAGTGCCACACCGTATGGATGAGGCAAGAATAATTTGATCCTTTGTTGTACAAAACAAAAATCTCGCGGTCGCGTGACGGTTTTTGCTGGATATGGAAGTTTGTGTAACTTCTCTGTAATTTGTTTATATTTTGCCCGAGACTTATTAAATAGCTAGTAATATGTCTTCAATTTTGCTTCAACATGGCGAAGAGAGATTAAGTGAGAAAAAAAATCAGATACCAAAGCGTCAACAAAAAACCATAATCGGAACCCAAAATCGATTAAACTAGAGTCAAAACATGTACAAAGGAAATATTTACATGGATACCCTCGTTAAAGTACAAGAGAATAAGACCAGAGGTTCTGTAAGAGTAACCGTCTTCTGCTTCACCGATGACAACCGCAATGTAAATCTTGATCAAATCCAAGTAAATGCCACGGCTTCAAAGTGAGAACTGAGGTATAGTTCTCAATCACAACAAGCAACTATACTAATGAGCATATTAAAAAAACGCCCATCTTCATATCAAGCAAGGATGTAGAATATTTCTCAATGAGACCAAGATGGCGACCTTAAAACATGCCCATAGCCTTCATCAACCTGTATCTCTCGAATACATGTGCCGTAAGAGTGGATGCAATCTTGGAAATCTTGAGGATGGGAAAACTGAGAAACGCTTATGCGTCTATGACTGCAATAAACCAATGCAATGAACTTTTACTGATATGTATAAAAGCATATCAGTACTGCATTTACCATCAGTCCACAAATTCCAGTGGTTAAGCTCACGTTAGCTCTCTGCACCCTGGTATATATCAGAGCAGATATGACGGTCAAGATGTAACCCTTGGTGGACGGGACAAAATGACCACTTTATTTATACACAGAAAGAATATTTCGGTGGAGAAATTGGAAAAATTGACCGACTTCATAGGGCAGGCATCATACCTAACGGATAGTCAGTTTATAGCCGCATGCGTTCCATTTCGCTAATAGATATTTCATGGGTGTGAAAGGCAAAAGTTAACGTAACCTTTGGAGCGTGGGGAATAAACAACAAACATACTTATGGAACATATTATGCTCCTCGTTTAATTTTTATATCAGTAATTTAAATCCATTTGAAATAAATCCTCGTCAGAAATTGCCAGGCGTCAATGCTCTACAATGGATTTTAGACGTTTAAGGTGACGTCACACACACATATGCTGCACCTTTTAAACTTAGTAATATATACAGTATAAAAATGAAGAAGCAGACGTCATCCCTATATCTTTCAAGGAAGCTGTGTATGTGAACGTGTTATTTATTTCAGCATAAATTTGGATTCTTGAACTTGTTTTGAGTCCAACTACGTTTTATATAGATTATAACGGCATATCTTACCTTCGGTCATGGTTCACGTCAAATGGACCAACGTTCAGCCGTGTTCTTTCGGTCAGACTCTCCCCAGCTATCATATAAACAACTAAACTCAGGAGGACGAGCAACAGCCAATACATTATGTACTACAGAAGTATAGACAAGGGAGTCGATTTATTTATCAATTACTTTGAAATTACGGCCTTAAGAAACAATCTAGCGCTGAACTGATAAGGAGCAGTGGTCTAGACGTCACGAGTCTGGCTGGTAAATAGTTCACCGGACTTACTCACCGCAAACGTATTTAGTATATAGAATATCATATAACGGGTTATCTACGGGGGCTTGAATTTTGGCGATCCTTAACCACAATAAGAAATTTCACGAGGTTTAGACATGAACTCAACTTTCGTAGGTGCAATTTGTTGGGCAAACCCCCATAAGATTTAAAAGAGGAACAATTTAAATCTTCGCTACAAAAAAATTAATAAAGAATGCCAAAGCATCAACAAAAACCATAATCCGAACTCAAAATCGATTAAACAAGAGGCAAAATATGAACATAGGAAAGACTTACATGGAGACCCTCGTACAAGTACAAGAGAATAAGACCAGGTGTTCCGGAAGAGTAAGCGTCTTCATCGACGCCACCCGCCATGAAAACTTGCCCATAGTCTTCACCAACAAATTAAGGTTATAAAATGTGTCATCAACTCTAATCTTCATGCTTGACATTTTATTTTGCGGTGCAATTTTTTCTGTCACATTATTAACCTGTGATATAGGGAAAATATCATCCCCTTCAAGTATCTAACCGACATCAAATCATTTTTACCAAAACTTATTACTAACACTATACCGGCGATTGGAACAAACACGAGATCAACAGGTCGACAGTTCAAACCAAATATCATGTTCTAATATCTAGAATATACACGCTCTACCACTCATTGTACGTAGTAAAGTACTCTGTGACCTGGGCTAATGACGTGTCATTCTGTAGCCAAATGACCAATCAGAAAGACACTTTCAAAAGTCGGACATTTAGCCACGCCTATACAGGTACTCGGTCTGTTTGCTAACAAGAGGTTGGGAATTCGGATTCTCATGAACATATGGTAAACGACATACTTGGATTAACATTGACAAAATGTCTACTATTTCATGTAAGTATGCATGCAAATATGTGCGTAGGGATACAATTAGTGTATTTATAATTGTGTGCGTAATTCACACGACACAGTGAAACGTTTGTTTTGACCAAGATGCTAACACACAGATTGAACGAACATTTTATGAATACATGGAGGTAAGAACAAGGAATGATAACCTTTTGATTTTATCATTCATCAAATACACTCCCTTAGACTTCTCCTCTCACTCTGTTGCTTGCTAAAATTATGCCTATCACTTGAATGTGAATCAAGACACGAACTTGACGCCGCTTTGTTTTGGGTAGAAACGGGGCGTGGTTTAAGCTCGTTAAACGGAGCTTAATAGACAATTGATCATGATTCTACTGCAGTTTAATCACGGTTCTTATCCAACCGATATGTATGTCAGAAACAATGTTTATTTATATAATTATAATCAGATTGATATGTCTATAAAATTAGGATTTAAACATAAACTCAACAAATACGAAACAAGCTACTTCAATTGATATTTAATAACCAGAATAAAACCCCACGTGATAAGACAGGGGACCAAATAATTTTCCATTGGATGGAGAACTGAACCCATGCCGCCTTCGTGAGAAGCAAGTGCGCTATATACTGCACCAGTGGATTTTTAACATTTGGTAACGTAGTGCTCGTAAATATTAAGCTATTCGATAGACATGATCATTTCGATTTTCGTTCGTGAACTTTCTTTCTTGAAAGAAACATCCCTACTTCTAAACCCTATGGTGCGAGAGGCACGGTGGTCTAGTGGTAGGACAACGGACTCGAAGGGTTGCGAGTTCGAATCCTAGTCACGGCACTTGTGTTGTATCCTGTAGCAAGATACTTTACTCGGATTGTTCCGGTCTACTCAGCTGTAAATGAGTACGTGATTGGGTAGTGCTAGAAATTGTAGAACGCTAGCTGTAAGCGCTAAAATGGCAGCGATGATTGTATGCTTCCCAGGGAGTTGGGAACGATACTGGCTGGTTGCTAAGACCCTTTAACCACGGATTATGATTTGTGAACCGCTTTGAGGCGCCCTTTAAGGTCGTGATAAAGCGGTATATAAGAACCTCGAATTATTATTATTATAATGCTTAGGTAAGGAGTTTTCATTTATGAGTACAGCATCGTGCATTTAATAAATATGTCGTGATAAACCTTGATTATTATTATTATTATTATTACATGTTGCAATTCAATTTATTAAGTTTCCTAGGGCTTGCTCTAGATATCCAGAATTTCGCGATACGTGCCGGCTGCTGGCGAACAAACTTAGGGCACAGGAACTCGAGATATGCAGGTTGATGAAAATTATTTGAAAGTTTTATGGTCGCAACCTTTGCCTTATTGAGAAATGTTATGTATTCTTTTACATGCATGGTATAAGGTTGACGTTTTTCAATATGCTCATTAGTATGCCCACTTGTCAAGATTTACAATGATACCTCAGATATCTTATATAAGACATACATTTTTATTGCAGGTGTCATCGACTAACAGAGACGCTTACCCTTCCAGAATACCTGATCTTATTCTGTTGTATTTTTTCAAGAGTCGCCGTGAATTTTTTTCCTTTGTTCATATTTTGTCCCTCGTTTACTTAAAGCTGACAATGCAAGTTAAAAGCTTTCAATTAAGATTTGAAAAAAAAATATTCAGATTGTGATTACTCCGAATAGTTCCGAGATGCTCCCTACTTTGACCATGTGTCTTCCGGTTTTCGTAACCAAGGAAGTGGCAGACATTTTTTATTTACCCTTGCTTGGTAACGTGTGTAGACAACCTTGGGTATAAAAGCACCGATAGTTGCAAACCGGTTTTATTCCGACACTGCCCTCTCTCTGTAGCACGTCTCTTACAGTAACAAATAGTCTGTACACATTACGTTACGGCTCGTTTTCGTGTTTTTTTTTACGAATATGGATATTGGAAAGATATATAATAAATATGAAATGAAATTGTAATAAAAACATCCATATCCCCATGAAACTTACAACAAAATAACACAACACAACTTTATGTAATATATGTTGCAAGTGAAACAAACAAATGGCTATTTAACGCTTATGCCTACCTTTTTGATATCCAACTAGTACTAATATCCAGCGTAGAAACTATAATAAATCCAAATAAGTCCATGAGAATGGTTCAAATATATAATTTCACATTGTTGACTACACACCTGTGTGTGCCGTGTTTTACACGTGTTTGCTTGTCAAGCGTCTACATGACCAAGACTAAGAGTTTGTACGTGGATGCGATTATACGCACGTGAAAGACCGGCGATATATATTGGATTTATGGAAGTATTTTCAGTGATATACCTTTTATTTCGGATACGCAATTTCAAGAATGTGTTATTAGTAAGAACCAGCATGGCAGTATTGTGGTTCAAAGTCTAAAGGTGAGTGCGTTTGATTTTTGACAGCGGTTGCCGAGTGCGCGGAGCACTGAATATTGTGACGGTCAGGAGTACTTTGAAAACCGGTTTTACAGGCTATGACCTTTATATACCCATCGGGGCCCATACTCGTTACCAAGCAAAGGCAAAACTAAAATGTCGGCACTTCCTTAGAAACGATGGTCGGAACAGATAGGGGCGATCTCAAAACCAGAAAAAAATCGAACTTTTTAAAAAAAAAATATTAATTGAAAGCTTTTTAAGTTGCATTGTCAGCTTTAAGGATTGAATCTTGCTTTGGTCGATTTGAAACAAATTCAACATGAACTGCTTGTTCTGTTAAATTTGTTTCAAGACCAAATAAATTTATCACCCCATGAAATCGACCAAAGCAAGATTCAATTCTTAAGTAAACGAGGCACAAAATATGAACAAAGGAAAGATGTTCACGGCGACCTTTGAAAAACTACAAGATAATTCAACTTCGCAGTTCATTAAATTTGTTTCAAGACCAAAGCAAGATTCAACATGAATCTAGTTTATAAATGCCATATCCGTTTTTTGTTGATTAATTCATAAGATTTTAAATTTTCTGACGCGTCATCGCGGAAGAATAACGATTATATGCGCTGCACAGCTCAGTTGCAAGTCCTCGGCAGACATTTTGTTTACAAGCTCAAAGTGGAAAGCCGCATAATTTCTAGTTTCTACAGCTATTGGAATGTGAAACTGATGTAATTTTGTGTCTAACTAGACGAAAGAAACAGATGTAAGGACGAAACTATTTTATATGGAAGTTGACTATTCGTTGCCGCTGACAAAAGAGGCGGAATGGGCAGGCCTAGGCCTTAGCTGAAAAGAGAATTGCTAGGACAGTACTATAGTCCTACTTGTCAGTATCGCACGTAACCACGAACTGTTAACATTTTTCTGATTGATCGATTTTGGCTGTTTAAATTTGATTTCTTGCACAGCTTCAATAAATATATAAAATCTCAAGTGGTGGTTTTTTTTTGTTTTCAAGTTATCTTACTAGTTATCTTCCTTTTCAAAATCATAAGCACAGGCAATGATAATCTGGTCAAATTCATCAGCAAATGAAACACGTAACATTTGGTAGTGTTATCGAGTTCAACTTGAGCAAGAATTGAAATATTTGGTTTTGAATTCTGGTTATGCTTTTGCTGTTGGTTCGGTATTCTCTAATTGCTTGCATATATTTCTTGTTAAATTAAAATATGATCAAAAAGAAATATCTCATTGGCAAATACTAGGCCTAGTCTTAGTTAAACTTTTTAATTCAATATATGTATCAGTAAGTTTATACAGATAATAAACTTTTAAAGAGAAAGTCATATTTTTTATTGCTTTCAGGATAAACCTTACAGTGAAAATTGGATAACCACAAGTTCTACTGTACTTCTACGACAATCGCCAACCCGAGAACATCGCCTTAGTGTATATGTTGGCACTGTGTAGAAGGCCTGAGTATTTGGAGCGAATGAACACGTGATCCCCAGCACTGACTGATGTCACGATCAAACCGGTGGTACTATCCCAATGATAGGAATCCCCATCAGAAATTGCTATACCTCTTGGCGAGCCGTTAACGACCAACTCTGTGACAAGATCAGCTGTCGTTGATCCTGTCGTTATCCATGTGAATACATACACCCCACTGACTGGTACTATGTATACCCCATCTGCCTTGTTGTAGTTACCTCCGACGTCCAGGGGTACTTCGTCAAATGGCAAAACAAAACCAGGATGCAAATTCATGCCCTTGCTTAAGGAAACGCTGAAGGCTCCAACTTCTCCGGAGTTAGCAGACGAGACCCTGGTTGCTGGAAAATGACAAAATCAGAAGTTGGTTGCGTAATAAGTATTATGTTCTGAAAGGCGCTGACATTCCTCCTCTATATATAGGCATCAATAACACCGAAAAGCTAGCACGTGGCTGACATCAACCGCATTGCTATGCAACAGAATGGTACGGTCAATGATCATGTCTTCGAACATATGCATCATGGTTTGTTTTTGGAGGAAATGGAGATCATGTCTGCGCAAGGAACTTGCATATTACATGCTTTTTCCATGCGTTTTTCCGTAACTAAAAATAGGAAATTTGATGCAAAAGAGTTCATATGGCCGGAGGGGGTATCCAAAATTAATGAAAACCCCTAGAAAAGTGTTAAATTACTCTTACCTCCTTAATTTAGGTGAAAACTAGGGGTAAAATATTTTCTTGTTCCTATGGTCATTAGGTCTAATTAGAGATGATGGCTTTAGTCAGTGGTATAATCTAACAGATTAACCCCTGAAGATACATGGCAACAACGTAAACCTCCAAATTCATATTACAGTACGTAGGAGGGATATTGTAACACCTTCCTATGATGTGTTGATGGCCAACATTTATAGACAACCATTAACGGCTGCTGTGTCACACGGACGAAGAGGACGGACGGACGGGCTGACGAACGGGTAACTGAACTTTTAACCAAGACATTTAAAGGTCGCTCATCTTTGTTTTTCTGTCAAAATGTGATACTATTGGCATTACTTTTGTTCTGATTTTTGGATGCATCCGAATTGGTGTCGTGGTCTTGTCCCTCGGGACTAATGTCGTGTCCTTGATCCTCGGGATTGAAATCTTGGTCTTGAGCCCAAGACTGTTGACGTTTATCCACATGAGATTGAATTTGATACGGCGCTGCTTTCATTTCATCAAGTTCTCGTTCCAGATGACGTATTCGGATGTCCTTTCGCTTTAAATCCTTTTTGTTTTCCTCCATAGTCTTCTCCATCAGTTCGACCCGCTCCAGTAAAGATTCCACCAATTGTCTCAGCGGCTCGTCCGATGACGCTATCCTACAACCAACACTTGTTATGGTTAGAGACACATCTCGGGCATAGTGATCTAACACGATTTTGTACATGTTAAGTGTTCAGCAAGTATCCGCAAGGACTATTTTTAACGCTAAAACTATAGTTTTACGTCTATTGCTGCCACTATTCTGTGACCTTTGACCCATGTCATTTTTTACCACTCCCGCTCCGAAAAATCTTGAATTGCTACCAATCACATGATATCTGAACTATTTGAAAGCCTAAACCTAACAGTAAATGATGTTCCCATGGTATTGTTAATAATAATGACGACTTTAATAATCTATATGCGATTTGTAACAAAGAAATCGATATTTCACTCCCACAGCTCATTTAAATATTACGTCTCTGATCCTGGTTGACCTCTCGTGTGTATACATGCATTCGTGTTATAGGCCTATACCTCTCTGTGCTTTACACTCGTATACGGATCGCGCAATGTACTGGCATGGTGTAGTTTGCTGTGTTAAATTTTGATTATATAATCGCGCCATAGCCAAATACCCTGATTTGGATTTCACTGATATATTACCTTGTACATGTGCGTTAACCAAAATACTTGACCAATTTGTCAGTCGGAAATATAAATTCGTAGTTACAGTGTAAATCCGCCCACTGGATATGCTATTGTTATTTACGAGTTACTTCCCCTGATCGATACTAACGTTTTGATATACTGAATGAACAAACTTGATCGACTTTCTTACTTTGTACTGAGTATACAATTTTTAATGAGACATTATCAGAACCTGCATAATGTACATATGAATGGGCAAAACACTTGATTTATTGAAAATAACACTTATACTTTTCTATGGCGAGCAAAAGCTCGTGGTTTTATAATTACTTTCTCTGTGCTTCACATATCATTATACACTGTATGTTCACATTTTTGTTTTGATGAAACTTTATCAAAACCTGTATAGTGTACAGAGCAATTGACACAATATAAGTCATTTAGTAGAAATAACACTTATATTATTTCTCTGGTGTGCAAAAACCTTTATCGTGTAAATTACCGTTATTCTGTGCGGCCCTATATAGGTCACGGCCAACATACATGTAATTTTCACTGCTTTATGAACTTGATAATTGATAATTAGGCCTAGAGATGTAAGTGAATATGACATATTTGCATACCATTATTTTTCTCCGATATCGTAATAGGACTTATATAATGCTTTAATGGCCCAATATAAAGAAACTCTAAACAGAAAAAACCAAAGAATTAAAAAAAATCAGGTGGGGCCCTCTTTAACAACAAGCCGAAGCGAGAAGACGGATCAAAATAGACGCGTGTTTACAAATACCGAGTTTCAACTGCTGTTGTACCGGTAACCACGTAAGAATTCATCTTGAATATTGCTGATATCAGTTAATTTTAACTAAATCTATAAATATAAAAAGTTATTAGGTTTGATTTTCGCTTCAAGTTTTGCCGAAAATTACGTATATTGGTCCTTTAAGCCTGTTGTCCAATCCTTTGACTTTGTAACATCTTGTTAATAAAATTTAGGGAAATTTCCTCAAGCTTGAAGCTAGAAGACGACCTAAATCCTATGTTCACTTAAAACCTGCCACACATTAATCATACTTTTAGGTTGCTATGATATGTCTACGTCATAATGCAAACTTTTATTACCTTACAATAACATACATTTTATTATTGAAACAAACTAGTACATTTGTATATGTCTCTGCCAATGCTCCCGTATTAATCGTCATCTTGCATTTCCATCTGGATCTCGGGTGTGATGTATTGCTTTTGTTTTATTTTGTGTCTAACACACTAATACCGTTAATTTCAGTGCATATATTTAAATAAACACATTCGCTTCCATGTAAATGGATCAATATTCATTTGTAATAAAAATTGATATTTTAGTTAAATTGTTAAAGGCCCAATAAACTTAACTTTGGGCAAAACTTTAAGAGAAAACCAAGCATAATAACTTATTATATTTATAGATTTAATTAAGATTAACTTATCTCAACAATATTCAAGATGATTTCTTACGCGGTTATCGGTACAGCGGCAGTTGAAACTGTATTTGTAAACACCCGTCCATTTTGAACTGTCTTCTAACTTCGTCTTGTTGTTGAAATGAGCCTCACCTGAATTATTTTCAATTCTTTGAAATTTTCTGTCAAGAATTTCTTGTTAGTTACCGCTCAGGTTTACTTCGTTTTAGACTTATTTTTGCATGGTTATCAACTGGATTTTTTTTTCATAAAATTTCAAAATCTCGAAAATAATTGCTGAAGTTTCGTATATGGGGCCTTTAAAGCACTGCACTAAATTGTACATGTAGCTTGAAATACAACTCGTCAATCTAAATAACTTGTATGTTATTGTGTTTACTCTAAAAACTTACTTAATCCTTATTCTGAAACTTTCTGATATCGAAACTTAGTAACCTACAACAAAAACACTTCAATAGCTGTCAAAATATACATACTATTGTTTGAATTTTTAGCGTTTCAGTACTTTGATTAGATATGTGTGTAGCTGAATGGCATTTATATCAGTATAAACATTGGTATTAAAGTTTCATGGGCCTTAACGGTCACGTTACCTTTGATAAGCTCATAGCGTTTGCCCTTACATCAAAAATCATCCTTAAAAGTGAAGGATTGTGATGTTATTTTTCAGCTCTTTGAAGCTAGCCTCCTGTTAGACAGTAAAATATTACAACCCAGAAGGCAATATCTCTGTGACCTTCACGATATGGTTTTTAATTTACCTGTCGCCATTTCTCACATCAGCTTCACTCGTGTACTTCTCTGAATTTCCTACCGGACTCTCCTCCGCAGTACCATAGGCCCCCAAACCCAGGACGAGGAAGACGAAATACAACCAGTACATTCTAAACGAGCTGTACTAGAGTTAATGATAACAGCTTTGCCGAATTTCAAAAACAATCTAAATGTCGCCCCGCACTGATAAGAAATCGCACACATGTTCACAGTAGTCGCCTGTTATCAATCACTTTCCTTGACGTTCTCTAAACAATCATTAGTTACTGACATCCATGTGACCGTTAGCGAATAACGCCAGCGTTCAGCATTTTTCTTAAATGTTTGCTCAAGTGTAAAAACATAAATAAGCAATAATACATATTCTGTTTGTTTTACAACAATTACGAAACAAGTTATTTGAATTTATTTTCTTCTCTTAATAATCATGGTATTCATAATCATATAAATACAAATGTGCTTCTCCAAGGCTTTCCTAATTGTGATGGGCTTACTTGAGGCGGATCATTTCTTCGTTGGAAAATCCCATCAATTCAATTCATATATGACTTAGGAAGCCAAGATGTATCAAATATTTTTTTACTCAATTTTATTATCTTTTTAACCAAAGTCCTTGTGTATGTAACTACACGGCCACAACTGTCAATTAATTAACATTTCATTTAAAAAATCATATATTCAATATTTACATGCATTAAACATCAGCTTTGCTTAACAAGTATTCCTATATGATTCTTTAAAAAGATAATAAAATTGATTACCGTGATTACTGTTAAGAGAAGAAAATAATGTTATTCTTTGGTAATCATACATGTGGCATTCCAGAAAGTAATGAGACACTGTTTCATATTCAGCTGAACAGTTACAAGCAGGACTATCAGTTAAATGATAACAATATAAATAAAACTTTAAGTTACTACACTAGTTTCTCAGTTGACAAAGAGCAATATTAGCTAGTCTGTTACCTTCCGGAGTGTACTCTCATCATAAACCCTCATCATATTTCGCTCCGCGGTTTATTTAGAGTACACTCCGTTTTTTGTGTTATACTTCCATAAAATAGAAAATAGATTTATCGCAATCCTGAAATAAATCACTTGTGTTGGCCCGTGATAAGAGCTTTGGTTTTTTTAATGTGGGAGGAATCTGGAATACCCAAAGAAAACCCACACGACCATTGGTTGGTTGATTGTTTTTACGGCTAGGGTCATTAACGCATCCCGGTGTATGAGATGTGCGTGTGTGAGTTGAGTGCGTTTGTATTTGGGAAGCAGCGGTATGTTCATGTAAGCCTTCTTGCGATAGTCCGGATCTTTTGTCGATTTAAAGTCATACCATATTGAAGTATACTGCCGATAGCCCCCATGCAGCAGAACACCCCACCCGGTTACGCTATACTGACATCGCGCGAATCAGTTGATCCAGTACCATAAAGCTGAGCGTCAAGCAGTGAGTAAAAACTACCATTGTTAGATAATCTGGTATGTCTCGGCATGGTGACAGAACCCATAGCCTTCTTCACAGGGGCGAACGCTCAACTAAAGGCCAAAAGTAAGGTTATGTCAAGAGAGACATTAGGAATGAGAAAGTTGTTTAGAAAGATTGGAAAAGATAAGATCCCAAGTAGAAGTCGCCTTCTACGATCATGCAATGGGGGCAGCAGGTACATTTCTTAGCCCTACGTGTAGGGAATCCGCCATTGAGGAGATAATGAAAAAGAAAGGTATGCATTGAAAAATTATAATATTGAAAGACGACCTCTTGCTTCCATTAATATATCCGTCGAGTTGTTCAAACAGAGAACAAACTTACTTTTAAAGAAAGTGTTTTTTATTATTATTTTCAGGGGAAACCTTACAGTTAGAAATAGGGAATCAGCAGCACCAAAATAAAAGGTATCCAGTAGGACTACTGAATCTAAGTTAATCGCCATCCCGAGAACATCGCCTTGCTGTAGCTCATGCTACTTGCTACGCCGCCTGATTGATTAGACCTGATAAACACGTGATCTCCAACGTTGACCTCTATGACAATCAAACCAGTGGTACTATCCCAATGAGTATTATCCGGATAAGCAAGTGTTGAACCCCTTACTGCTCCGTTAACGATCAACTGTGTAACAACCTTATCTAAAAGTTGTGCTGTCGTAATCCATGTAAATACATACACCCCGCTTACAGGAACAGTGTACACTCCATCGGCTTTGTTATAGTTATCACCGATGTCAAGGAGGACTTCGTCAAACTTTAAAATTAAACCAGGATGTAGATCTATACCGCTACGTAAGGAAACACTAAAGGCTCCCACTTTTCCAGAGTTAGGCGAGACCCGACCTGTAATTTAAAAGAGAAAATTATAACATAATAATAATCTTTACGCGACGCAAACGTCTTCTGTGTGAAACAAATTCTACTTAAATTCAATCATTTGTGTGCAGCGATGCCTCATTTGTCTTACATAATGGCGGATATCAGGACGGACGGACGGACAGGCAATACAGACCGTTAAAAAATCATGTTATCACTCACCAGTCCTGTGAGGTTGCTCATCTTTTGTTTTCTGTCTAGATGTTATGCCATCAGTATTGCTCTTGTGCTGTTGTGAATTCGGGCTGTTACCGTCGTCTTGGTTCTCGGGACTGTTGCCGTAGTGTTGATCCTCGGGATTAATATATTGGTCTTGAGCCTTATACTGACGTGTATCCACATGAGATTGAATTTGATAGTACGCTGTTTTCATTTCATCAAGCTCTCGCTCCAGATGACCTATTCTGATGTTTTTGCGCTTCAAATCCTCCACGTTTCCACCGTCTTCTGCATCTGCTGTAGCCTTATCTCTTGACGTTCGACCCGCTCCAGTAAAGATTCCACTAATTGTAACAGCGGCTTGTTCGATGATGCCGTTCTACAACAAACACTAGCTATGATACACACAATAAACGGCGTTAAGAAATTACCTGCTCGGTTTTGTGTTAATATGTATGTAACTGATGGACTTTCATACCGGCATGGACATTGCAAAAATGACGTATAATCCTGAAATTTACCTTCATACCTGATGAAAGTTTCTTTGTCACATCAGAAGGATTGTTTTATTTTGTTATTTATCAATATTGTAATACAGATAATAGATTCCATTCACATTAACGTAAGGGAAATAATCGTTTCCGTGGTGACCATCTACATATACCACGTACGTATATAGGATATGATTTTTAGTATCTTATTCAGCGGCTTTAAGCAAACAAGATATAAAAAAAATCAAAATAAATTGAGAGTTCTCTGTCATGGTCCCTGAAGGGGGAATTTTATTTACCTGTCGCCATTTCTCACATTGCCTTCGTTCGCATACGTCTCTGCCTTTTCTACCGGACTCTCCTCCGCAGTACCATGGGTCCCCAAACTCAGGACGAGGATGAAATACAACCAATACATTCTACACGAGCTGTACTAGAGTAAACGATAACAGCTTTGCCGGATTTCCAAAACCATCTACACGTCGCCCCGCACTAATAAGAAATCGTCAACATGGTTCCTGACCATAAAGTTACTCAAGTCCTAATTTGATAGAGGTTTTAACATTCTCGTAACGAGTCTGAAGTGAACAACACAACATGTTCACATATGTCACCTCTAACTAGAACACATCTTCGCTAGCCAAGGGTTACGATCCGCACACTCATCTTCACCCTTGGCATATATAGACCACATTTCGTAAATCCCGCGACGAGAATTTTCATTGGATGCAGCTAGGTCTGGCTGCGTCCAATAAGAGCGCACCTTACATTTGATCACGCACTCTTCTCATGGGACAGGAAAAAATGTAAACAAACATGGCACAGTGTCGACTGTGTCATGGATCTTTACCAGTAAAACAAAGAAGAACAATCTTCAACGACACATTTACGGTAAGGACTCAGTGCGTGGATCGCCGTTTCCTGATGCTGTCTAATTTGATCAAGCTTGAATTTTTCACAGATCAACCGAATGAGATGTTCTTCCTTGTTTACATTCATTGCAGAAGCCGTTTTGTTGCACGCATTTTGATTGGTCGGTGATTACGTGATTCAAAGGTAAACAACGCACACCGACCGCTAGGTGGCAGACCCGGGAGCTTTCAATTTTGCCACGATATATTCCAGGGGTGTAGATTACATAGATGATCGTAACCCCTGGATATCGAGAATGACTAGAACACTGACAGGTCAGTAAAGGCCCCGCTTATCATCAATCCTTGATCTTTGGGCTAAATGGTGAAATCAGGTTCGGTTGATCTTTGTTCAATTAACTCCTTGTTGATTTCTGACCAACCTTGCTACATAAAGAAATGTTCATCAGTGAAAAGTTACAAAATGTGACCTTGATATTTAATCATATGACCTTGATGTATGGTCTATAGACTTTTTGTTTAATTCCGGCCAACTTGCTTCTAAATGTCCTTACAAAATGTTCATCAACGAAAAGGTACAACATTTAACCTTGACTTGGTGATTTTATCCTTGACTAATTGACCTTGGTCAGTTGACAACTCCACTAAATTGCCTCTCTAAGCATTGACGTATTTTCTTATTTCATAGGCGTATGAAACATATTGTTTTCAAACTGTATTAGTCTGCGAAGCAGATTCTTAGAAAAGCTTTCAAAAAGTTTAAAATTTAAATGGCTGCTTTGGAAACCAAAGTGGGCGCGTGAGCAATATTACAAACAATATCGTTCAGCGTTGCCAAGCAACATCAGCTGATGAAGGCCGGTATTCATCTGTTCCAGCACACGCACATATATAAACACACATATGGAGATTTTAGCCAGGTGGTATATGACAAGTAGATAGCACTGTATGTGTTAATTGTATTGATTGTTTGAGAATTACATATCTATATACTGTAAAGCGCTATAGAGTGGCTTATGTTAGCTAGATAGGGCGCTATATCAAATGTTGTATATTATATCATTATTATTATCTGTTCAAAATCATATCCCTCAAAAAATAATCGACATTAACAATTTGTGACCGTTGGTGACCCATATAATGACCTTTTAGAGACATATACATGGGCGTGTAAAATATATGCCCCTTGTTATAGCTGTTAATGTATAGAAGATCCATTTGGTAAGTATTCAGCAGTTTACAGTAATCAACATTAGGTTTAAAATCAATTTTATTTAATCTATATCATAGAGTTTCCTTTTGACTATAACACCTATAACACAATATGACCTTTTATTGGCATTTAGCTATACATTACAAAATGCAAAAATGAATACAGTATTTCATAAAACTATACAAAATATAACAACGATAAGATCTATTTTTTAAGATATCGACCCTCCAACAAACCATAAGAATTATTCACGAAAGTCCTCTAAAAGATTCTAAGCAGAGTCGGTCACTCAGGGAAAATATAACCCTAATATGTGTATGGTTTAATCTATTCAAGTTAATTACTTTTCCGACAAAGACAAACAAAACGTTACGTTATGGTCTAGACAAAGTTTTTATTCCTTTCCTTTTTCTGTTTAAAATTATTATCAAGTTGATTTGCCAACCTATCATCATTTCGGCAGTTACACATCTGATATGCCATATTATCGATAATTCTGCGGCTTTGATAACTTACTTTCTCTGCATCCTGGAATATTTTTGGAGCTAAACCTTAATAAATCGCTCAGCTGGTGCGTGTTATAAGTTATCAAAGAGCGACATTTAAATCCAAAACTAGTTAGTTTCACCGTTGAGCGACCGCGAGATTACTTTGCTATACATATGTACATAAAATGTCTATCTAATCCTTATGTTCAATCCACATGGTTTTCCTTCAAGTACTGTATCAAGAAAAGGTACATCTTAATCCGAAGCAAATCACTATTATCGATAAGCGATGTCGAGATTCTTTTGATGAACTAGTCATTCTGTTTCATCATCATGGTGGCTCACTCTAAGACTGCATATTTTAGGAGTGCAGAGAACGTAATAGATCGAGCGTTACCCCTGGTCTATCGCGGATTTAACAATCATGATCTGTTATGTAGGTGTCAAGTAGATATATAACTAAGTTAGACGCCATCCTGAGAACAGTGCCTTCCCCAAAGCACGACTACTATGTAAGATTCCCCTAGATTTTGACCGGATAAACACGTGATCTCCAACATTGACTGACGTCACAATTACACCGGTTGTACTATCCCACGTATGTCCCGTTTCTGCATCAGAGAATATGGTACCCCGGGACGCCCCGTTTATAACGAGTTCCGTTACAACGTTGTCTGTCGTGGTCCCAGTGGTCTGCCAGGTAAATACGTACACTCCACTGACCGGAACTGTGTACACACCATCTCCAGGGTGGTAGTGACCATCCATGTCCAGGAGGACTTCATCAAATACTATCACTAAATTCGGTAGTAAATTTACATCTCTTTCACTCAAAGAAACGCTGAATGCTCCTGCTCCATTAGGCGTCACTCTGACTGCAAGAACAATATATATATATATATCATCAGAGAATAACAAAGCGTCAACAAAACTATAATCCGAACTCAAAATCGGTTAAACTAGAGGCGAAATTATAAACAAAGAAAGATTTACATGGAAACCCTCGTAAAATTTCAAAAGAATAAGATCAGGTGTTCTTGAAGAGTAAGTGTCTTCTGCTTCGTCGACGACACCCGCAATGTAAATCTTGGGTCAAATCCAAGTAAACATCACTTCCTCAAAATGAGAACTGATTCACCATTGCCAATCACAACAAGTAAGCACACTAATGAGCATACCCAAAATGTTCATCTTCGTATCACACAAAGATACAGATTATTTCTCGATGAGATCAAGATAGCGACCATAAAACTTGCCCATAGTTTTCATCAACCTACATCTCTCGAATGCCTGTGTCGTTAGGTTGTTCGCCAGCAGCCGACATTTTTCACGAAATCTAGATATTCAGAGCAGGCCCTAGAATAATGAATCAACTGTGACATGCAAATACCATAGGATGGGGAAGCAGGTATGTTATTATCAAGAAAGGGAAAGTTTACGATCGGAATTGGAAATCGTCATGCTTTGTAGTAAGCTGACCGTGTCGGTCAAAGTTCAAGTAAAGATCGAGGTAAGAAACTGATGTAGGAGAGTGTGCTGTGTCTTTAATATCAAGTTCAGTAGGGTTTATATGATCGACTAGGTCAGCAAACGTCTTGTTGTTTATAGACAACATATCGTCGATATACCTGAAATTGAAATGGAAAGATTTGGCAAGTTTTTGTTACCCGTCCTGATAAGCCCCCTCGACAAGTTCAGCATCGTATGAAAACAAAAACAAGTCAGACAAAAGTGGGATACAGTAAGTTCCCATTGGAATGCCAAGGGTTTGTCGAAAAATCTTTCCTCCGAACTCAACAAAGATATTTTCAACCATTAATTGTATCATTCGTACTATATATTCCTCAGTATATTTCATCCTAGCTTTTGTTGTGTTTTACAAAGTATGCTCCAAGGTAGTTTATGGCCATAAATTTGTATCGTCGTCCACCTTTCTTGGAAAAGAAAGTTTTCATAATGAGAGACCGAAGAATTTCTTTCAGTTTGGTTTGTGGTATGGTAGTGAACAGGATGGAAAAATCAAACGTCTTGATTTTTAAAACGCATTAAGGGTTTGATTAATATTTATCAAAATGACTTCCTGTAAGCTATAATATGGACA
This sequence comes from Mimachlamys varia, assembly GCA_947623455.1. NCBI lineage: Eukaryota > Metazoa > Mollusca > Bivalvia > Pectinida > Pectinidae > Mimachlamys > Mimachlamys varia. The sequence continues at coordinate 10,131,153 of OX392541.1, read as the reverse complement.
TACAATTAATAATTTAGTTAATAAAAGAATGTAAATGGTAAATGTATTGACGCAAACATATGTATGTACATGTATGCTACAATAAATGTAGTGCGGCAGCTTACCAACTCTTGACGGCTGTTCATCTGTCAACTTCCTAAATGGTTTCATTTTAGATGTTGTTGCACTGATGTCATTTTTGGGATTATCTAGATGCCGATTTAAATCGGAGACATGTTCGGGAAGTTTGTCCGTGCAATCCTCGGATTGCTTTGACACTGACTTCAGTTCTCGTTCCAGCTGGTCAATACGGATTTCCTTCCGTTTCAGATCCTCCTCGTTGTTCCTGACCAGCAGTTCCAGCTGCTGTAGCCTATTATTCTGAATTTCTATCCTTTCCAATAAGGACTCCATCAGACGCCTCAGGGATTCATCTGATGAAGTTTTTCTGTAAACAAATTATATCCATTACGTTATGCACCCTCTATTTTACCCAAGTGAAAAAGCACAAAAATTGACCTTGACCCGGTAACCTCAAATTTTTAAAAGTTCCAACCAGATGACCTTGAAATTTTAACAGTTCCAACTAATTTGTATCATAATGTCATCACAATATGTTCATCAGTGAAAAAGCTGCAACATTTACCCTTGATCTTTGACCTTGTGATATTGAACTTTTGTAAGTTGACTATTTATTTAACCCGAACGAACTTTGTTTCATAATGTCATTGCAAAATATTCTTCCCTGAACCGTTACAAATTCTACCTTGACCTATGACCTGGTGATCACGACTTTTGGTCAAATGAGTCTTTGTTTGATTTGGACCAACTTTGCTACATTATATCATAACATAAATTTCATCATTGAAAAACTACAAAAAGTATATACTAGTATATTTTAAACAGAACATATCGACCAAACTCTGATACAAGGCCCTAATTTTTACCCCAAATTGTAAAATTCCCGATATAAACTCTAGTGATCCCCCTTCCTAGGAGAACTAGGATGTCCGGGGCATTGAAATTCATAATTTTGCATCTTAAAACCCTTTCATCTATGAAGAAGTCTTGATCCCAGCATATTAAAGTCTGAAGAAGAAGATTGCTGAAATGTTGACCAATTTGAGCCCCCCTCGAATGGAGTTGGACTACAGTCGAAATTGGAATATCATCAAATCTTCATTTCTTGCTTATAATTCCAACTAAGTTTGAATTATTTCTAACTGATCCTATATAAAGATGACGTAACACACACATATGCTGCACCTCTTAAATTTAGTAATAAATACAGTATGCCGAAAAAAATGAAATAAACTGCATCATACAGCTGTTTCGTCCTCCTAGGACTCTTCAGTGATGCTAGGGGCCAAAAGGTAGGAATCCAAAATTTCTAAACTAATGTAGAAGCTTAATCATTTCATCCCTTGGGGACATGAAATTAACACTTTTGAAACAGACCCTTTCAGTAATGAAGAGTATGTAATTCCTGAATATCTCTGTCTGAAGAAGATTATTAAAGTTTTTGCCAGTTTGATTTCTTTTGCCCACCCCCCTCCTCACCATATTTTCAGACGTTTCCGGGCCAATTCATCTTCCGTGGTGTGGTCTAAGCGTTTATCAGCAGCCATGATTGTTATTGAATGAAAATCTTTCATGAACTCGTTACTGACGTGATACGGAACTGATTGTCGTGATACGGATTTTTAGTGACCCAATTCGGGATCGTCCAAGACGCCATGTGACGATGATTTAAGCAATGAGATAGTGACAGTTTTTCCATCAGCTGGATAGAAGATTCTTTGTCACCTTCAAATGATGTGTATTTCTATTATCTGTATGATAATACAGATAATATATTCTCTTCATATTAACAAGAGGTGAGGGTCAATAACGTGGTGCCTGTATTGCAAAAAAAGTTTAATATTTATTTTGAGTGACTTTGTTAAGGACTAGGTACAGGGCAATTCAATATGGCGGAGGTGTTTTTACCAAAACTTGTTATTTTACTAAATACATGACCAAAATAGACCACAAAGTACAGTTTATGATGGAAAATCGATAATTTCAACCATATTATGGTACGTTTGGCGGTTTTTCTGATAATTGGTGTTATATGCCTATAAAAACGCGTGCACGTTTACAGAATACTGCGAAAGATAATAAAAGCAATGAATATCATTTTTTGTTACTTTAATATACACAGAATGATAGACGAGCCTTAGATATTTTTAATAAATCTGTCTTTCAATTGAAAACCGCAGAATAAGAGATCGTACTCGTCACAACTTACGCACATCCTGAACACCGATCACATCTGGATCAAATTTTTAAATTTTCCATCGCTGATCGACAAATTTATGTGGCACGCCGCATAGCCAAAACAAAAATCTTACCGTCTGTGGTATGACGAGTTATGACATTATGTCAAATCTCTTAAATCAAACATCTTCCCGTTGAATGTAGCGAAATATATCCTCCTCTATCCTCCATTTTGAACTATTTACTTTTTTAAGATATTCATACGCCTGACTTAGAGGCATGGTGAAACATCGAAAAAAATAACAATTAAATTGAATTCAAGCATGCAGTAAAGGTAAATGTTACTTGATATATCGTAACAAAGCAAACACTGTAAATTCCTATCACGATAAATTGTTTTTAGCGATTGTCAGTTTTCCTTTTTTGGGCGAATGTACAGCACGTCAAAAGATGTTCTCGGCACTTCCGGCGGTGTTTTTTAAGGTAATTTAATAATTTTGAAAGAATTGTCAACAACATTTTATTTCTGATGGAATTCGTATATATAATACACTTCCGCGTGGATCGGACAGTATTAACTCACTGATTATACCGATTCGTTCTCGGCTTCGCACCTGTAAAACATCGCTAGCGTAAATTGTTGCCATTGTAAACAAGTGTGGCAGTTGAGGCACATGGGTATCAAAATACATTTCTCAAACTTGATTAGTAATTAGGTTACCGTATCGTTAATGTAAATTACGTTATGTCAGTATTATTTACAATTTCATACATTTATTCGACACGAAACTTACATTTGAATGACAAATAACCCATTTTAATATAAAATATTGCCCCTATATTGCCTCAATGAGATACATGTAACTACTTTTACCTGAACTGAAAACAGCATGCAATGGACGACATTTTTAGAGGGGGTACCTGTGTATTTCTCCCTGATTTACAGACGAATATCGAAATTTTAACACTGGGTTATCATTCTATTTTTGAAATGTTTCAAATAACTATATGAATAATATTTGCGCACTCCCATTTGGATATTATTTACAGTGAAAATATCACCACCCAGATCGACATTTTTCTGTGGTATATTCATTACATTCACGAAAGGGGTTTTAGAATTACCTGTCGCCATTTCTCACATCGGTTTCTCTCTTGTACGTCTCTGAATTTCCTACCGGACTCTCCACCGCAGCACCATAGGCCCCCAAACTCAGGACGAGGACAAAATACAACCAATACATTGTACACGAGCTGTAGTAGAGCTAATGATAACAACTTCAAAAACTATCTACATGTCGATCCGCACTGATAAGAAAATCGCCAACACGGTTCCTGACCATAAGGTTATTCACGTCCTCATTTTTATTGACATTTTGAACATTCTTGTAACAGTAAAAAAAATATTTGATGCCCTCGAAGTGAAATGGCCGGGAGCATATAGGTTTTACCCTTAGCCGTCATTCCGTCATATTTGTTTTTTTAGGCGTATTTATTCAGTTACGAATAAAGATACTGAAATGTTATTTGGTAGCTAGATTTATCTTGAAAAAATGCAGGTCAATGTCGGTCAAGGTTTGATTTGGTGATGATCTATAGATTCAGTCTAAAATTTTTGTTTATTGAAATTGAGAAATGTTAATGAATGACGGAAAAATTCGGAATCTTTTCGAACTGCAATTTATTATAAAGTGTTCTTATATTTTAAATATTGAATAATTACTGCAGTCTGGTTGAGTTTGGTCAGAGCTACTAATGTTAGAATGGAGGGTTACTGCTTATCGCAAGTGTGAATTTTCTCAGACAAGTTATTAATTCACAGTTACATGAGAAAATTTACACAAGCTAGAGGAAATTTAAGTTCAATTATATTTACAATGGATCGAGTAGATTTACATTGTTTGACTTTACAGCGAGGTACAAGGCTTTAAAATTCCTGCGTCTGAATTATACAACATAGGTGATTTGTGGTTGCTTTAAAAGAGATATGCGTTAATGGATATATTCTGATTACGCTAATAAATTGTTACCCCCCCCCCCCCAAAAAAAAAGAACTACGAGATTCATAAATTATTACATTTGCTTCGAGAGATGCAAGTTGATCAGAGCTATGAGCAAGTTTTATGATCGCATTTTTTTCGCATTGAGAAATATTTTGTTTCTTTGTGTGATACGAAGTTAGACGTTTTTGAGTATTCAGTGTGCTTACTTGTTGTTATTGACTATGATGAGTCGGTTTTAATTTTGAGGGCTTCATGTGTTCTTGGATGTGCCAAGATTTACATGGTGGGTGTTGTCGCTGAAGCAGAAGACGCTTACTCTTCCGGAACACCTGGTCTTGTTCTCTTTTACTCTTTCAAGTGTTTCCGTGTAGATCATTAATTTTTACATATATCGTCCCTAGTTTGTTCGATTTTGATTTTGGTTTACGGTTTTGTTGATGGTTCGGTGTTCCCTTTTTTTCTTGCATTTATACTCTTTTAACAGTACGTAATATATAATGAATACATATGGTATAAGAGAATAATTTAGAGAAAATATAAATTCAATATATTAATCCGTCGGTTAGTTCATACAGAGAACAAACGTTTCAAGAAAAAGTGACATTTTTATTATTTTCATAAGAAACATGACAGTGAGAAAATGAATAACCAGGTCTTCACTAGTACTTCTATACTTCTACGACAATCGCCATCCCGAAAACATCGCCTTACTGATGGTGTTTCCACTGTATATGGTGCCTGATTGTTTAGACCGGATAAACACGTGATCTCCGACACTGACTGACGTCACGATCAAACCGGTGGAACTGTCCCAATGATTGGGATCCGGGTCAGAGAATATTACACCCTGTTGGGAGCCGTTAACGACTAACTCTGTGACAAGATCATCTGTCGTTGATCCTGTCGTTATCCAGGTAAATACATACACCCCGCTGACCGGTACTATGTATACGCCATCTGCCTTGTTGTAATTACCTCCGACGTCCAGGGGTACTTCGTCATATTTTAAAATAAGACCAGGATGTAACTCCATGGTCTTACTTAAGGAAACGCGGAAGGCTTCAACTTCTCCGGAGATAACAGGCGAGGCTCCACCTGCAACCATAAATGAGTATATCTTTGTTAAGTGAATTATTTAACTATTTTACTCAGTGACACTTTATCGAATTGTCACTTGACTTTTGTATTGGCGGAATGTGACAAAGTCGATTCCACTACCTGCTTGATTCAATCCATAAAATGGATTAATTTATGTTAGATTAATACATCTTTCAGGAATGTATGTCGTGTGTTAGTTAGGGTCAGCAATGTGTAACGAGTGAAGAAGCCTACAAGTAATAGGTCACGTGGATTCGTAAACGTTTATTGAGACAGGTCTATAAGTTTATAATTTAAGCATTTAAGTATTAAAATTGGTACACTAGGGATTTCCTAGAGATATTCTCCCATTTAGGGAGTATTTATTTCACCGTTATGGAGAAGGGACCTAGTTTTAGACACAGGTCTAGTTACTCCAACATCCACTCACTTTCGCTCTCTACACCCCTGGAATATACCATAGCAAAATGGAAGGTACAATGTGCGCCACCTTGTTGCAGAGACAATAGACAATTGACTGGCTTGGAAGCCGGGGGTCAGTCCTTTGTACTTGTTAAAGAAAACAATATCTGTATAACTTAGAATTGATTTTTTACCTGAGACCAATGAAACAGCTATCTTTGTTTCTTCATTTTTGCTATGACCTACACCATGACAGGGTAACCTCTGGAGTATCGAGGAATGAAGATACAGAGACGCAATGTGTACTATTGAGTTCATACTATATTCTTAGATTAGATGTTGTTCTACCTCCATATATACTTCTAATGAGATAGTTGACCAACACTTATCATTAAACAGTACTATTATCAACTCGTACCTGCGGCTTTTGTGTCTGTCACACGGACCAAATAAAACGGACGGTAAGGACATGGGATCGGGACCGTTAAGGATTACTTTATCACTCACCAGACCTCATAGGTTGCTCATCTTGTGTTTTCTGTCTAGATGTGATGCCATTGTTTTTACTCTTGTGCTGTTCTTGGGATGAGTCCAGGCTGATGCTGGGATCGTGATCCTCGAAACTGATGTTAAGATCTTGACCCCTTGAACCGATGTCGTGGCCTCGTTCCTCGGACTTCTGACGTTTATCAACAGGAGATTGGATTCGATACCACGCTGTTTTCATTTCATCAAGCTCTCGCTCCAGATGACCTATTCTGATGTCCTTGCGCTTCAAAGCCTCTACGTTTTCCTCCATCGTCTTCTGCATCTGCTGTAGCCTTATCTCTTGACGTTCGACCCGCTCCAGTAAAGATTCCACCAATTGGCTCGTTTGATGACGCTGTCCTACAACAATTGCTTTAGGATTTGTGACACGTCTCAGACACAGTTTCGGAGATCTAACACAAATTAGCAACTGCAGCTAAATATACAAAAAAAAAATTGATAAAATGTGCGTCCAGGTTGTAATTGCTTGGGCTAATGCAAATATATATGTAGGTGAATGGTGTTCATACCGACATGAACATTGAAGCTGAATACCCATGGGTCTTAACAGTCACATTAGCCTTGATTTGCCCATAGCTTAAGTTGTTGTATCCTTACACCAAAATTATCATTAAATCGAACCCAGTTTGAACTGAACACTGACAGATCAGCCAGAGCCCCGTCTAAGGTTATTTCCCCCTACAATGTCCAATCATTGATATTTAATTCTAATGGTAAAATCCGGTGAGAAAGACTTTGATGTCAATTGACTTTTCAAAAGTGAAAAGCTACAAATCTTTTCTTTGACATTTGACCCAGTGACCTTGACCTCTTCGACCCTTCGACTTTAACTTTTGGTCATTTTTTTTTTATTTATCTTGCTTCAATAGCATACCAAATGTTCATCAGTGAAAAGCTACACAATCTTAACTTGAACTAGGACTCGGTGACCTTTACATTTTATAAGCTCCTTGTTATTTCAACCAACTTTGCCTCATAATGCTATAAAAAATGTTAATTGGGGGAAAGTCATTGACTATTTGTTTAATTCCTACCAGATTTGTTTTATTATGTCACTACAGAATGTTTCCTTGAAGTTTGACGTTGACCTTTGTCCTGGTGACCTTGACTTTTGATCAGTTGACAAATTGTTTGATTTTGACAAACTTTGCTTCATAATATCATAAAATTTCCATCAGTGAAAAAAATGCGTAATTTTATCTTGACATTTGACCTTGGTTTTTGAACTGAACATCTTAACTAAAATTTCATGCACTATGATAGGGGTCCTTATTTAATTCAAAAGTGTCATTTCGCTATATAAATTATGTTAATCTTCGACTCTTCCCAAGGGAAGGAGTCGTTCCGTGGTGACTATAATAAAGAAAATTGATATCTCTGTGTAAGATTTTGAGTATATTTTTAATCTGTTTGGAGCAAGACTGGTGTTAGACATTGTAAACATTACCAACCAGATTAATATTTCTGTGTGATACCGCCATGGCCTTCGCGACATGGGGCTTACCTGTCGCCGTTTCTCACATTGCCGGGAGGTAAAGTCTCTGTCTTTTCTTCAAGACTCTCCTCCGCAGTACCGTGTGCCCCTAAACTCAGGACGAGGACGAAATACAACCGGTACATTCTGCACGCGCTGTCCTAGAGCAAGTGGTGACAACTTCGCTGCATTTCAAAAACTATCGACACTGATAAGAAATCACCCACAATGTTCCTGGTCGAGACCATAAGTTTGTTCACGTCCTCGTTTTTTTAATCAAGTTTTGACATTCTTGTTTAGGAAGACGTACGGAAGCCTGGGAGGATGATCTTTTGCCCAAATGAAAATCGCACAATTACGCAAATAAAGTCGTACAAACGCGCTTTAAAAAGTCGTTAAAGCACGAAAAAAAGTCGGGAAAACGCAAACAAAACCGTAACAACGCCTTTCCAACAGTCGTAATAATGACTTTTCGAAAGTCGGAAAAACGCCCAAAAAGTTACAAAATACATAGGCTTACCTACATATTCAATTGATGTGCGCCATATCGAATAGCTAAGTAGGTGAGCCAATATATGTTATACAGCAATAAATGGGGAAAATATGACTATCGATATTACGTATTTTGTTAATTAATATGAATATACAAAAAAAACAAGCTTACAGTTAGTGTCGCATTGAACCCTCGTCCCCTGTCGTCAATAAATTTCTTAACAACATAGACCTTGATAGCAATGAACAGATGTGTCATTTGAACAATAATTTCTTAAAGGGTCATCCCGGGGAAGTCTACAATTAAGTTCTTGAATGTACATGCTGTCTGCACTACCAGATACATTTTCCTGTTATTTCAATATTCAAAGTCCACTCAAAATGTGTTTATTAGCCACTTGCAAAATTGCATTCCTCGGGAAAGCCCGATAAAAATAGCGCTGATCACGCGTCAATCAAGTGACTATTTTGTCGCAAGTCGACGAGGGGCCCAAATGGCAGGGAAGCGTAATGTATAGGTCCGATGATGAACCAGACACAAAGTCCGTGTATAAATTTATTTAATCACATTCACATTAATAATCAGACGTTAATTACACACGATATTCATATGAAGAAATTTATGTCGACATCTCTGCATCATTTATCGACATCAATACCTGACTGAAACCGATGTAAATGGGTACAGGATACAACCATGCATCGCCAGAAACCCGCACGACACTGCACTCTTACATTGTACGTTTAACAGTGTCATGTGGGTTTCCGACGATGACAACCATAGTATAGGGCAAACCTTAATTTCTGTAAAAACTTATCTTCGCGAATCATCATTTAGAACCATTTCACAAAAGGTGTGCATGCATTGTAAAGTACAAAAATAAAATGAAATGAGTCCGATTTTTTTTATACAGCTCGATGTCTTGAAGATTTTTTTCAGACTATCTATATATTCATCTAAAATCTATCCAACTTTCAGCGTCAACAAACTTTAACACTTATAATTATGTATCATGGAAGTCCGTGCACTCATATGACGCACCACGCACTAAACATGTAGAATACATGTATAATATATATATCAAATTTGGAACTTGTCGGGAAGATAATTGTCCAATACTTAATCCATTTATATATGTTATGATAGCTCCGTTTTCATTTTACTTTTTTATGTAAATCTAAAGGTTCGTTAACATTTTCAACACAACTGCAGACAAGGGACATACATGTATATGATTTTTTTTAAATTAATGACTTCACTTATATAATGCATATATTTTGATTCATATCAAATTCAATACCGGGGTCCAAACCCGATAATATTTGTACAATCCGTATTTTATAGACTAGGTATGACAAGCAATTTTTTATCCACACATGATGACATTTATTCATTTTGTCCTAATTGAATCTGTTTACATAAACTCAATCGCACCTATACCGGCGTTTTTACAACGGGGGATAACTACAACTACGAGTAAATTATACATAACCGGCAAAGCCGGTTATTGAATTTACCCGTTTTCCATTGTAGTTATCCCCGATAATCTAAACAAAATAGAACGTTAATCCTTAAATATTACGTGTCGTTGTCTGAATGGTGTCACATTAGCAAGCCAGGGAATTCACAGCTTTCTAGTAGTACCATTTGCCATTAGGACGCAAATTCACCAATCAATTGCATCACCTCGGCATACATCTTTCTATGTTTGAAAAAGAATCAGACATTTTATTTACTTTTGCTCTTTGGGTAAAGGTCAAAGTGACCTAATGAATGTTCACTGCACATCATCTAATATTGGTTAACAGCTATGCAAACTCGCATGTTTCTATTATGACAGGTAACAAAGTTATGTATAGTGGACACGATCGTGTTTCGTGACAATAAACAGGTCCATGAAAAACCTTAATTTGCTTATTTTCGAAACCCTAGCAGTGTCTGATGATAAATAAAAAGCGGAAGTGCTAAAGTCATAGAGTCGATTCTTAGGGATAGCATTATAGAGTACCAGGAGCAAAATAAGATACTGGCCGATATGGATTCCGAAAGGGCAGAACAACAACACTACAGCTCCTTGAGGTCCTTGATGACATTACAAGAAAAATAGATGACGGCAATAAGATGGACATAATCTATCTGGACTTCCAAAAGGCTTTCGATAACGTTCCCCATCAAAGACTATCAACAAAAATCCAAACCATCGGAATAAACAACAAAGTATCGGAATGGATTGCATATTTTCTAAGCAACAGGCAACAACGAGTTATAGTGAATGGAAAAACATCGGATTGGTCAAGTGTCACCAGTGTGACACAATTCAGCAACGACACATAATGTTGGATAATAGACAGTTTATTCGTGATCGTAAATTACACCGACATCACAAGTACGTGTTCATGGTATTACAACAACATTAAACTTGAAAGTACTTCAGCGTTGTGTCTCAGTCTGGCTAAGTCAATTGTCAACTTATAAGTCTTCTACATCTTTACTAGCACTAACATGTAGCCCTCCTTGCAGCCTCTCGTGTAGACTGTCAAAGACCTAGTACTCTATAGCCATCACAGGTGTAGACTATAAAAGACCTACTCCAGAGTATTCTCATGGTACAGACTGTACAAGACCTACTCCGTGGTCTTCTCATGACCGACTCTCTTTATTACTCCACGAGCTTGTACTTATAATTACTAATCCCTTTCGTGTGCAAAGTTAAGTGCCGTGTGCATTAGTAATTGTTGTCCAGCTGGTGTTAATTATCTGACCAATACTGCACCCTGCCCAGGTTTACTGATGTAATAGACAGAGACCTAATTAACAAGTAGTTTACTTCAATAACAAATCACAGCACCTAGGCTAATTAATACTTCCCACCTGGTAAACCTACCGTGATATATCATATCAGCATGCCTACTTTGTTACATTCGTCCCCTTTTCACAAAGAAATATAATTTCTAATTATAGTTCCTTAAATGTTATGCACACTACTTTGTTACACCAGTGGGATGTATTAGGCCCAGTGTTATTTTTAATCTATATCAACGACCTACCAGAAACAACAACTACCAACACGAAACTATTTGCAGACGACACAAAAAATTATGGAGTAAGCAATGACGATTCTGACAACAATTACAAGATGACCTTAACAATCTGGAAGAGTGGTCCATAAAATGGCAACCAAAATATCATTCTGGGAAATGTAAATCCCTACATTTTGGACGCAACAACACGAGACTTAAATATAAAATGTATAGTGAAGACCTTCCACAAGGAGACGAGGAAAAAGACCCCGGAGTTATATTCGACTGTGATCTGAATTTCAGCAGCCAGGTAGCAGCCAGTGTTAAAAAGCCAACATTGTGTTTTAAACCTTGGATGTGTTTTAAAAGAACTATGGATGTGTTTTAAAGGAACTAATTTAAAATGAACTATGAATATTGTGGGTATGCATGCGCAACCCACAACATCTTCAAGTGTAGAAGAATAAAGGTGGTCTAGAAGCTTATGCTTATACAGACCGAAGATTGGGGAAATCAGGTAACATTACTAAATTTAAAAGGGGCAGCATATGTGTGCGTTACGTCATCCTTTTAAACCTTGACTTCCCTTAAGACTAAAATTAATGACGTGCGTAAATTACCAGCTAAACTGGTTAACGATTATGCAATGTTGCATTGCTCTACTATAACAGGCTACAAAGTTATGGAGCGAAAACGAATGTGTTTCGGACGGACGGACAGACGAACCCAAGGTCTGATAGGGGGCAACCAACTTTTTTTGTTTTGTATATTCAAAATTACATGTATGTTCATAAATGTGTCAATTACTGTAAATTAACATTGAACACGAGCATACAGGTCAGCACGTAGTGATGATTAAAACATAAACAGACCCCATACAGTGGTGTGGTCAGTTATATAGTCATTAACACTGTACCATATAGTCTTCCAAGTTGTGGTCACTCTTTGATGTTATAATTATATGGCAGTGTATAATCTCCTACAAAAGGAGAGGGGGGGGGGGGGGGTCCATAGATTCACTTACTACAGGAACGGTAGCTCATGGCTCTGTTATTACATAGGAGGGGCTTATCGTGTGGTTTGTCTGACATTTCGCGGGAAAGGGGCATTTCACTGAGAAATGTTTTAATATTTATTAATTTCTCAGATATTTTAACCGGTAGATGCTCAGTTTTTTTTCGGGGGACAGCTTGACGGATGGTAATTAAGCATGCAGAATCGATCAGATAAGTGCAAAAAACAAAGGTATCTAATTAAAAAGAGTGAAAATGGTCTTTAGAGCACTTTCATAAATTCAACAAATTGTCCACTTCAAACGGCAATAACTTTGACATCTATGAACCGATTTGTTTCGAATTTTGCAGGATGGTTCGGATTGACCCTGACAACAATAGCATTCCTCATTTTCTTACATAATCAGCTGCAATATGTTTTATAACCAATTATAAATGAATTTTGGTGTGAAAATCCCACCCATATACCATACAATCGAAATTACTTCAATTCTAGAACAAAATATAAGGCATTTTTTTTGGTAGATGAGCTTTCTGAAAAGTATTTTCAGGTTTTGCAGGGACGTATACTGGTTTTTGTAAGAAAATGTGAAAGTAATTCCGAATTAAAAAGTGCCCCCCCCCCTTTGCAATTTGATATAATTTTTGTTTGTTTATTTCATAGATACTTTGATAACCTTTCCAATGATATATGCTACTGTATGTACATATATATGTGATTACATGTTATACTCAAATAAGAGTCCGTGGTCTCTAATATAAGTTTACTTGAATTGTATATAATGGGTTAATGGCTATCTGTTCGAGTGAAAAGTAGTCTACTGTATGTATGTATGTATGCATCGGCAACATTGACGGAGCTGTGTCTTACACAAAAAGGCTTAATGGTATTTCGCTTTATTTTAAGATGTGATAATTCGTAAATTCGATCAACTCTACAGTTTCCGGTTTCGTTTGCGCCAAAACGAGGACAAACGGATGTACACTAAACCGGCGTGAGATCCGAAGTTGTCAAGTCATTGGGATCATAATAGAACATCTGAGCTGAATTTAAACCATAAAAATGAAGATGAACATAACTTCAGCAGGTAAGAATTAAATCAATTGTATCCTTGAATAATTCTCTGTCAGAGAAAGGATCCCAGTCTTAGAAAGGTGAAAAGAACCGAGGTTGAACAAGATAAATAACGAAACAGAACTTTCAATGTAGGAACTGTGTAAGTGTGTTATCCTACTCACTCAGTTGAATAAAAAGACAAACACTGAAACAGTCGTTCTCGATAACTTCTCAGTAGTTACCGTGATTCAGAGAACAGTTTAAACTGTAGCCTTAACTGGCTATCTAGACTGATTAAATTTTCCATAATTCTTTTGATATTGTTGAATGTTCAAACTTCTTGCTGTCCCGAGTTTTATCATTGTTCTATTTTCGCTTTGACTTTTCTTTTTTATTTATAACATTCAACGAAATATAAACGGTCTCCTATTTTTGTATTTTTGTTGAGTCTTAAATTTGCATTAATGAACTGATTAAACTTTACATTCACGTTTGTTTCCGATTTGGTTATTATATTTATGATGACATAACAATAAAATGCCTTCATGATGTCATCAAAGTTCACACCTAATAATTATGAAACAACAATTGGTACCATGACATGGCGAAACTTTTTAAACGTTCATGCTCATAGCCTTAGCTTTTGTGCTCAATTAAAGCACCTCTTGTGTAACTCACTTAATTACGCCAAACTATACCAAGAAGTAAAATGTAAACTTCAATCAGCCCAGCAGGCTCTGTAGTGCCCTCGAGCTCTCAACAGGGCCATAAATATAACACTCAATAGATAAATAGAGGTACATGTACATTGCAATTACATGTACATGTCTCGGTTCCGAGATATAATATAGTTTAAATACCTTTCATGCTAAAGTGAACTGCTAAGTATAGTGTCTTTGTACAGACAATTGTTATTTCATTTTTGGCACTAATATGAACATGAAACAGATCCACTATATACTAGTACTATAGTTCTGACTGAAAAGCTTAATACAATATGTTTCATATCCAGACATATATATGTTTATTTTTATGAAATAAGATTTTTATAAGTTAGAGTCAACTTCGAATTCTTAGATGGAAGAACTTCTTGGAGACTTCAACATATTATCACATTTTGACCAAAATTTTATAGTCTCAGAATATCTTGTTAATAACAGGTGTGTCTAAATCAAATAATGGTTTTCTTGAGCTAATTTTTTTCAGTGAAGTTATTTCGGTCACACTTCAAGTTCAGTTAGCATTCTTACCTTGTTTAAGGTTTTCAGAAATTGTTAGACACCTACAACTATGTATATGATCATTACTGAAATAAAAAGCAAGAGTACAAAAGTCTCCAAAATTCGGGCCCAGAATTTAGGAGAAATTATGATTACCTGACTGTCAGCTGCAGGTCGTAAGACTCAAATGTCACATATTGTCATACAATGCAAGTCTTCTTAAGTTTTGCTCAATAAAACTAGCAAGAAGATTCTCAATGCATTAGAATGTTGAGTGTCAAGATATTCATCTTATTATTCTCTACTGTATCACATACATGGTTTGTTCTATTTTTAGCTGGAGTAATATCCCTGCTGGATGAACCTGAGCCACAGTTAAAGGTTTGTGTCATGATCAGCTGGCCGTGATTCTGTCTCTAAAGAATGCTTTAGATCTAGATTTTGTTTTTCTTAAAATTAAATGGACCGATTTCAGTTACATGAATAAATACAGTATTCAGCTCCTGTTTCTACATTGGAGTTTCAATATTTGAGATCAAATTAAAACATACATACAGTATACTGTACAATGAACAAGTCTTATAGTTTAATAATATGATGGTAATTTAATGTCACAGATGCTATCTTCTATAGACTGAAATGTGAGTAACATTTAGTAATCTTTCATGATTAAGGTACAATGTAAATGTTGCACAACTAAAAAGTTGTCTAGATCTGAACGTAGGAAACTTCATTGACAGTTTGAAAAAAAAAAACATGTTTCCACATTAAATACTGATTTTTTCCCCAACAGGTTTTTGCTTTAGAGAAACTCAACAAAATCGTAGATGTCTTTTGGGCAGAAATTTCTGAAGCTGTTGACAAAATGTAAGTATATACGTCCCCTAAAGTTCCAATCTCTGAAAATATCATCGTGGAGGGAGGTTCGCTAGGCTGAGGGAAAACAGTTTTTACACAGACATTCCTGTACCAAAGGATGATAGTTTTGACTATTCCCCAATAACATATTGAAGCAATGGTTTTATTACCCAATATGTTTTTGCTTTGTCTGAGTAAACAACATTGAAATATGGCCAAAAAAGACAGGTTGCTCTGACCAAGACAACAGTTTCATCCTGATATCGAACCTGAAGTCAGAAATGGTTGAGACCGACTAATAATGACCATTAGGCGAATATACAGTAGACCATTGGGTAATATTATATTATGTATTATATCTGTCTGAATTGTTTTCCAGTGAGATTCTGTACGAAGATTTAGGATTTAAGAACAAAGAACTGGCAGCACTGGTCGCTTCTAAGGTATGTCATATATCATTAAATAAGATATCATTAAATAAAATATCTTTAAATAAAATATCATTAAATTAAATTAAATATCATTAAATAAAATAACATTAAATGTTTAAATAAAATAGAAGTAACCTTCTTCAGTCAGATCTCCATATCTTCAAGCACTAACTATATCAACCTCATTATATACATTTTGTAGGAGAGTGATTTTCTGTCACTTTTTGATTGTTTTAATTTTTTTTTGCACTTTATTATTTCTTACTCTTGTTTACACATTGATTGAAAAAAATTGTAGTTATGGGAGTAAATGATTCTGAATTGTATTTATATGTCAAATAGAGCAACAACAAAACCTTCTCCAAGTTGATATTTGTGCTGTTTTGCAAGTCAAGTTTAAAAAACATTTCACTAAACTTTATCTAAGATCTGTAAAATGTAGTCATTTGATGGAAATAATAGAGCTGGGTACCACAAAATCAAACGTACCACGGTATACCACGGTATTTAGGCAAATACTGCGGTACGTACCACGGTATACCACCTTGATTGAATGTTCGAGCTAGATAAAGGTCTCGGGCTGTTTTTGTTCTGAAGCCAATCCACAAGAGGCCTGTCATATGTTTCTCGTTGTGTTATCCTCTAATATTGTTTGAGTGAAGCTATATCTGTCCTAGTTGATCAACAAACTTATAGGAAATTATTATTAAACCATATTGGAATTTCAATTGATCTATGTAACAAATAGTTCTTTCAAATTGATAAGTTAAATGAAAGTCCCCAAAAAACCGGTACAGGACTTAATGTACCACGGTACGTACCATCAAAACTTTATACCACGGTATACCGGTAAAACCGCTCAGCCCTAGGAAATAATTGCTGAAATATAACAACACTGTGCCTTCTATTTACATATACACTGTACAACTAATGTATATATATATATAAAAAGAAAAAACGTAGGATCTAGCAATTTTTAGTCAGTTTTACCCAATATGACAAAACTTAGCAATATGTATCCTCAATGTTAAAAAATGCTGCATTATTTTCCTGGTTCATAAAAATCTGCTGTTGTAAAATAAAGGTAATAGAACTCTGCCTTCTCAAT
This sequence comes from Mimachlamys varia, assembly GCA_947623455.1. Taxonomy (NCBI): domain Eukaryota; kingdom Metazoa; phylum Mollusca; class Bivalvia; order Pectinida; family Pectinidae; genus Mimachlamys; species Mimachlamys varia. The sequence continues at coordinate 10,114,189 of OX392541.1, read as the reverse complement.
AACAAATCATTAGATCATCAAGGCTTTGTTTTATCAGAGAAGTCATAAGAATCACAATCTTTTGTGTATTTATTGAACAAAAAAATGAAATTAATAAGAGCGCAGCTTTCAAACACCTTTGGTTCTTGAGCGAAGTTCTTGAATGGGAACACATGCGTTCGTAAACAGTGTTATTTCCCCTTGCTTCCTTTAAATTTGATTTTTTTGTTCTGAAGTAGCCCTGCAGTGGGGAAACGGGGAAAAACATCACACAGTTATGTTATGTCACACAATTATGTTACGTCACAGTCTGCCTTTATTGGTTATTTCCGGAAGGTTGAAAATAGCCGGAATATCTTTCAGCTGTTGTCTGTTGCATGGATCTCTGTCGTTGCTTCAGAAGTTTTTTTTTTCAATTTGCCTGCTTTAGATTATGGAAATTTTATCTCTTTCTGAACCAGTATATGAATCATTCAAGGTAAATATCAGAGATTAACTATAAAACTTGGTGTATATGTTGATTGTTGACTTTTAAAGTGTGGTCATTATTGTTTTTAATACAAAAATATAGTTCTTTTTAATTAAGGTTACTGTATGCTGGGAAATGTTTTCCTGGTTGAACTTTAGCCTTCAATTGTAGTCCTGTGCTATCATCTCATGCATAATGATTCATTTTAATGGTATGGGTGTATTATTATTTGTTTTAATGATAAATCAATCTTATTACAAAGGGAGAAAACAATAAAAGTCAAACCTGTGGCATAAACTTCCTGGTGCAATGTATACATTTTTTTAAAACTATAAACCTATTATATTTTCAGGTATACTACCATTTGGGAGCTTTTGAAGAATCTCTGACTTATGCCCTAGGAGCTGGTGGTCTCTTCAATGTCAACGACACCACGGAATATGTGGAGACCACAATTGGTATGGCCACTCAAACCACATTGTACCTTTCTCTAAACCTGTATACCACTGCTCAGTATCAAAGTCTTCTCAGGGACTAGTAATCAGTCTCCATCCCAACAGAAACAGTGATATCTCCTGAAATGTTACAAAATTGACTGAAAAGATTGTTTTTAGCTGGTCTACTTTGATATGATGTTCAGCATATATATTCATCACTGTTCTTCTATAAAAAAAACTGAAGCATGTGTGAAAGTACAGGGGAAATAATGAAACAGACATTCCTGGTGTCCCGGCCAGGAATCAAACCCTGGTCTCCTGCGTGATAATCTACAGCTCTACCAACTGAGCCAAAGAAGCATGCTCCGTCAGCTGAGTGACAGAGACCGTATTAAACACTATGTACAAGGCGAATTGACCGGCTTCTTGTACACTTGCAATAAAATATGGTATTTGTTGTACAAGTTTAATAATTTGATATGTCACAAGCCTTTCAGTGAATGGCATATTGCAAATTATTTAATGAGTTTTATAAATTCCATGTTATATTGACACAAGTATAAGATTCTATTTATCACATAACTTATATTCATGATGATAAACCACACCAAAACTCTCTAATTTATTTTCTTATAAGACAGGCAAATTTATAGTCCGATGGTAAAATTTTCATTATTGCACGACTACTGAGACAATCATGTGATGTCATAAAAAATGTCATATTTTTATTACATCACAATAGTGTTATTACACGATGTAATACCATATTTATGACACTGTTTGAAGATGTAGTAAAATAAGCAAGTTATGTTATTAAATGAGTGTCAAACTTATTTTACTGCCATAATGTCTAACATTCAAGGATCCCATATTTCTGCCAAAAACCAAAATCATATCCTGTCATGGCTTCAATAGCTTTCATAAACTTTTTTTTTTTGAACGAAAAAAAAATTAGCTTGAAAAGTAATAGAGATGAAGTAAATAAAATGTTTACTCATTCACCCCTGAAATTTCATAATGAACTATTCCAGACTTTGAATTTGAAGAGTTCAAACTTGTCTTGAGGGGTTAATGTGTTAATAGTGTTCCGATTGTAAAAATCAACATAGCCTAACCAGGATTAGATTCGGGGCCACTATATTGTATATCGTCACTCCTACCAACTGATTCACCTTGTCAGTGGAGGTATCTGGGGCGAGCTTTGCTACAGTTGTTTTGTTTCAATGTTTTCAATTATTGAAATTTTACTTTGTAGCCAAGTGTATTGACTTCTACACGAAAGGGATGCAGGGAAACACCGACGCCCATGGGGCCGATAAAAAGGAGATTGACCCCCGTTTGGAGGCCATTGTTAACAGGATGTTCCAGAGGTGTTTTGACGATAAGCAGTACAAACAGGTCAGAAGAGCTTGATACATACTGTAAAAAAAACCAAGAAAATTTTCGCCGTTTTTATTTCACCCTATCATGAAAAGATTTGAATTCACCCTGTCAAACTTGGGTCCTCATCGTATATGTAATATGAGACGCAAGCCTGTGTTTGGAAAAATATTCGCCCTGTGAGCTGTCTTTATTTCGCCCTCTCATGAAAAGATTTGAATTCGCCCTCTCAAACTTGGGTCCTCATGATCATCGTACATGTAATATGGGACGCAAGCCCATGTTTTGAAAAGTATTTGCCATGTCTTAATTTCGCCCTTCCATTGTTGAGCCACTACCAGAGAAACATTGAGCTTAGAGAAAATTTGGTATGGACCAAAGAAACACCTCAAGTTAAACATGATTTTCTAACTTATCTGGGTTTACAGTAACAAAGTGTGAAGTTGTATATTTGATACTAAAATCTTTTAACGTAAACATTGTCCTTGCCAAAATTAACTCGTTCATTCCTAAATTTTCATAATCAACTATTCCAGCCTTTGCATTGGAAGAGTTCAAATGTGTCTTCAGGGGTGAATTAGTTGAACTCCAGTGTTTAAACAAATAAGTTTCATTGAATAATTTAAAGGCCCAATATACGTAACTTTCGGCTAAACTTGAAGCGAAAATCAAGCCTAATAACTTATTATATTTATAGATTTAGTTAAGATTAACTGATATCAGCAATATTCAAGATGAATTCTTACGCAGTTACCGGTACAGCAGCAGTTGAAATACGCTATTTGTAAACACGCGTCCATTTCGAACCGTCTTCTACCTTCGGTTTGTTGTTGAAGTGGGCCCCACCTGAATTATTTTCATTTCTTACTTCGTTTTAGGCTTATTTTTGCATGGTTATCAACTGGATTTTTTTTCAGAATTTTTCAGAATCACGAAAATTTCCCTGAAGTTACGTATATTGGGCCTTTAACATTAAATATAAAATATTTTTGTAGCTTATTTAGTTGCAATTCATAAATAAAGTTACTGTTTGTACTATAGGAGCAATATTAAATGAATGAAAATAATGATTAATTAACTCATTCACCCCTGAAGACACATTTGAACTCTTCTAATTTAAATGTTGGAATAGTCCATGGTGAAGTTTCAGGATTGAATGAGTTAAAAGAGTCTTTTGATTAAAGGACAATATAATATTGCTCAATTTTGTGTTGGCCTACATTTGTTGGGCAGTGGTAAAGTTCAAAATTTAGAGCTTTATTTGATAGTACAGTTGAACCTCGTTATCTCGAACTTGTATAACATGAAGACACCCTTTGTTTAGAAGTATTTTGTCGGTCCTGTCCAAGCTTTACACTACTAGTCAAACTGACATTAAACGGATAACTCAAAGTTTTCCCATTGCCACTTCAACTTCAAGATAACAAGGTTCAACTGTATTTAAGTCTGATAGCTCCTAATAGATGTTTGATGAATATATTTTTACCATTAAAAACTAAATATAAGTTTGAGGTGTAATGGAAGTTTCTGTTCCTTTCACACCCCGGTGGGCTATGAAGGCATCCCTATGTATTTTTGTATAAGTTTGAGCTGTAATGAATGTTTTTGTTTGTTAAACAGGCTGTTGGAATAGCACTGGAAACACGCAGGATTGACATCTTCAGAAGGGCCATTCTGGAAAGTGTAAGTTAAAATTAAATGGAGTTTAATAATTGAGAATAGGTACTTGTATAATTGTACTGTGTATACATTTTTTTTCTATAATTTGACTCCTAATATTTTTTTTGTAATTTGACTCCTAATTTTTAAGCCACTCTGGTTTTTTCTATAATTTGACTATGATTTTTGTGTTTAATTTGACTATAAATTTTTGTATAATTTGACTCCTAAACATTTTTGTATTCATTGACTCTTTAAATTTTTATATAACTATTTGTATAATTTGTTTTTCAGGATGATGTCGCAGGAATGTTGTCGTACAGCCTCAAAGTGTGCATGTCTCTTATACAACACCGACAGTTCAGGAACGAAATCCTCATGGTGCTCACGAAGCTGTACATGGAACTTGGCACACCAGACTACATCAATGTCTGCCAGGTACTGGCACAGCGAGGAAGTCATTTTAGATACCATTACTATCCAACATGGCAGCCTTTAGAATCTCAATCATCGTTCTTACACTGCAAAAAAAAAACTTGAGACACATATATATATCAGTGTAATTTGCGTAACCCCCACTTTTGGATCTTAATTTTCTACAAAAAATGTGCAGATTACCCAAGTTTTTGCAGCTAATCATTAGTAAAAGTGGTTGGTTTTTGCAGTACCAATGCAAAAAATAAAATCATGATTTTTCATTTTTATGCTTCCGCCATGAAATGGGGGTGGGGCATATAACCAATGTCTGTCCCGTCCCGTCGCGTCCCATGGTAATATAACCAGCTTATTTAAATAACTACTGATGCAATTGTTATCAAACTTCACATACATAAAAAGCATGAAGAACTAATTTCATATGGGGGCGGGGGCATTCATGTCTCACAGACATTTCTAGTTTCTCTAATACAGTGCTCAAATATTTTTAATATACTGAAAGCCAAAGACCATGTCCCTGTTCTTAGAACATCCACAGATATCATCCATGCACATATACCAGATAATTTTCCCATTGCATTTTAATTTTCATCTTTTTCATCCTTTCTAATGAGGACAAACAACATTATAGCCATGTTTTTGATATGTAAAAGATAAAATGAAACTGTGAGAAATCAGAAATGTCGCCCTTCGCCCGTAAAGTCCATATTTACCCTTACCGTAATTTATCCTAAGTAAAAAAAGAGTGATCCCAACAGGAAGTTTGTCAGTATATCAGTTGTTTATTCCTAAATATTTACAGTCAACAATTCACTCGATAACCATTGTCCTGCAAACTAGAGTTATTTTCCAATAACTATACTTGAGAACGTGCAAAAATTCTATGACGTCGACAACAATACATGTGGGCGGAGCTATGCAAATTATCCCGTTCGAATCACAATTGTATGACGTCATTAACAGTTGACATGGGCAGAGCTAGCTACGGCTTGTGCAAACTTCATGCTTTTACATTTATTGAACTGTTTTCACGTTTGTAAGTTTTGAAATGAAATATATGTCCGCAGATGGGGCTAAATTGAACAGAAAAGTTATGACCCATTTACAGAAAAGTACTGTAAATATAAGGATTAACCTTTGATTTTGTTTAGTTTATGAGATCATAAATCCAATGGAGCAGTCGGTAAATTTACCAGATGAACAGACATTCTACCCTTCTTTTTACCTATTATTTGGATTTTTAGTGAGTCCACAGGATTGTGAAGACTTCTATTTTGAGGGACGCTGTACCTCCAAACCCAACCCCCCCCCCCTCCTTCCCTTCCTCCCCCATGTTACTATATAGTCATAGTATGTATCTATTGTCTAATGTGTGACATATTATTGAGAATATGTGTTTATTTTCAGTGTTACATTTTCCTGGACGATCCCCAATCAGTGGCAGAGATTTTAGAAAAGTTGATGCAAGGATCCGAAGTAAGTAAAAACATCATGAAAACATTTTGTAAATATGAGGAAATCAGTTAAAGCGTGTAGTGTGTCTCTCTTGTAGACATTGTTGTATACCTCAGGAAAAGTATTTTTGATAGGATCTATGATAAAATATTCAAAACTTTGGACAGAAATTTAATTTTTCGATTGCTTTGTGCCAAAATTAAAGAGAAAATGGACTCAAAAAGTTTAAATAGATCAAATTAAAATACTGTCGAAACCCCATTATATCAAACTTGTACATCCCAAACTCATGTGTTGATTTAAAGTATTTCTTCAGCCCCTACCAATCTTAGCATTAAATATACAAATACTTCAAGTTTTCCCCACTCCAAGCGACTTCGAGATAATGAGGTTTAACTCTATTACCAAAGACTGTGATCTCAAGGTTGCAGTTGATTTCCATAGTCAAGCTGGTTTGTCAACAATGAATTTAAATTTTTTTTCTGGAATAAGGCCTAGAAAAACCTATGAATGTTAATACATGGCATGATAGTCTTTGTCAAACCATTTACAACACCAGAATGATTGGAATAACATCTATTGGTCTAGTTTTGGAGCATTTTGTATTTCCCGTTTTTAAAATCCAAAGTGAAGTCTGCAGAGGTGTGGCAGACCCTGGGATCAAGTCTGAATTCGTGATTGTGAATGTCTCTTTATGCCCAGCGACTGTATATAATAGATTTGTGGTGGGGATCTAAAAATATCATGATTGTGTTTCATCTCTTTATGGCCAGCAATGGTATGCTGGTTTATATTGTTATAGGGAGGGGATCACAACTAAATACAAATTAAAAAAACATTTTTGCCCCGATTCCAATTCATCTCAAGTAGTATTTTCATGGCACAAGTTGTTTCCAGACCAACTCGTAGGTGCTTATATTAATCTACATAGATTTAGGGTAGGTGACTTTCAGAGTGTGCTTAGACAACCATCAAACAACCAAGTTATCAGCATGTTTTTGTTTTCTGCAGAATGACATCCTGATGGCCTACCAGATCGCCTTTGACTTGTACGACAGTGCCACTCAACAGTTCCTCCTGCGCGTGGGCAATGGACTTCGCACCTCGGGTCAGGTAACAGGGTCGGAAAAAGGGCGAATAATTACCACCGCGTCAGAGGGCAAGGAAGAGGAGAAAGATGGAGAATCTGGGTAAATTCCTAATCCATTACAATTTTTGGAATATGTATACGGGAGATATTTTTGTCTGTATAAATTGAATGCAGAAAGTGCTAGATTAACATTATTGCTATCAAATATGTGCTTGTTTACAGTATGTATTAATATCGTTAATGATGTGTAAATGCATATATTTATATTATTTAAATGACAAAAGAAATTTCAAATTCATATTCCTTTGTGATTTTGTCTATCATAGGATGCATTTGAAAAATGTATTACCAAAGGGCAGAAGAGACTCTTTTGTTGGAATGAATCAGTTTCAGTTGGAATTTTTCAGTGCAATGAAGTTTTTTTTGTATAATATGATTTCGTAACTTCAGAGATGATAGGTTTGTTCAAAAGCTGCAGAAATGTAAATGGTTTTTATGAAAACCTGATCGTAATTTGCTGGGGTCTTTGTTTTACAGAGAGATACAACTAGGCAAGGTGGAACCAGAGGTGAGTTTCATATATTGGTTTAAGGATTTGTAAACATTTCCTCCAGGTTGGAAAGTATGATTTATGAAAAGATTATTTTACACAACCAATAAATATTTTATGTGACATTTCAATGACTAGTACAATGTGTACCCTGTCACCTTCATGAGACGAATGACCAACAAAGCATATGCAGACAACAGGTGTAAAATGTGTGCGAGATGGTACCGACAAATCAGTCATTTTGTATATGTAGACAAAGGCCCAGAACGTGTATATGTAGTTGAAGGCCCTGACTGTGTTTAGTTTAGTGCAACATTGGTCAAAGTATGAACACACAAGCCCTGAACATGTATATGTAGATGAAGGCCCTGACTGTGTTTAGTTTAGTGCAACATTGGTCAAAGTATGAACATGCCGGCCCTGACCATGTATTTGTAGACGAAGGCCCTGACTGTGTTTAGTTTAGTGCAACATTGGTCAAAGTATGAACACACAGGCCCTGAACATGTATATGTAGACGAAGGCCCTGACTGTTTTTAGTTTAGTGCAACATTGGTCAAAATATGTAAATACAGGCCCTGAATATGTTCATGTAGGCAAAGGCCCTGACTGTGTATAGTCAAGTGTTTCATTGGTGAAAGGCCCTGACTATGTACATTGTATATTCTAGTGTGCCTTTAATGAAGGCATGTAGACAAAGACCCTGACTGTATTAACTGTCGCTATTACTTTGACATGAAACAGAAACAGAATTTTAGTGGCCATTTAACTCACTACCAGGTATATAGACTTTTTACACTCCCAAGAAATACTGCACACGACTTAAATTTCACCAATAGATTTGTTTGTTATCAAGGCCAATTGAATGAATTGACAAACTAAATATTTTATTTTAAATAGCTACCTGAATAATACCGATGCTTGATTTGGTCATTTCAGAGTGAGGCTGAAATAAAAGTACAAGACAACATGATGAAGCTGAAGAGTATCCTATCTGGTGACGTAACGATCAACCTCCATCTCCAGTTCCTCATCCGTAACAACAAGACCGACATGCTTATACTGAAAAACACAAAGGTCAGTGTACATAGTAACACCACTGGGTTATCTTCAGTATTTCTTATATTGAACCTTGGTTCAGACACACATTCAGTGGAACTTGGTTATGTTGAAATGCTCCGGGAAAGTCAAATTGCTTCAAATTAACTGAGATTTCAAAATAACAGGTGGATAAATACAAAGAGAGTGTAAGAATGGATTTTTTTTTTTTTTAAATTAAGCGGCATTTCAATATAACTGAGTTCATATTAAGCGGGTTCGACTGTATATAATTATTTGTTTTTCTTTTTTATAAACGATAGTCTTTACTAAGGGCCGAGTGGTTAAGGTGTTCCGACATTATACCACTAGCCCTGCACCTCTGTGTTATGAGTTTGACTAACTATGTACCGTACATTCACTGGCTTACCTGCATATGGTTAGTTTTGCCTTTCCAGGAAGTTTTTCATAACTCTGCTTGTATTGTAGTCAGAGTCAGTGCTGACTGAAATCTGTTTCATTTTGTTTTCACAGGAAGCTGTCCGTAACTCTGTATGTCATACAGCTACAGTCATCGCTAATTCATACATGCACTGCGGAACGACTTGTGATCAATTTCTCAGGTACATAATTATCAAGTTACCTGTGAACAATTTCTCAGGAAAGTAAAACTAATCCAAAAATACTGTGGAATTACCTATAATCAATTTCTCAGGTACGTAACTATCCACTAATATTGTGGAATTACCTGTAATCAATTTCTCAGTTACGTAACCATCCACAAATTTTGTGGAATTACCTGTTATCAATTTTTCAGGTACGTAACTATCCACAAATATTGTGGAATTACCTGTTACCAATTTCTCAGGTATGTAACTATCCACAAATATTGTGGAATTACCTGTAATCAATTTCTCAGGTATGTAACTATCCACAAATATTGTGGAATTACCTGTAATCAATTTCTCAGGTATGTAACTATCCACAAATATTGTGGAATTACCTGTAATCAATTTCTCAGTTACGTAACTATCCACAAATTTTGTGGAATTACCTGTTATCAATTTTTCAGGTACGTAACTATCCACAAATATTGTGGAATTACCTGTAATCAATTTCTCAGGTATGTAACTATCCACAAATATTGTGGAATTACCTGTAATCAATTTATCAGGTACGTAACTATCCACAAATATTGTGGAATTACCTGTAATCAACCAGGAATATTGGTAATAGTTGAAAATTAATTGGTAAACATCAGTTGGTTTAGAATCAATAAAACCCACATTTTACTGTTACAAATGGTCAAATGGAAAGTCAGGTAGCCAATTTAAGGTTATTTTAGCAAAAAAAAAAATCTAAATACAAATTGCTCCTTTCATGTTAATTTCTTTAAAATTTCGAAATTTTGATGAACCATTTTTGTGTTGACTGATATTCAAAGTCTCCTACCATTCCCTGCCACTGTAAAAAGTAGCAAAAATCATTTGATGTTTTGTTTTGTTACAGAGATAACTTAGAATGGTTGGCAAGAGCAACAAATTGGGCCAAATTTTCAGCCACTGCCAGTTTGGGAACAATACACAAGGTGAGATTCACAGTAGTTACCTCCCTTCCCCTTTCCAACATGACTCTAATATCTCTGACATTGCCTACGTATACTCTGCTGATGCGGAATTATTTTTTTTTTGTCGTTATTAACAATTCTAAATTAGCATCTGTAATTGACATAGGCTAAATTGGTTTTTGAGATTTTATTGAAAATTATTATTTTTTACATTTTTTTCATAATATGGGATTTTGTGCAAGCTTTCAGGCAAAAAAAATGTCTTTGGAAACAGGAAAGGAAAATCCCCATGAGAGTTGCATAATTTTTCTCAAAATAATAAATCAAAAAGTTGCAAATGAAAATTGAAGGTTTGCTAACCGGGAAATAAGGAAGGGAGTTTAAGTTGATTTGATGTCTGATTTATGACCTGTGTACACGGCTAAAATACCACAGGGTTTACATAGAATAAATTTAATACTGTAATGTTATTTTGTTAGGGAGTGACGAGGAATGACAATTTGTCACAGGTCTGTCCCCCAGGGCTTGTAGATTTACGGCAAGGCGACAGAAAGATTTTATGTTCATAATGAAAATTTAGTTTTAGCTTATAGAATTTTTTAAGTTTTTCTTTTGAGGCAGTATTTACTCAACGTCATAGATTTATTGCAAGGCAAAAAAAAGGTTGTTTACTTTGAGTCATTTGTGGAAAAGTGACAGAAATTTCTTCATATTTATAATGGAAATTTAGGTCTAGGTTATAGAATTTTTAAGTTTTTCTTTTGAGGCAGTATTTACTCTTTTAAGTCATAGATTTATGGCAAAGTGACAGAAAGTTCTAAATATTTTTAATAAAAAATTAGGTTGTAGACTTTTTAAAACTGACCTTTTGAGGCAGTACTACAGTATATAACTTGTTTTTGTTTTTCAGGGTCATGAAAAAGAAGCACTTAATTTAATGTCAACATATTTACCTAAAGATTCCGGACCAGGATCAGCCTACTCTGAAGGGGGCGGCTTATATGCTTTAGGTATACATCTCTAGGTGTCAAAATGCAACATGATATCAAGAGGAATGCATTGTACAAGTGTACAATCTTTCGTGGATGTCCTATATTCACAAACAGCCGACAAGTGAATCATTCAAATTCATTGCATTAAAGGCCCAATATACGTAACTTTCGGCAAAACTTGAAGCGAAAATCAAGCCTAATAACTTATTATATTTAGAGATTTAGTTAAGATTAACTGATATCAGCAATATTAAAGATGAATTCTTTCGCGGTTACCGGTACAGCAGCATTTGAAACACACTATTTGTAAACACACATCCATTTCGAACCGTCTTCTACCTTCGGTACGTTGTTGAAGGTCGCCCCACCTGATTTATTGTCAATTCTTTGGATTTTTTTGTCAAGAGTTTCTTGTTAGTTACCGCTCAGGTTTACTTCGTTTTAGGCTTATTTTTGCATGGTTATCAACTGGATTTTTTTTCAGAATTTTTCAGAATCACACAAATTTTCCTGAAGTTACGTATATTGGGCCTTTAAATTGTTTTTGTTGTTCAACAGCAACCATTTTCAACCATGGTTGTTTATACATTATGAACTTTTCAAGTTTTACAGTAACTGAGTTTGATCGGTTCCTTATGTAACAGCCATTGGTTATGTGTTTCAGTGGTTAAGGTGTTCCGACATTCTACCACTAGCCATGGCTTTTTCTAGGTAAATTGGGAAAAGGTCTCCGGGTGAAATTGGGAAAAATCATCGTTATATCAGCAAAAAAGTTCTTTGAATAAAAATGATTAATATATATATATGAAATCAAACTGCAAAAAATACATTGTTTTGGTCTTCATAGTTTGCAGTGCGCATAGTTTTTATTCACAATTTCTAATAACTTTCAGGAAATTACAGCTTGGAATTTAGCCAAGTTAACTGGCTGGGAAAATAAATCTGAAATTGGGAAAATTGAAGCCAAAATCTCATTGGGAATGGGGCCTTATATCGACCCCTTGGAGACCTTAGAAAAAGCCCTGACCTCCACCTCTGGGTTGGAGTTAAAACCCATGTTGGGCAGTTGCCAAGTACTGACCGTAGGTTGGTGGTTTTCTCAAAGTACTTCGGCTTTCCTCCCCCTCCAAAAACTGGCACATCCTGAAGTTATCCTAGCTGTTGAAAGAATGTTAAACAAAATAAAACAATCCACTATGTTTTTCAGGCTTGATACATGCTAACCATGGAGGAGAGATTACAGATTATTTATTAAATCAGCTTAAAGACGCATCTACAGACGTAAGTTACGTTTTATTATCGTAGCGCAAAATAATCTTAATGGTATTTTTGAAAAATGATAATTAAATAATTTGTTTCATGACATTGAATTCGAAGGAATCCATTAAAAAATGAAATACAAATTATGTGTTTACGCCCTTTATTGAATTTACTGTCACATTTACTATCTACATACAGCAGAACCTCGTTATCTCAAACTCATATAACCCGCAGACCCTGTTTAATTTGAAGTATTTTCATAGTGCCAGCCAAGCTTTACCCTGGCATTCAGTTTGACTGTATTTCAATATCCCTGTTTCTGATTTTCTTAAAATCTTCACTATACATTTCCCACATTTTATCAATTTATTACCAGACCTCTCTATAATGCCAAACTTCCCAGACAAATACTGACAGTATAAGGATCAGGATTTACAGTATATCAGTTTTAAGTTATACTCTCTGTATTTACTGTGGACACACACTAGCTAGTTGGATAAAATCTGCGATGGATTTGAGTTTTAATTATTCAGTAATCCTTTCACCCCTAAGTGATATTAGTGGACTATTGGGACAAGTTTATTAGGTACTGTATAGCAGGAAATTTTAGCTGTCATAAAATTTGGCGATTTGGTTATGAAAAGTGAAAGATTAATTTTTGGCGAGTTAAAATTTAGCGATTTTCAATAAATTAAATCTAGGTTTTTAATTTTGAATATAAAGATTAGTATATTATGTCCATATATCCTATCCATGTTGATTAAATTTGTTGTGTAGCATACCAACAATACGCACCACTCTTTACTCTCGGGAGTTAACGGAGCAACAGGAGTAATCGAAGGTAAATGACGGTCGGAACGAAACTATTGTTAAAATGATTTTAACGGGTTAAATTTTGGTGATCTTTATACGGACCCGCCAAATCGCCAAATTAAAGCCCTGCTAAAATTCCCCCCTATAAGGGTATCTCTACAATGTTAAAAGAGTTAAATGGAAGCGACTTGTGTAATTGCCGAACTTTATTTTTTACAGATGGTGAGACACGGAGGCTGTTTAGGTGTTGGTTTGGCTGCTATGGGAACAGCTAGACAAGGTACGGTAAACAATTGGTCCGAACAAAATCAAATAAATATTGTCAAAACTTAGTGTTTTAAAAACACACTTTGCCTTACACTTACCTGTCAACCTTCCCTCATTACGAGGGAGACTCCCACATTTCGACTAAAATTTACCAATCTCCCTCGACATCTCCCTTATTTAAGTCCAAACTCACACAAAATCAAAATCTTCGTCCTGTGGTCAAATGAGATCCTAATTACTGCAGAGTGTTTGTAATGACCATAATAGGTGTGTCTGGATCAAATAAATACTTTGAGAAGTTATTTTGATACATAATAAGGGAAAGATAAATTGAGCAATGCAGTTTCAGTCGCATTTCACACACTTTCTCCCTCATTGGAAATGTGGAATGAGGGAGAGTTTTGTTACTTACCAGCTTCATATTGAAGCTTTACGCAATCCTAGATGGAAAAATGAAAAAAACATTGTATTAAAAATAATACATTTCTGTATGCTAAAGGAGCCGAAGTGGCCAAGTGGTTCAGGTGTTTCTGCTTCCACTAGCCCTCCAACTCTGGTTCGTGGTGGTCAAGTGGTTAAAGTGTCCGACATTCTGCTTCCACTAGCCCTCCACCTCTGGTTCGTGGTGGCCAAGTGGTTTAAGTGTCTGACATTCTGCTACCACTAGCCCTCCAACTCTGGGTCATGGTGGTCAAGTGGTTAAGGTGTCTGACATTCTGCTACCACTAGCCCTCCACCTCTGGTTCGCGTTGGCCAAGTTGAAGTGTCTGACATTCTGCTACCACTAGCCCTCCACCTCTCATTTGCGGTGACCAAGTGGTTTAAGTGTCTGACATCCGGCTACCGCTAGCCCTCCACCTCTGGTTTGTTGGGTTTGAGACCAGTTGCCAGGTATTGGGGATTCCCTCCTCCACTAAGACCTGGTATGTCCTATAAATGACTAGCTGTTCATAGAACATACACCATAAATATACCAAACCAATGCTGTATATTTTTGAAAATCATGGAAGACTCTACTTTTGACGGTTCTGACAAAACTTTGACTAAAGATAGGGATACAGTGTGCGAAAGTAATGGACAGAGGCCACAGGAAAACCTGTCGGTCTCTGCAAAATGCTAGTACGGTAGACCTGATGGCTAAGCAATTTAATTGCTCATGAATGTCGAAAAAGTATCAAAACTGTTTGAATATATCATAATTATCAATTAATTTCTCTTGTGTGTTGTTCATTTCCTGATTTCTTTGGCTGAATTTGTCATTGCAAATCAATTTTTGTTCAAACAATCGGTTGAAGGAGGGGAGATCACTCTGTTTAAGAGGTTCGTTGACATTAATGGAAAAATTCAGTCTACGGAAATTTTGTTGGGTCTATGCAATTTGAAATGTCCATAGATCTATTGTCTATGGAACTTCATGAATTACTTTCGCACACTGGGGATAGACTTGAAATTTTTGCAATAATATCATCTTCAAATGTTATTTATATATATTTGTTGTTTATTTCAGATGTTTATGAACAACTTAAATTTAACTTATATCAAGACGATGCTGTAACAGGTATGTATAGAATTCAAACCTAAATATCTTATTTATTATTAGCTCACCTGGTCCGAAGGACCGAGGTGAGCTTATGCCATACCGTGGCGTCCGTCGACCGTCGTCCTTCAACAATTTCTTTAAATGACTTCTCCTCCATAACCACTGATAGGAAATCAACCTACTTTGGCAGGAAGCATCCTTGGGTGCCCAGGATTCAAAATTGTACTAATGGTGGGACTGACCCCCTAGGGGGCTGAGGGGCGGGGCCAAAAAGGGTTATTTAGCTATATTGGTGTAGTCGACTTCTTCTCAATAACCATTGATTGGAAATGAGCGTTATTTGGCAGGAAGCATCCCTAGGTGCTCAGGATTCAAAATTGTACTCATGGTGGGACTGACCCCCTAGGGGGCTGAGGGGCAGGGCAAAAAACCGTTATTTAGCTATATTGGTTTAAGCGACTTCTCCATAACCACTGATTGGAAATCAACCTTATTTGGTAGGAACCATCCCTAGGTGCTCAGGATTCAAAATTGTACTCATGGTGGGACTGACTCCTAGGGGGCTGAGGGGCGGGGTCAAAAAGGGTTATTTAGCTATATTGGTTTAAACGAATTCTTCTCCATAACCATTGATTGGAAATGAGCCTTATTTGGCAGGAAGCATCCCTAGGTGCTCAAGATTTAAAATTGTACTAATGGTGGGAATGACACCCTAGGGGGCTGAGGGGCGAGCCAAAAAGAAAATATTTTATCATGATTACCTAGATACCAATGTATCCAGGTGAGCGATACAGGCCCTCTGGGCCTCTTGTTTCACTAATCTGTCCGTTGATTTGTTCTGTTTATTTGTCACCCAAATTGTACTCATATCGACTGTATATTACATCTGGTAACAGTTCAATGCTTAAATACGCTGGACCATGCAATATTGGCAGTATAACAAAGTTTTACTTTTATTAATGTGTTTCAGACTTTCGACATGCTTATACTCTTCTGTCAAGATGTTGTATATTATAGTTATCATTGTCAAATATGATTAATTGTGTATATATTGACTGAAACCCTTATGCAGTGACAAGATGTCATATTTTAGTTATCATTGTCAAATTTGATTAGTTTTGTATATTGACTGAAACCCTATACAGAAATGTTTGTTTGAAATGTATATTTAATACATGTTATTGATTTTGATCGTTAAACTGAACATGTTGTCAATTGTACACTGTCTGTATTTACCCAGGTGAGGCAGCCGGTCTCGCCATGGGTCTCGTGATGCTGGGAACAAAATCGGCCACCGCCATCGGAGACATGGTCTCGGTAAGTAGGTCAAGGTCATAAGCTAATGTCAACTCGCCCTTTAAACACCAGACGTTTTCGGCAGTAAACATTGACCATGTCACAATCAAATAGAGACAAGTCGATGAAGATATTACCACTCCATTCACTAGTGTAAATACCACTGATGTTAAGTGTTTGCTCGCGTCTATATTTAGATATACCCTCTAAAAGAAGCTGGAAAATCCTACAAGAAGAAATAGTTGTATGAAGCACTTTTAACCCTTCTCACCCCTGTATAACTGTAGTAGACGCTTCCAGGCATTGAAGTGGGTGGGTCTATTATGCTTTACAGGGTGAACATTTTCAGTTATTGAAAACGATTTATATGAATATTTGAAAAAAATCATTGACAAAAAAATGAAATTATGACTATAATGAAGATACAGTATAACCCTGCTTACTCCAACCCGGTCAACTTGAGTACCCCTTTTTCATCAAACAGTGCTTTTAGTCCTGACTGATTCCCAACATATTTAACCAACCTCGAAATTACTTGAATACCAGATCTTCCTCAAACTATTGATCAGGTCCCCTAGAGTTCAAGTAAGTGGGTTTTACTTCATTCCTCGAACTATTGATCAGGTCCCCACAAGTTTGAGTAAGTGGGGTTTTACTGTATTCCTCAAACTATTGAACAGGTCCCCACGAGTTCGAGTAAGTGGGGTTTTACTGTTTATAATATCAACTATTTATAACTACATTATACTTACTATATTTATTTACTTACTCAGTCTAATATGTGTATATTGTCCAATTACTGACCATAACTATTGTCCCAAAGTCAATATTTTTGTCCAGGGTTTTGCTAGGAATTTATAGGGTCCAGTACACAGACCCATTCTCAGTTGGCAATAGCAACAGTATCTTCCAAAGTACCTTGAACAAATTTCCAAATAGAAAAAAAAATGAAATAAAAAAACCGAAAATTGTCTTGTATTCAGATGACAATGGTGTTTTGGTCTTTCAAGATGATCCTTTGGTAAAAAGTGAAACTTTAAATTTGCCCCAATAGAATAAAAACAATAAAATGTCAACAAATTTCCCCAATTTTAAGACAGCGTTCCATTCCCAAAATACCTTGCGAAATTCCTATTGTCCCAACTCAGACCCCCTCTGGTGTACGACGAAATCCATATATTGTCCCAACTCTGAACCCTTCTGGTGTATGACGGAATCCATAAATTGTCCCAACTCTGAGCCCCTCTGGTATATGACAAACTCCATATATTGCCCCAATTCTGTGCCCCTCTGGTATATGACGAAATCCATATATTGTCCTAAATCTGAGCCCCTCTGGTGTATGACGAATTCCATATATTGTCCCAACTTTGAGCCCCTCTTGGGTGCAGACACCAGTCCTGTTAGTCTTATCGCTAAGAAGGATCACTCCTCACCTTGCATGCGAGTGGATGATGCTAAACAGAAGATTGTAAGACTTTCTGTTTTCCAGATTCATTTCTTTTTGATAAACACAAACATTTGTTTTATTGCTTTTGTTAAAGAATTAAATGTACAATACAAAAATGTCAACTTGAGAATTTTTTTCTTGAAATGAAAAATTCAGATTACAAAAACTTATAGGGTTAATTTGTTGCATAAAATCAAAGTTAAGAAACTTTAACAAACCTTGTGTGTTTTACAGTACGCCAAGGAAACACAGCATGAGAAGATCCTTCGCGGACTAGCCGTAGGGATCTCCCTGACAATGTATGGTCGACTTGAGGAGGCTGACACTCTTATTGAAAGTTTGTGTCGGGACAAGGACCCCATCCTCCGATGGTCCGGCATGTTCACCATTGCCATGGCGTATTGCGGCTCAGCTAACAACCAGGCCATCAGGAGGCTTCTACACGTGGCAGTAAGTACATCTCTCAGGGACCCGTTTACCTCTAAATTTACTATTGAACCTTACCACATCAAAGAATGGACAAGTCCAATTTAAATTTGAAGGATGATTGAATAAATTCACCCCTTAAGTCACATTTGAAGTTTTCCACATGAAAGACTGGACAAGTTCTAAGGTCATAGAGGTCAAAAACCTTAAAGCAATTTCTTCTCAATAACCTAAAGGCCTAGGGTACTAATATTTTGCCTGTAGCATGCTGGGATAAAGGACTACCAGGTTTGTTCAAATGAATTGACCTTGATCCATTTTCAAGGTTACAGGGGTCAAATATGTTAATAACTTTATCAATAACAAACAAACAATTTATGTAATCAGATGATTTTATGGCCCATGGGTCTCATGTTAATTGTGTAGAGATCAGATGGTTGAGTGAACCAAAACCCATTCTCCCCTCAAGTCACATTTCACCAAATTTACCAAAAAGACATGTCCAAATAAACTCTGCTGTGAAATAGCGGATCGAAATGGCCCACAAGCCCCTGAACCCTATCAAAATAAAATGGTGCTGTTCTTCAAAAGATCAGTTTATAGGTTTTGGTGTTGTCCAAATTCTAAAATGTCAAGCTTAGAAAATGTTAAGGGACATTGAAGGTCAAACTACTTAAATAGTTATTTCGGAGGAACGTGAAGGAAACGTAAACCTCCATCAGGACTACATACTAGCAATTTGTTGTTTCCAGTCTACTATATACAGGGCTATATATGTCTGTTGATTGGTGTCAGGTTGGGGACTCAGCAGCAAATATTTATAGTCAAGTAACCCAACAAACTGTTATAGCTGTCGTGAAATGCAGAAACTGAAAACCAGTACGTTTTGCAGTATCGGCTTTAAGCATTTACTGTAAATGTAAACATTTTACGTGTCATGTTATTTTAGCGAATTTTCGGCCCTGAAAGCATTTCACTCAACTCTTTGCCTGCGGCTGGCAGTCAGCGCTGCCCAGACATTTCTGATGGGAGCACTCGCCTGTTTGATATTTTGAGAATTACTTTCGTTTTCTAAATATAACCATTAAATCACTACCCACAATTCTTCAGCCTTGTTTCCGGTAATAACAAAGATGAATTCAATTCTTTCTACAGCATGATTCTCAATGTTTTAGAGGGAAAGGGAACTTTACTGTAAATTAAAATATCACAGGTTCATGGGGCAAGGATCTTTAAATATAAAATAATGTAATTTGACATTTATCATTGATTTGCTTATCACTTGGATAATTCCTAGTTCACGAGGTTTTAAAATTCATTAATTTGGCGTCAAAATTTGCGACATTAAATCTTCATACGTATTTTGAGATTGTTTCATGCTTTACATGACTGTGGTACCGGTTGAGCTGAGGCTATTAAGTCAAAATTTTGTTTTGAACGAAATATGAACAAAATACACTTTCTGTCCCCTGGCCGAGACCAACCAAAATCTCATACAATGGTAGTTAATTCTCCCTGTTTGATGCTCACCATTATGGGAGTGGAACGACTGGTTTGCCTGTTGTCAGTTAACTGTGACAGGGTAAGGTGGGGTGTTCTGCTGAGGGCCTTCGACAGTATACTTCAGTGTGATAGCACTTTAAATCAGCGAAATATCTGGACTA
This sequence comes from Mimachlamys varia, assembly GCA_947623455.1. Taxonomy (NCBI): domain Eukaryota; kingdom Metazoa; phylum Mollusca; class Bivalvia; order Pectinida; family Pectinidae; genus Mimachlamys; species Mimachlamys varia. Next base: position 10,094,422 of record OX392541.1, on the reverse strand, counting down.
TCACAAGGAGGCTTACATGAACATACCACAGCCTCCCAAATACACACGCACTCAACACGCATCCACATCGCATACACCGGGATGCCGTCTTTAAATGACCCTGGCTGTTAATCAGACATAAAAAAACAATCAAACCAAAAAATTATCCACAGCTATACCACCCCCAGACTATGTCCAGGAGGTTAAAAAGTTAAAAAAAGACCTACAGATATTGGGGATTCGCAAAAAATGAAAACCCTGCTAATGAGTATATCGTTTACAAAATTAAGGCATTTTAACCCCACAAAATTCAACAAATATTTGGTATTTTGACCTCATGTTAGTACTGATACTGTGTGAATTAATTGTGTCACACAATTTCAAATTCATTTCAAAATTTTGCTAATGATGTAGGAAAAAATTGAGACTAGGAGTGTTTCGTTATATAATTAAAAGAAAGTAATTAAGGTTTGAACAAGTGAAATTATAGGCTACAACTTTTCAGACAAATTAATGTTGCCCTGCTTGGTGTTTTCTCGACATAATTGCTTAATGGTAATGATTTTTGTGACAATATTTTCTATTTTCATTAATGAAAAAAGTATAAAAAATGTTTCTTCTCAAATTTCGTCTTTGAAAAGAATCCGAAATGGAAATGAAAGTGAATTCCATAACAAAATGAATTTAGAAAGTTTAGAAATCTTTTAAGTTTTTTTTTTTAGTGTGCTTTGGGTTTAAAGGTTCGGAATTGGTTACAGACTTTTACCAATATACCAAGAACAGGAATAAAGTTTTTTTACTATTATTGAGAGGGCTATGTATACATTATTATGTAAATAGAGGTTACACAACGATTGGTTGTTGGATATGGAATTTATTTCACTTGAGTTAATTATTTTTTAAAAGTTACAAAAGACGCAAGCTTTAGCAATAAAATTCATTTGGCAGTTGCTGTGTTGTTTTCTGGAGTGAATTGCGTATTGTGCAAAATCACATCATCTTGTATATATATATTCACGCCTAGTTGTGACGTCGTCAACAATCCGCACGTGGCATTGAACCACATGATTTCCAGTCAAAGTGGTATATAACATATATTTTCCAACGGTCAGCACGTTTATACAATGGTCTGAGAGTGGAGTAACATGGGTATTGTGGTAGAAAGATAATTTTCTCCGCATCCAACAACGTTGGCGGGGAATATACAATTGGGACTTCTACCACATGAGCTAAAGTTGAGTTGAGTCGGTAGTCAAACACGGGACCTCTGACTTTCTCGCTCTATCAAATGAGCTTAAGTTGAGCTGAGTCGGTAGTCGAACACGGGACCTCTGACTTTCTTGCTCTACCAAACGAGCTAAAGTTGAGCTGAGTTGGTAGTCGAACACGGGACCTCTGACTTTCTTTCTCTACCAAATGAGCTAAAGTCAAACTGAGTCGGTAGTCGAACACGGGACCTCTGACTTTCTTTCTCTACCAAATGAGCTAAAGTCAAACTGAGTCGGTAGTCGAACACGGGACCTCTGACTTTCTTGCTCTACCAAATAAACTAAAGTGGATCTGAGTCGGTAGTCAAACACGGGACCTCTGGCTTACTCGCTCTACCAAATGAACTGAAGTTGAGCTGAGTTGGTAGTCAAACACGGGACCTCTGACTCACTCGCTCTACCAAATGAACTAAAGTCGAGCAAAGTTGGTAGGAAGGGAATAATGTTTTCCAGAGCGACATAATATATTGACAAAACCTATAATGAAAAGCATTCACATATTCCTATTAAATTTTGATGCATGTGTTTAGTCTGCGGTTCAGCATTGCTTAACAGACTTAGAAGCTCCCCAATCATTTGTCTATGTGGAATGCTGTATTTACAAGAAACAGCCTATTTTTGATGTTATTTCTTTGACTTCCTGTACTTGTGTTTATCGAGATTGAAGTTTCCTTGATCTTATGATGGATTTAAAGGTCAGAGGGTCAAAGGTCAAACCCATGATTGTTCTACTCAGATTTAGATTAGACAAATATGGTGCAAGGCTATTACAGCCTGTGATATATATCTCTTTTATAAGTATCATCAGTCCACTGTCTTCTGATTTCATTGCTACTCTTGACTAGTCCTTAGTGCAGATCAATAACTGCACTGTCCATCACAAGCCCAACCTTTCAGAACAATCATTAATGCGACCAATTAACACCAGGTGGCGCGGGATTGTGAGCTGACTGTTACATGAAGCAAAGTGTTTTGATAGTCCTGTCCAGGTGGTGCATCAACATGTATTCCGTATCCACTGGTGATAATATGTCGTGGGAGGCATATATATCGGATGTTTAGCTCGGGAATCGGCGATTGAAACATCATACTCCTAATATTGACCAATTATATCCGAATGAATGGTCTCATTAACTTCTATGATCAAACAGTAGATAGATCGTGTTTGATATTAATACTGTGGGGTATATATTGGTATGCTCCCTATCATAGCCATGTATACGTACCTGCCAGCCGTCTCGGCAGCTGTCGTGTCTGGTATATATAGAAACCATTCCTATAACTGCCTGTTTAGACATTCAGAAATTAGAGAATCCACATAAAAAACATTGGTGGTGTAAAACAAAGGCATGAATAATAATAATGATATTCAATATTTATATAGCACTATATGTAATTTGTAAAATTACTCTAAAGCGCTTCACAACATGAAGATAATAGTTTGATACTTACAATGCATAAATAAAGAAGTTATTACAATCTAAGCTAATGTGATACTATGAAAATGACTATATTCTGCTATCTTTAAACCTGTGTTATCTATAAACCTGTGCTATCTATAAACCTTTCTATTATAACATTTATATATATGTACTCTAGAACCTTTTTATTATGACATCTATATATACTTGAAAAACCTATTATGACTTCTACAGTGTATACTTGTACTCCAGACCCTTTCTATTATGACACCTATATACATGTACTCCAGACCCTTTCTATTATGACACCTATATACATGTACTCCAGACCCTTTCTATTATGACACCTATATACATGTACTGTAGAACCTGTATATTATGACATCTATATACATGTACTCTAGAAACTTTCTATTATAACATCTTTATATGTGTACTATGGAAATCAGTTACAATACACAGGTTCATAACACTCCTGATTCGAGTACTCGCTTGTTTATAGGTTCGCTAAATCCGCTGTTTATAACATATGGTGGTCATTTCTGACCTTTCCTTATTTGCAATTGTCCGTGGAGAGCGGAGAAAAACTTTATAAACCGTACATATCCTAATAACTCTGACACGTGGTGATGAGATTGCTACGCCGTGATTGTTTCTTACGGGACCTAGGGACCTGTTGGATCGGAGTGGAGTGGATTTTCTCGTGTATATCTTAAGTGATTAGTTTGTGACCACCAAAGCCTTGACGATGATTGACCAATGCTGTATATATATATATATATAATACCTTCTATTGTTTATCAAGTTTGACCGCTGACAAGACTCTTTCCTTATTATAGACAAAAGTTGATTGGTTTAAATCAGCTCACATGGTTCTCTGTATAGCGAGTGTTGACTGTCTGTAAGCAGAGAGAATAAATTATAAATATTACATTGACAGGCGCAAATTGTACAAACACAATTATATATATTTAGAAGGATATGATGGGGTGATTTTTATCATCTGTATAAGGGGAGGTAATTAACTGTGGTAACTCGATAACTTGGATTCCCTGTTTAATTTGAAGTATAGTTTAAGGCCCAATATACGTAACTTCAGGGAAATTTTCGTGATTCTGAAAAATTCTGAAAAAAAATCCAGTTGATAACCATGCAAAAATAAGCCTAAAACGAAGTAAACCTGAGCGGTAACTAACAAGAAACTCTGGAGAAAAAAATCCAAAGAATTGAAAATAATTCAGGTGGGGCCCACTTCAATAACAAACTGAAGGTAGAAAACGGTTCGAAATGGACGCGTGTTTACAAATAGTGTGTTTCAACTGCTGCTGTACCGGTAACTGTGAAAGAATTCATCTTGAATATTGCTGATATCAGTTAATATTAGCTAAATCTATAAATATAATAAGTTATTAGGCTTGATTTTCGCTTTAAGTTTTGCCGAAAGTTACGTATATTGGGCCTTTAATGGACCTGGCCATAGTTTACACTAAACATTCAAATTCCCCCATAACTTGACTTGTTTTCCCACTTTTCCAACGACTTTGAAATCATGAGGCTTGACAGTATTTATGTAAATTGTACTCATGTCAAAATGTGAAGTTTTAATTTTTTTTTCTCGCTTTCCTTCATTGCAACAATTTGCTTACAAACATCATTTGGCAAATTGGTTTTATTAATAGTACATGATATCAAAATACAATAAAACTTTAAAAATTGAAAAATAAATATGCAGAAATAAAAAGTACAAGTTATAAGGAAATTATTTTTAGGGCTTTTCACCAACTGGTGAAAAGACCTATTGTTTTTGTTATGTTTCTTATTATTATTATTCTTCTTCCGAAATTTGTGGAGTCTATATCTTTTATTCTAAAAGGGATATATTCATATTTTAGGCATATTATAGATGAGTAGGTAAAGGTGTCAACCTCGGTATTTTGAAGTAAGTTTAAAATCCAATATGGCCGCCATGACGTCATAAGTTAAAAACTTTAAAATAGCCATATTTCAATGACCGTTGGTTGTTCAGAGTTTCTGTAATGATATTATTGTAGACATAAGCCATATCTAACTTTTTTTGTCCCACATTTAGGTACTTTGGAGTTGAAATAAAAAAGTTCGCCGTTGGGTCAAAAATCTAAAAATATTTTTTTTTTTTTTTTTTTTTAATTTTAATTTTGTTTGAAATGTGTTTGACCAATCTATACAGAATGTCATTCTGATGAATTTGATGTGTTTAGTTTTTATGTAACACATGCGGTTTCCGGTATACACCATATGTAATTTTCCCCTATATAATCTATATAAAAAACCATTTCACATTTTAAACTTCTTCTCAAAATTCCACCAGTGGGATTCAGCTCAAACTTGTCTAAAATGATCATGGCATAGTCCCGACTAAAGTTTGATATTTTAAAATTGATTCAAAATCCAGGATGGCCGCTATGACGTCATACTTTAAAATGTTAAAATGGCTATATCTCAATAACCGTTTAATGTTCAGATGTTCCAAAGGTATATTATTGTAGATTACATCTGGGGAAAAGTTTCTTCTTCTACAAGTTATTACAAAATATGTCCCGTAAAAAAGCGCAGCAGAGGTCAAAGTTCAACTATTTTTAGAAATTTTTCATTTTTCATTTTTTTTTTTAAATTTTTCTACAGATCAATAGAGTATGTCATTCCAATGATATTGATACCTTCGGTGTCTTGATAGCACTTCCGGTTAAGGAAGTAAGCCATTATGAAAATTTCCCTATATATTCTTTGTATTAAAATGGTTTACTGTCTATCAATGGTAAAAGGGAAGTAGTTCTTAAAATATGTAAGAGTTACCTCCCTTTCACCAAAGACAAAATCTGACAAAGGTGTGAAAAGCCCGTCAAATTGTTAGCCAACAATTTCTAGTCTCTATTTTGAAAAAAAAAACACCTATGTAAATCCAGTTAAATCGATTATCAGAAATTACACATTGTAATTGATGATGGCATCGGAAGAAGGCCAATTACTGATTAATCAAGTTTATCTGATCATTGTCCCATCACTAAAAGTACATACAAATAATTAATTTACATGATGCTTTGTATAAGTGCAAAGCAAGTATGCATATACTTTATCCAGTAATGTTGTTGTAGTATGTACTGCAGTATTGGCAATGTTTAATTATTATGAAATCACCTGTTCTGGTATAAAGTTTAGATTAACTTTGTATGTATGTATTTAAGACTACACTGTATTGAAAAAAAACCCTGAAAAATAAAATACATATATATAAAAAAAAAAAATGTGAAGTTAGACATTAAAGGCCCAATATACGTAACTTTCGGCAAAACTTGAAGTGAAAATCAAGCCTAATACCTTTTTATATTTATAGATTTTGTTAAGATTAACTGATATCAGCAATATTCAAGATGAATTCTTACGCGGTTACCGGTACAGCAGCAATTGAAACTCAGTACTTGTAAACACGCGTCCATTTTGAACTGTCTTCTAACATCAATTCTTTAGATTTTTCTGTCAAGAGTTTCTTGGTAGTTATTGCTCAGGTTTACTTCGTTTTAGGCTTGTTTTTGCATGGTTATCAACTGGATTTTTTTCCAGAATTTTTCAGATTTACGAAAAATTTCCTGAAGTTACGTATATTGGGCCTTTAAAGCAGATTTGATTTCTTTTTATTGATAAATGTAGAATCAGGTTTTGTATATCTGGCCTGAAAGCACTGTTGAAGTTAATTAGATATCCAGTGCTTGTTAATTGCCATTGTTTATTAATACAGAGTTTGCTGTTTTGAAAACATCTGAAAACAAACCTAATTGATTTCAAGTCTGTTTAAATCAAAATATCATGACAATGATAAAAGGAAGATATGTGTCTATGATGGAAATAATTGGCTTTCAAAAAATGCTTGCCGTATTAAGGTTTCAGCTCTCTCAAGATAGCTCTAATTACTTGTGTTTTCCAGGTCAGTGACGTTAACGATGACGTAAGAAGAGTAGCAGTGACCTCCCTCGGATTTCTGCTGTTCAGGTCAGTGTTTTTTTGTTTATGTCAATCAACAGAAATATTGTGACTTCAGGTAGACCAGGGTATCACTAAGATACTGCTGAAAGTCTTGCTGAAATACTGCTAAAAGTCTCCCTGAGATACTGCTGAAAGTCTTGCTGAAATACTGCTGAAAGTCTCGCTGAGATACTGCGAAAGTCTCCCTGAGATACTGCTGAAAGTCTTGCTGAAATACTGCTGAAAGTCTCGCTGAGATACTGCTGAAAGTCTCGCTGAGATACTGCTGAAAGTCTTGCTGAGATACTGCTGAAAGTCTCACTGAGATACTGCTGAAAGTCTCGCTGGGATACTGCTGAAAGTCTTAACTAAAATACTGCTGAAATTCTCGTTGAAATACTGCTTAATCTGCTAGGATTTGAGTTTCCTGCTGTGAGCAACAGACTCCATAAAGAGTGGGGTAACCGGTTTTGATTTGAGTTTCCTGCTGTGAGCAACAGACTCCATAAAGAGTGGGATAACCGGCTTTGATTTGAGTTTCCTGCTCCAAGTAACAGACTCTGTTGATAGTGTATTATTACCTTTGATGTTATAAGTAACTTCCCTTATTGCCTCTTTCTCTTTTGAGTCAAACAGACTCAATTGATAGTTTCTTACAGATTCTGTATTGTAACAGGTCAGAGTCAATAAATAGACCCAGGACTCTGCATAAAGTGCAAAGACAGGCACCACTAAGTATATTATGTAAATTGATGAAAATCTATTGAATAGAGCTTAAGATAGTTATCAATCATCATTATCATTATCAATAACTTAAAATAACTGAAAGTTTAATTTACAAAAGCTATATTAAATTTAGCTTTATTTATCTGCTTAATTAATAGAATATCAGACCATGCAACTAAATATAGGTAATGCTAGATTGGACGCAGCTGCATCTTAAATGCTGATGTTGATAATACAAGTTATAAATTAAATCAGTTTTATATGCAAAAACTTCTTGAGTAGGTTTGCTGAACTACTTAAAAAGAAGTTTGTCAAATTGTGTAAATGTTACACGAAATATTTGTGAGATATGGAAATCCCATGGTTACATTCAGCCTTGTCTTGGGTAATCACAACTTTGGCATTGGTACAATTTGATTTGTCGTGGCGACAATCTTTTTTGGGTACATTCTGGTTAGATATGTTCTGTGAATTTCTCAAGGGTATACATTCTACTTTATTGTTGGAAAAATCTTCTGATTTTTGGTGGGAACAATTCACTGAGTATGTGTACTGTGGATTTGTAATGAGTTCAATCTGTTAAGGTATGCTGTGACTTTGCCATGAATTCAATTCACTGTGAATTGTAGGTGCATTTTTAACTGAGGTATACTGTGAATTTGCAGTAGGTACATTTCACTCAAGTAGGTAGGTGCAATTCACTGAGGTATTCTGTGAATTTGCAGTAGGTACAATTCACTAAGGTATTCTGTGAATTTGTAGTAGGTACAATTCACTAAGGTATTCTGTGAATTTGCAGTAGGTACAATTCACTAAGGTATACTGTGAATTTGTAGTAGGTACAATTCACTAAGGTATTCTATGAATTTGTAGTAGGTACAATTCACTGAGGTATTCTGTGAATTTGCAGTAGGTACAATTCACTTCTGTGAATTTGCAGTAGGTACATGTACAGTTCACTGAGGTATTCTGCGAATTTGTAGTAGGTACAATTCACTGAGGTATTCTGTGAATTTGTAGTAGGTACAATTCACTGAGGTATTCTGTGAATTTGTAGTAGGTACAATTCACTGAGGTATTCTGTGAATTTACAGTAGGTACAATTCACTTCTGTGAATTTACAGTAGGTACAATTCACTAAGGTATTCTGTGAATTTACAGAAGGTTCAATTCACTGAGGTATTTGTGAATTTGTAGTAGGTACAATTCACTTCTGTGAATTTGCAGTAGGTACAATTCATTAAGGTATTCTGTGAATTTACAGAAGGTACAATTCACTTCTGTGAATTTACAGTAGGTACAATTCACTTCTGTGAATTTACAGTAGGAACAATTCACTTCTGTGAATTCGCAGTAGGTACAATTCACTTCTGTGAATTCGCAGTAGGTACAATTCACTAAGGTATTCTGTGAATTTATAGTAGGTACAATTCACTTCTGTGAATTAACAGTAGGTACAATTCACTTCTGTGAATTCGCAGTAGGTACATTTCACTAAGGTATTCTGTGAATTTATAGTAGGTACAATTCACTTAGGTATTCTGTGAATTCACAGTAGGTACAATTCACTTCTGTGAATTTGCAGTAGGTACAATTCACTTAGGTGTACTGTGTATTTACTGAGGGTATAAACTCCAAATAGCTGACTCTTATTGCTAGCTGCATGTTTAACAGTTTTCCAAGGTTACTGGCAGGATCTGATGATCATAGTTATCTCCTTAAGAGTGTACTTGTGGCAATAAAGGATCTATATAATTACACTTGTGTAAGTTGTGTCAAGTACTTGTACAGTACATGTATGTGGCTTTATGGATTGCCTCACCCTAAATCACTGAGGTTATTTCAGTTTAATGTTTCTGCTCTCCCTTCTTTAGCTTCAGTAGTACTTTGTAATGTTTAAAAGACAATTTCTGAAGCTTAGTCTGCAGATTTAACACATTTCTTAAAATGTTAATAGGTCACCATCTTGTAGTAAAGTAATTTGCAGTATCTTAAGCGATGCATTTTGATATCGCCATAAAATATGAGTACAAATTTTATTTGAGAATGTTTATGAAAATTATATCAGGGAAATTTTTTAAGATTTTGCATCACATTCAGAATTTAAACATGATGAAAAGTGATTATTTTAATAAATCAAAGATTGTAATGGTTTTACTATTGCTTTGTTAGGAAGTTTGATACCATCACAATAGTCAGGGTCACAGGAATGTGGGCAAAGTAGTGGTCATCATGGTTTTGGTCAAAGTTTTAATGGGTGTTGTCAGTAATACGGACAAAGTAGTGGTCATCATGATTTTGGTCAATGTTTTAATGGGTGTTGTCAGGAATACGGACAAAGTAGTGGTCATCATGGTTTTGGTCAATGTTTTAATGAGCATTGTTGTGATAGCCTGTCTGTTGTACAAGTTGGTTAAAATTGTGATAAAAATTTGCAATGGTAATTTTTGTAAAGGTCAGGTACATACTGGAGGAGAATAGGGGGTATTGTCAAAATTGTGTTCAAAGTAACAATGGTCGTTACTGCAAAAGTCAGATACATGATGCACAGTATTCAAGTAGTAGGACCCCAGGCTCGTGATCGAAAGGTTGCGAGTTCGAGTCCAGGCCACTGCACCTTTGTTGTATCCTTGAGCAAGATACTTTACTCCGCTTGTTCCAGTTTACCCAGCTGTAAATGAGTATGTGGTTGGGCAGTGCTAGAAATTGTAGAATGCTAGCTGTGAGCACCGAAATGGCAGCACCGGTTGTATACTCCCCATGGAGTTGAAAACGATATTGGCCGGCTGTTAAGACCCTTTAACCACGGATAATAGTTTATGAACGGCTTTGAGGCGACCTTTAAGGTTATGATAAAGCGGTATATAAGAACCTTGAATTATTATTACATATTTGTCAAAATTATGGTCCATGTAACAATGAAAAAAATTGTTGTCGGATGGTCAAGTATTCAAGGCTGTATCTGATTGGCGACTTGGAGAAGGTCAGATAAGTCTGCCAGTTACATGTGGAAGGTTAAATTGTTTTTGACTCCAAGGACAAATATTTACAGGATCTAAAATGTTTACAGTGTGTTTCCCTACTTGTCAAAACTGCATCTATTTCAACATTTCCGTACAGAATCTTTTGGTATTCTAGACTGCCACAGCTAATGGAAATGTTGAATTTGTAGGATTTCCTTTGTGCTGAGTGTCAACTACAGCTGCTATTTCCATGGTAACGCTGAACCGTCTTCATCGGTGTCTGAACAGCGTTTTGTAGTCATGATACAAAATATTGAATCAAAGATGTCTGGAATACAAGTGTCATAACCAGATGGTTTTGTAGTGTACTGGATCCATTATAACAAATGTATACCTTCATGAATATGTATTTATGTATTTGGTTATAACTTCCTTATCTTAATAAGGCAACCAGTTGTATCAAAATCAGTTTTTGTAATCAGTTACTGAAAATTTTCTTAATTTATCAATCCATATTTAGAAATTTAAGTGTAATACATTTTCATATGCTTCTGTCAAAATATATGTTTTATTTTAAAATTTCTTGTTTGAAATTTTTATCAGAATAATTTTTGTTAACAGCCATTCAAATTGTGAAAAAAAACTTATCTTATTTTTGGATTATGAAAATAGCTATGATTGTCAAGAAGAAAGATGTAAAAATATCCTGAAAGATTACCGACACCTGCTGAAGTAGGACAGCAGACCAGTTTTACTACAGACAGTGTCGTATCTTCTTCATATGTAGACATAACATATATAGATAAAGTGGACTTGTCATCGGCCATATATAGGTCGTGTGGGAAACTGCAGTGCTATTATTTGTCATATTTACCAATTAACGAACCAATATGTTTGTAAATTTGCCGGAGTTCCCTGACAGATATAGACCCTTTTGTAATGCATTGGATATAGTACCACAAGGACAGGCAAGTTACTTACGACTGCACAACAAATGGTAGCCTAATAGCAATGGTTATCTTTCTTATAATGTACCATAATTCCGTCCGCCACACATACAGGACATTAATTTTACGGGCTTCTATTTTCAGTGCAATTTTCAGCGCTCTTTTTTGTAGTAATTGAGAAGGAAATTGCATGAGGAAAAGCGATTATACAAGAAATGGCCTTCTTTGATAAACTCAATACATCCCTGGTCTTATTTGAGGGATTTGGCGTGAGAAATGATTGAGTTGGGAGGACGAGGCGAGAAGGGCTTTGTGCGCTTTGTCTTAGGGTCGATGTACGTCATTCCGACAGGGAAGATGTCATTAACTAAGTAGCCTCACAAACTCCACTCTTGTTTTTAATGTGGTAAAGTTCAAACTCATCTTATAAATTAGTTACCCAGTGACAGAATATTGAAACAGGGGAGATAACAAGAGATTTTTAGTGACAAATTGTATTGCATTTGAAAGATAATGGGCAGCTGAAAGAAAATTGGAAATAAGGGAAATAACTGGCTTTTTCATGACAGACTATGCTACTATAGAAATATAATAGGCAGCTGAAAGAAAATTAGAAACAAGGGAGGCAACTTGTTTTATTTTTGGTGAAAGAGGTATTTTTTTAGAAATATGAGCAGCTGACAAAAAAATGAAAACAAAGGAGACAACTTGGGTTTTTTGGTGACAGACTATACTACTTTGAAAATATAATGAGCAGCTGACAAAAAAATGAAAGCAAGGGAGATAATTAGGTGTGTTCGGTGACAGAGTGTACTACTTAAGAAATATAAAGAGCTACTGACATGTACAGAAATTGAAAACAGGGGAGATAACTGGAGCTTTTGGTTGATATGAATGTATTGAGCCATTGACAGAAAATTAAAGTTGGCAAATCCTATTATTTTATTGTGGAAATGTATTGACACAGAAATAAGATTAAGCTATATGAAAATCCCTGCTGGCATGGTATGGGTGAAAGTAGAAGTTTATTATGGGGTCAAACTAGAGGTTTGTATAATCACACAAGCTAGCCACTTCCTGCCCCACCAGTGGTAATTACAAAATATTTCTGAGGGATATAGATAACATAAAATGGCGTCAACACAAAAATGTTACATTTTTATACTGTGTATAGCTCTTAAGTTCTTGCTTACGGACATGACAGTTTCTTTGATGGTTATAATCATAGATACCATGTAACTTTGGAGTCAGGCTATCCGTTTTTACCCTTAGATTTAATGTACCAAACCAATGAATTTGCAACCGATTTCTTCATGTATGTTCTAACATCCAGTGTAACATATGAAAACATGCGTTTTAAAGTATTTTTTTTTCTCCATGGGTGAACATGTGCACACCAAATTTTTCTGTGGTTTGTTTTTCAAAATTTAAGCACACAGAAAACTCCTATGGAAATTTCAAAATGCTGGCAAGAATAAGTCACTCTCGTGAACTTATAGCTGCTTCCCACCAATCAATGGAAGATTGCTGAATCCTTAAACCACACTGTAGACCATAATGGGATCATCCATATCAATGTATGGTAGAGTCTACTTAAGTTGAGTGGGGATGGAAGGGTTAACTCATTCACCCCTGAAGACACTTTTGAACTCTTCCAATTTAAAGCTTGGAATAGTTCATTATGAAATTTCAGGGTGAATGAGTTATAATTCCTAGAATTGACCTCTGTTACACATGAAATGCAATGGTCAATAATTCAACAGTTAAGTGACTCCTTAGTAAGTGCTAAAAAGTTCTTGAATTTAATTATGGTCATAAAAGTCATTGGGAGAAAATCCTTGTAGGGATTTTATGTACCTATCCATGCCAAATATGCCGAAGGTGGAAAAGGAACATATTTTCAAGTTTCTCTCAATTTCATAGGGATGTTGTATTGGAAGGTTAAATTGTTTTGGTACCAAGGACAAATATTCACTGGATTTAAATTGTTTACAGTGCGTTTCCCTCGTTGTCAAAACTGCTTCTGTTTCTAGCCGGTGATTCTGAAGTTTTAGTAGGATATTTTGAAGTTCTAGCAGGAGATTTTGAAGTTATAGCAGGAGATTTTGAAGTTTTAATAGGAGAGTTTGAAGTTCTAGTTGGAGATTTTGAAGGTCTAGCTGGAGATTTTGAAGGTCTAACTGGAGATTTTGAAGTTCTTGTTGGAGATTTTGAAGTTTTAATAGGAGAGTTTGAAGTTTTAGTAGGAGATTTTGAAGTTCTTGTTAGAGATTTTGAAGGTCTAGCTGGAGATTTTGAAATTCTAGCAGGAGATTTTGAAGTTCTTGTTGGAGATTTTGAAGTTTTAATAGGAGAGTTTGAAGGTCTAGCTGGAGATTTTGAAGGTCTAGCTGGAGATTTTGAAGGTCTAGCTGGAGATTTTGAATTTCTCTAATCTTAAAATGAGTGCATCAAACTTAGGAGTAGATTTCTGTGGTGAAGCTTGAGACATGAGGACGGAGGAGACAGTCGGGACGACGTAGACAGGCTAGAACTGACCGTTAACATGCAATATTTGTCTGGGCCAGTAACTCAATGATCAAGTCATCAGCAGCCGTTTCTAGCCAGCCCCATTTGGTTGTTATGTATTAAAATGTAAATAAAATGATGAGATTACTGCTCTGTCTGATGAAGCCTTACGGAAGTAAGTCGGGGCGCAATAAATTGTGGTCTCCACGATTCCTCACCGATTCACTTGTTGGTGCCGTTTATTTTAGACCTCTACATCCGAGGAGGAAGGTGTTTGTAATTGTATGAAGGTTTCTAAATCAACCGTCAACTTGTGCCCACCATGTGATGGCTGGGAATAGACCCCTGTGTAAACAAGTTTGACTGGCACTCCCACAGATAATGTCCAACGAGCTTTGATTTTAGATCTCCATGCCAAACAAGATTGGTGTAACACGTCTGAAGATATTTTCTTCGACTGACAAATGTCAAATGATGCAATAATATATATTAAAAGTCACCTTATATAGAAGAGTGCTTAGTTTGGTCAATGCACTTGAGCAAGACAGCTTGCATTAATGAGTATATGTTTTGTCTACGTTTTACTATGGCAAAAATTTCTTACCCTGTTGCGATTCAGTTTTAAAGAGATTGTCATAAAAAACACTTCTGATGAGTTTGTATTTCCGTCTCGGAAGGCTGATTAATGCTATACATTGGCAACAGATTATTCGTCAACAGTTTCCAAAATTAAGAGGCAACTTACGGAACATGCACGTTTGCATAGCTATAGCGTATAGAAGATTTTATGTATCATTAGGGACAAAATTAATCTTATTTAATTGTGTCAGGATTCAATTTTTTTTTATACCTGCTGTAGTATAAAATATAGAGAGGATTTCACACAAGTGTAAGATTCTATTTATCATATAACTTTAATTTATAAGAAATAAGCCAAAACTTGAAGATTTTTCAATGTAAGAAAGATTTATCTACAGTTATCATAATACTATTGTGTTTAAATGATGTCTTTGGATAATCTCGTCGACTCCTGCTGTGAAGTGCATCTATAGCAGAGTATTATCTTGAATTAGAAATACAAAGGAACTTCAAAAGTAATTGAAGTTTTTGAAGTTCACCTGTTACTCCAACGTGCTTATTGCATTAAACACAAACATTATTTTGCTCACATTTCGTTCCCTCTACCAAAGATAAGATAACTCTGTGTTCTCATTGTAGCAGTCGTTGATAAATTCACCCGATTTGTTGGTAAAAATAGAGATCAATAGTGTAGTTGTTGAATGGACTCCAGAGAATTCTGGTATAGAAACGCAGAAAACCGGAGAATTGCGCAGTAATGCGTTTTAAACTCGAAAGACACTAACAAAATGGAGGGATATTGTCTTTGCCAACTTTTAGAGTGATAAATTTAGCAAATTTATTTGAATTGGTTATTTCATCTATCTGAATTTTGTTTCAAGCATGTTATTTTTTATTTCTAAAATTTCGGTAATTAATGCTTAGTGTTATCGTGAATCATATCTTCGTAGTTCTAGGAATCCCAAGGTAGTCAGTTATAGCATCAAAACCTTTCATGTAACTAAACAGTGTGGCATCTAGTAATCTGATAATGGATCTAGAACGTCTGTCATGCATGTGTCAATGGAAGGAAAACATAAGACGGTGTTTAAACACTATACAGACGTGAAAGTCTTCCTTCAAAATTGAAAAAAAATACCATGCACAATTATCGCAATAATTCCTCTTTCTGTCATGTTAGATTTTCATGATAACCTTACATGCAGAAATGTAACTGGTGGATTTATCCGGGGATAATTTTGGTCCAAGCTTATATATTGACTTCACTCCTACAATTAATTTGACCATTGGACGGGTAATGTAATTGTGACTCGGTAAAAACGTGGGCATTAGGAACTTATTTAGTCCATGCAATCCTGTAATGGAATTTGGAATCTCTTAATACATTAGAATGTTGTTATTGGAGTTGTGTAATTTCTTTTGGAATCCTATAATAATTTCTGGATACCGTTGTATTATTTGATTCTTCAAATTTGTTAGATTACACAATGTAATTGTATCCTTGAGAAAAATATGTATCAATTCCAGGTTTGGTTTAAGGGGCACTGTAAATGAGTCATATGAAACACTTGACTGACCAGAATGAGAAGAACACTGATACAGCTTCCCACACAAAAAGCACTTTAATTGAGTCATTTGAAACACTGACCCTTATGAGCAGAACACTGATACTCCTTCCCTCACAAACAAACATCAATATGGAGGTAATGCTATTAAGCGGTATTAATTTCCCTTCCTCTTATAAGATTACCTAACCTCATTTGCAGGAGGAAATGAAATTATCTAGACCCCCATCCCCCCATCCCGATCTTAACATGGCCAATCAATAATTATTAGTACTGGAAAGCAGAGACTGTTGGCAGGCGATCAAAGCTGGACCTTCAATGAAGCTAATGAACTTTTGATTTCTCCAGCCAAACAGGAATATTTCATAAGGTCTTTCTGTGATGATAATGGTTGAACTTAAGCAGTTTTTGTATCATCACTCAAATATTGTTATCCTTAAATAGAGCACTCCCTTTAAGTCAATTTTCAAAGTACCTTGATTGCTTTTACGGTGCAAGAAGTTAAATGTGTCTCTTTTAGACATGTCCTGATGGTGCTATTGTGTACATGTCTGTCATATCACATAATGTTAAGAGCATCTGCCTAACAAGATAATAACAGTATACAATTGGTGTATTTTGTGATTGTGAAGTGATTGATTTCTAATGGAAAACATTCACAGCTTTACAGCTTTCTTCTTTGCCCCTTTAATGCATTATTCTTAAGAAAGTTCTCACAACTGACGAAAAACTTGAAATACTGATAGAAGGGTGTAACATAATCATGTAGGCTTAAATAAAAAAATCTCGGCGCATTAACAGTTAATTGCCAATCCTTTCTTAAATTTAGCATTGTCAGTCTATGAATTTTATGAAACTACTCTCAAATTCCTATATCTTATGATGATTTCATCGCAAAGAAAGTATGTGGTTTAAAAAGAGTTATTTTGTATCAAAGAGGTATATATCTTAAGTATGCAGATTCCTCGTGGTAGTCATTAAGTGGTGAAGGTGTCACCATCCGTAGGTGCTTCTACAAACAGCACTCCACCTCGACTGGGTCACAGGAACAAGGTGAACATGGGGTAGTCACTAGGTAAATGCCTGTCTAAGGTCAGTGTGGTTTTCTACAGGAACTCCAGCATTCCTCCACCACTATAAACTAGCTCATCCTTAAATAACCACAGGTGTGAAAAGGATGTAAAGCACAAACAAATCAACCAAATACCATAGAAATTTCAAAAGGTTTTCATGTATGTCCCCGAGCCAAATTCCTGTAGCCTTCTCATTGCATAATGATGACACAATGATAATCTATAACCCAGCATCGAAATGTGAATTAAAAACGTCTAAATTCACAATGGGCTCATGAATGAATGCTGTTATAGGAATACTAGTAAAAGCCGTTGCACATTTTATCATCCAAATGTGTGAGAAATGGGGCATAAAATTAAAAAAAAGGACACATCTTGTAATTAAATCCAAGCAGATCGGTTTGACATTGAATTATTGATTAAAAGGCTGAGTACTTAAGTGATTACGGTGTTGTGTAAGTGAGAGTGGAACAGTAGCAGAGCTCTCTGTTAAGCGCTGGCAGACGACAGGGCGGCCATCGCTCATGGAAGTACAGCTCATTAAATCT
The DNA here is from genome assembly GCA_947623455.1 of Mimachlamys varia. Lineage (NCBI taxonomy): Eukaryota > Metazoa > Mollusca > Bivalvia > Pectinida > Pectinidae > Mimachlamys > Mimachlamys varia. Next base: position 10,076,849 of record OX392541.1, on the reverse strand, counting down.
TACTGTGTGTTCTAACGGTGTTGTCATTTTCTGCTGCCTGTATAGTATTTACCAATCAACAGCTTTCGACTCTCATTACTGCTGTGTAAGGTAGGGATCGGCCTGGCTTACTCCGTTGTCGTGTCAAAGAAAATGCAGTGTGTAAGAGTTTTCTGCTGTCTTGTGTGGTTACCCCTTTGTTATGTAGGGATAGGCCCCAATTGCCTTCTTTTCTGTCATCTAAAACAGTGCAACGTGTAAGAATTTTCTTGTGTTGACATTTTCCTGTCTTGTGTGGTTACCCCTTCGTTATGTAGGGATAGGCCCGAATTTCCTTCGTTGCTGTCATCAAAGACAGTGCAACGTGTAAGAGTTTTGTTGTCTTGACATTTTCCTGTTTTGTATAGTTACCCCTTCGTTATATAGGGATCGGCCCAGCTTACTCTGTTTTCGTGTCAAAGACAATAAATGCATTTGTAAGAGTTTTCTGCTGTTGACATTTTCCTGTCTTGTATTTAAGTTACCTTTTTGTTATGTAGGGAACAACAAACAACACTTTATGTATTGGGAAACTCCAAGCAACACTTTATGTATTGGGAAACTCCAAACAACACTTTATGTATTGGGAAACTCCAAACAACACTTTATGTATTGGGAAACTCCAAACAACAGCACTTTATGTATTGGGAAACTCCAAACAACACTTTGTGTATTGGGAAACTCCAAACAACACTTTGTGTATTGGGAAACTCCAAACAACACTTTGTGTATTGGGAAACTCCAAACAACACTTTATGTATTGGGAAACTCCAAACAACATTTAATGTATTGGGAAACTCCAAGCAACGCTTTATGTATTGGGAAACAACAAACAACACTTTATGTATTGGGAAACAACAAACAACACTTTATGTATTGGGAAACTCCAAGCAACGCTTTATGTATTGGGAAACAACAAACAACACTTTCAGTATTGGGAAACAAAAAACAACACTTTATGTAATTTGGGAAACTCCAAACAACACTTTGTGTATTGGGAAACAACAAACAACACTTTATGTAATTTGGGAAACTCTAAACAACACTTTATGTATTGGGAAACTCCAAACAACACTTTATGTAATTTGGGAAACTCCAAACAACACTTTATGTATTGGGAAACAACAAACAACACTTTATGTATTGGGAAACAATAAACAACATTTTATGTATTGGGAAACAACAAACAACACTTTATGTATTGGGAAACAACAAACAACACTTTATATATTGGGAAACAATAAACAACATTTTATGTATTGGGAAACAACAAACAACACTTTATGTATTGGGAAAACTCCAAACAACACTTCGTCAACGAGAAAGCTCCAATGACACTTTGGTGACAGGAAATCTCAAAAGACACAATGACACAATGTTGCCAGGAATTTCATTTGTATCACCTGTCTTCAGTGGTGTTTTTTAACGGTATTGAAAACTTTTTAATCAGGTGTCTTGATTGAAAAAATTGTGCCATTCCCATTTGTTTCTGATTAAAGAATTTAATTATTGTCATGGTGGGTGTGTTGTAACAGTATGGATGTGCAGTTGTATATTAGGAGGGGTTGGAAGGAGGGGGGGGGGGGGGGGGGGGTTGATTGATGGTGGTGGTACTGATTGTCTAGTTAACCTTTCACAGATGAAATAGCCATAAGGTTCAGAATTGACTCTATTATCTTACTTTCTTCATAATTGGCTAATCATCCCCAGGTCATGTACATGGGCAAGACCTGAGCTATGTACTGTAGAAGTAAAAGCACTGTACAGGGACATTTAGCAGTACCAAAGACTCAGTGTTACCAAATATAATCTCAACTCCACAAAGCACTGTACTGGGACATTTAGCAGTACCAAAGACTCCGTGTTACCAAATATAATCTCAACTTCACAAAGCACTGTACAGGGACATTTAGCAGCACCAAAGATTCGCCGTTACCAAATATAATCTCAACTTCACAAAGCACTGTACAAAGACATTTAGCAGTACCAAAGACTCGGCGTTACCAAATATAATCTCAACTCCATAAAGCACTGTACAGGGACATTTGGCAGTACCAAAGACTCAGTGTTACCAAATATAATCTCAACTTCACAAAACACTGTACAGGGACATTTAGCAGTACCAAAGACTCGGAGTTACCAAATATAATCTCAACTTCACAAAGCACTGTACAGGGACATTTAGCAGTACCAAAGACTCGGCGTTACCAAATATAATCTCAACTTCACAAAGCACTGTAAAGGGACATTTAGCAGTACCAAAGACTTGGCGTTACCAAATATAATCTCAACTTCACAAAGCAGTGTACAAAGACATTTAGCAGTACCAAAGACTTGGCGTTACCAAATATAATCTCCGACTTCATAAAGCACTGTACAGGGACATTTAGCAGTACCAAAGACTCAGTGTTACCAAATATAATCTCAACTTCACAAAGCACTGTACAGGGACATTTAGCAGCACCAAAGATTCGCCGTTACCAAATATAATCTCAACTTCACAAAGCACTGTACAAAGACATTTAGCAGTACCAAAGACTCGGCGTTACCAAATATAATCTCAACTCCATAAAGCACTGTACAGGGACATTTGGCAGTACCAAAGTCTCAGTGTTACCAAATATAATCTCAACTTCACAAAACACTGTACAGGGACATTTAGCAGTACCAAAGACTTGACGTTACCAAATATAATCTCAACTTCACAAAGCACTGTACAGGGACATTTGGCAGTACCAAAGACTCGGCATTACCAAATATAATCTCAACTTCACAAAGCACTGTAAAGGGACATTTAGCAGTACCAAAGACTTGGCGTTACCAAATATAATCTCAACTTCACAAAGCAGTGTACAAAGACATTTAGCAGTACCAAAGACTTGGCGTTACCAAATATAATCTCCGACTTCATAAAGCACTGTACAGGGACATTTAGCAGTACCAAAGACTCGGTGTTACCAAATATAATCTCAACTCCACAAAGCACTGTACAGGGACATTTAGCAGTACCAAAGACTCGGTGTTACCAAATATAATCTCAACTTCACAAAGCACTGTACAGGGACATTTGGCAGTACCAAAGACTCGGCGTTACCAAATATAATCTCAACTTCACAAAGCACTGTACAGGGACATTTGGCAGTACCAAAGACTCAGTGTTACCAAATATAATCTCAACTTCATAAAGCACTGTACAGGGACATTTAGCAGTACCAAAGACTTGGAGTTACCAAATATAATCTCAACTCCATAAAACACTGTACAGGGACATTTAGCAGTACCAAAGACTCGGAGTTACCAAATATAATCTCAACTCCATAAAACACTGTACAGGGACATTTAGCAGTACCAAAGACTTGCCGTTACCAAATATAATCTCCGACTACATAAAGCACTGTACAGGGACATTTAGCAGTACCAAAGACTTGACGTTACCAAATATAATCTCCGACTACATAAAGCACTGTACAGGGACATTTAGCAGTACCAAAGACTTGACGTTACCAAATATAATCTCAACTCCATAAAGCACTATACAGGAACATTTAGCAGTACCAAAGACTCGGCGCTACCAAATATAATCTCAACTCCAAAAAGCACTGTACAGGGACATTTAGCAGTACCAAAGACTCGCCGTTACCACATATAATCTCAACTCCACAAAGCACTGTACAGGAACAAATATAATCTCAACTCCATAAAGCACTGTACAGGGACATTTAGCAGCACCAAAGACTCGCCGTTACCAAATATAGTCTCTGACTTCATAAAGCACTATACAGGAACATTTAGCAGTACCAAAGACTCGCCGTTACCAAATATAATCTCAACTCCACAAAGCACTGTACAGGAACAAATATAATCTCAACTCCACAAAGCACTGTACAGGAACATTTAGCAGTACCAAAGACTCGGCGTTACCAAATATAATCTCTGGCAATACATAAAGCACTGTTCCGGGACATTTAGTAGAGGTTTTCTAACAAGTTTTGCTGCGAAACTATTCCTTCTAATTAGTAGAAAGTTGCTTTTTTCTGAATAAGAAGTTAATTATAAAATTACCTTACACTGCGAAGTGTGATTAACCGTTTGGTTTTCCATTTTTAGCTGAGATACATTGGAACGGCGGGTGCTGCGACAAGTAATTAGAACAGGGAATTATTCTGTAGGAAAGGTTTAATTTATGGAGTCAGTATTTTCAAAGTTCATCTCCTTAAATGTTAAACGATTCCATTCTTTGGCAATTGGTTTTCTCGTAGGTTCAAGTTACACTTCATTCTGGAGTCTTGCTTCAGAATTTTCCTTGCATTCATGGTTAAAGAATATACTCCCTTTATTTAAAAAAGGATTACTGCATTTCTCTACTTTAAATAAGTAACATATCAAATAGTTGGTTGCCTTTTACCCAAGTCAAATCTAAAACGGAACGTCTGTGGCAAAACAGAGATTTATATTTCAAAAGACTTTACAGAAGGAGATGGCTAGCTATAATGGTAATCTTGCTCTCATTATGGATGGGAAATTGGCAAAATGATAAACTGGAGAGAGAAATGTGCTGAATTCAGTATCTGAACCCTTTTGGTTTTGTTAAAAAATGACTGGGGTAAAAAAAACGCACTATTTACCCTTGAACATGGGTAAAGTGGTGGTCAAAGTGTGGGGGGGTATATTCAGTAGTGTTCCACAATTCTCCTGTCAACAGCGAGTAGACTACCCGTAACATTTGAGTTGGTCTATACTTCATTTCCATTGTGACATGATAATTTTATTTGCAAATTGTAAACCCAATGTAAATTGGCTGGTAAATGTAGGCCAAAAACATTTGTTTCCTTAACAAACTAATGATGTCACAAAGGTATGACGTTATTGTCTCCAAAATGGGAGGCAACTCTTATTTACGGAAAAAAAAATTGACTCCAAAGGCGGGAAATACGTAATAAAGGCATAAGATTTGTTCAACATAGTCCTACTGCTGATTCAGCCAGACAAGTTCCAAGTCGGGACATAACGTGACATTTTGCCACAAAGGACTATGTATGGTTTGGGCATTTTGTGGCCCCCAAATCATAAAATTTTGAAACAGATTATCAAACTCTCAAATTAATGTATTCCAAATATGGAATACATCCCTGATGAAAGTGAAACAATAATTATTTGTTGTTTCAACTCTGGTTGTCATGACGACCATCTCAAATATGCATAAATTAGGGAAATTTGACCATTTAGTTAGTTTTGGCTCATTTTTGGCTAGTTTTTCTATTAGAAACTATTGAGCGCATTCTTGAACAAACTAAATATCAAATGAGAATATTTGGGCACCTAAACTGCATCTTTAGGAGTAATACAAAGTTTGTTCAAGAATGCGCTCTATGGTTGCTAAGTGAAAAACTATGTTTAAATTGACCAAAAATGACCAAATATTTTACATTTGCATAATTTATGCAAATTCAGGATGGTAACCATGGCAACCATAGCACAAACAACAAACAAATATTATTACAATTGCATGAGGGATGTAGTCTATAGTTGGAATAAAATGATTTGAGAGTGCAATAATGAAATTCAAAATTTGAAGAATTTGGGGGCCAAAAAGAGGCAAAACCATACATAGTCCTTTAACTTTCTCTCTTTATCTACGAATCCTAATTCTATGTTAACTTGGGGTTGGTATGGTCGGCTTGCTTATGTGTAAGGTCGTATTAATAGCTATGGTCATTCAAGGAAGTGCCAGGTTTAAATGGTAAAGGAAAGCTGGAGTTCCTGAAGAAAAGCCATGGACCAATGGCCAGTACCTGGCAACTGATCCACTTAGGCCTGAAACCCACAGCCTAGAGGTGGAACGCTAGAGGCCTTTCCCAAAAGTGTTTTTATTCCCCTTGATTAGTCAAAATGATGGATACAAGATGGACTTCTGGGAAGTGTTTTTGTGATTATTTGGCGCCATGTGACAATCGGATGACGTCATTTCCATTATGACATCATAATTACACGCCATGTGACAATCGGATGACGTCATTTCCATTATGACATCATAATTACATGCCATGTGACAATCGGATGACGTCATTTCCATTTTGACATCATAATTACAAGGTGCGAATTTTTATCAAGAACACTTCCCAGTATAGCCATGATATGGAAAACAAGGGAGACAACAACACTTTTGAGATAGGCCTATAGTTGTTATAAGCAGAGTGTCAATCACCTCAACCATTTGGCTATCAGGGCAGCGTCTAAAATTAAACTCAAAAGCAGAATGTTGGAACAAGAAAAATAAAGTCAATTTCAAATCATATAATCTATGGCATAAACAAAGGCTACATTACGTATGAGATAATCGATCATTTCACAAAGCCCGACATATTTTGATAAGATACCTTGGAAAAGACAAGCAGCAATTTTAGAATAGATTTTCATCAATTTTATCTATTTCAGGCAGATTGTGTTGCCAATCTTTCTAAAATATTGACAATTTTCAAATTTAAATAATATTTTATATACGACAGCGTTACTAGAACTGATCGATGGAGCACATCAAAGCATGTATCAAGATGTGTAAAGACGGAGCCGAGCTCTCTAATTGATATAAAGGACTGTCGTAAACTTTTGATATTGATCAGGGTGGCGGTAATCTAGGTCACTAGGTCACTAGGTCAGAGTACATTTTAAACCATTGATTTGACCCATTTACAACTTTCACTGCAGATAAGATTTGTGATGTTGGTGACCGCAATTCCTCGTTTTTAATCTAGCATTAAAATCTCTAATACACTTGGAATGAAGTTCTGTCTAGATTATTTAGTCGAGAGATTTGAGCCTAATTGTAATAGAAAATATTTTGTATATCACATCTAGGTAGTCAAATTGCTGAAAAAGTAAGTTTAGGCCTCCAATCTTATACCTAACAAGCTTAACTGGCATGAAATGTTGAAGTTTTAGGGAACCTGTATCGTAGATAATAATTGGGTTGGTTCCCTGTCAACTTTTTTTTCAAAGATTACATCATTTGTAACATCTCAGGACAAAGTGTAACATGACCTTTATTGAACCAATCAGGTTATCCAGTGTTAGGGCTTGTAAGAGTTACATGGAAGCTAATTTAACACTAGATCTGGGGCCCAAGGCACCTTCAGTAGCACATTGTATGGGTTCAACCGATTCAACAGCATTCAAATGTACAAATCATACAGTTTAGGGCTCAATACCTCAGTATGGTTCTCAAAGCCAATTACGTTTAAAGATCATCCTGCCCTGGGTTTGAAGTTTCTTATTGACTGTGGTATTAGCAGATCCCAAGGAATAGGGAATGTTTGAAAACGGCACAAAATTAATAAAAAATTCTTTTGAAAATTTCTAATTTATAAAAAGGTTCTTTTGTGGAATATGAGTTTCAAGAAATAAAGATTTTTTTCTATTGCTGTACAGTCTAGAAACAATGGTGTAATTTTCCATCCTTCACAAATGACCTTGACATTGGGACATTGATTGCTTTGGATAGTAAATTGGAGTTATTAGAATGTGAATATACGTGATTGAAATAGAAATTACAGCTAGGGACGGTCTAATTTTAGAAATATCGGTTTCAATGAATGCTGTAAATTTTGGGCATCGAGCTCTCATATTAGCTTCCTGGAAGTTGTGGTGCTGCCACCAATAGAGACAGCCTTTCTCTCATGGATTTTCATCATAACTTTGCATACTCAAGGCTATTGGGTCACGGCCAAGGCCACTGTTGCTATTTTTAGAAAATTATTTTTAGTACTTTAGTGGCTTTGTTTTTTTATGTATTTTCATCAAACACACATACAAAATTTATAAAGAGTCAAAATATCTTTGACAAATTTTCAGGGTTTTTTGGGTCAAGGTCAAGCTAATAAAGATTCATAACATCTTCGATGAGTTTGAGTTTCAGGATTGTCTGGTCAAGGTCACTGTTTATAGAAATCATTATCAGTACTATTGTAGTTTTGTTTCATCATAGATTTTCATCAAGCTGCACAAACTATCTTGGGACAAGTTCGAGTTTAAGGGTTGTAATTCATTTAATGAATCATTGCAACTTGATAGTTTGCGGGGGCCGGAAGGGGACATGTATTGCTTCAGCAATACTCTGTATGCTTGTTGTACTGAAAATGTATCACTCTTTTATCTGACTCTTGGTGGGAGTCTTTTGTCTTGTATTACAATTGAGTATGAAAATTGAAGAAGTATTTTTCATTTTATGATTAGATGATTAGACCTGATACTGGAACATTGACAACTTAACTGAACAATTCCATTGTTTATGTGATGCATAACTTTCAATTATTGCTATCATGTTTTAGGCTGGGAGAAGATAAGAGAAAATCAAATGTCATGAATGTCAGAAAGATCTCTGGTCACAATCGTTGAATTATTGCAGCACAAAATCTGTTTTTGTGTTATATTTAATTTCTTCCTCACTATGAATTACAAATGTCTGTTGCACTGATGAATGACAAGACAAAATTAACTCGGTCACCCCTACATTTGAAATCTTCCAATTCAAAGGTTAGAATAGTTCATTATGAAATTTCAGGGGTGAAGGATTTCAACTGCAGTAAAATATTTCCTGTATTCAATAATAGAACGGTATAAGACACAGATCATCTAACTGAACTGTGACCTATGAGTTAGGGAATATAAAATTGAATAAAAACAATACTTTTTTTCAAAAATGGACCAAGCCTTTTTTTTTTTTTTCACTTTTTGTTTTAGATTGTTAAAATATTTGTTAATTAAAAGTATTTTTTTTTTTTGGAATCGAACAGCGAATTTAAGCTTTGGTAAAGCATTTGTTTTTGAATTAAAAATTCACAATTTTTTTTTAAACCTGAGTTTTCAAAGTGCTTCTAATGTCACTGAGTTTTAAGAAAAGGAGAAATCATCAACCAAAGTCGTGTGGATTTATTTACCTTCTGAACATTACGTATCTCTGTACAATTTGCCGTATGGGAAATTAATACAAACATTTCAAAGACCGATGCTCTCATCGGATGCTGAAAGATTCTTCGGCAATGCTTTGGAATGGTTGTTTCCCCAGTAATTTGAGCCGTATACCTTGTTAGCTGTAGACTGTTGGTATTACAGTACACCAAATTGTTTCTCCTAGCTGGCAGAGAGCTTTGAAGGAACGTTTCAACAAGGCTTTGGGGCTGTAATGTATGGCTTTCTTGTCAAGTAAAATTGAATCTGTTTTCGGGGATCAATATTTAATCCTGGTAGATGGAATGTGAGGGTTTCAAAGGCATCCCAAATCCCCCCCCCCCTTTTTTTTTTTTTTTTTTTTTAAATTTTTACGTATTCTTTGGTTTAATTTTATAAAAGTATTTTTTCATAGTTTTTTTCTTTCTAAAGCAAAATTTTAGGATGGTATAGGTGGCATATTACTACAAATAAAGCATTCTATATGCGATCTCTAAATTGAAGCATTTTGTTAAATTGACATCTAGCCGTCAATTTCTGTGAACTTTGTGTTCATAATGGCTGTTAGTGTTTTTAGGTTTGGCAGACATGGTCAAGATAGATTACATGGATTATATGACCAAAAAATCGTCCAAAATTAGTCCTGCCATAATGTGTTTTGTTGCCATCTGATAAACACGTATGTTATAAATACACGTAATTTCAAAGTCAGATCGATGGTGCAGTGGATATAGCTTTCTTGCCTTTCAACAAGGCGACCTCTGGTGTTTGATTCACCGACTATGGAAAGGTTATTATGGGGTTACCTGACCAACCACCTACTAGGTTTTCTTCAGGTACTCCAGCTTCCTCCCAAAATAAGACCACCCCCCACCCCCACCCCCACGCTGTAACATCCTGGGCAAACAAACAGACATTAGAAAAATGAAAATTGTAATGTTCTTCTACAACTTATTCAAATTTACATTTTACATCAATCAAATACTTCTGATGTAAAATGTAAATTTGAATAAGTTGTAGAGAACAATATCCAATTTTCATTTTTCTAATGTCTGTTCATAAACTTGTATGCAAAATATTTTGTGATCTCCTTTGAGCTGTACGTATCTCTGGTAAAACTTAAAGGTTTTAGAATTTTTGATAGGTTGCTAATTAAATAATTCTTATTTTGTTAATCCTAATGTCAGAATGACAGGATTTTAAAGGCTGCTCATAACTCTCAGGTTTCTGAAAGAAAAAAAATAAGATGTATGAAAAATTTTAGATTAGTGGCTGTGGTTTCTTCGTAAAATCTCTTCAGTGAAAGCATCAAGTTACTTTGTTGTCAGCTAATTGTCATTTCAAGGTTGAATCCAGGAGCAGGACAGATTTTATTACATTAATTGGTATAATGATCAGTATTGCAGATGAAAAAGAAATATCATATGGTTATGCTTTCCAAAAAATAACTTTCCAATGAAGTGTAAGGACACAAAGACGTTATTGTGGTAAGTCTACAAGAAGGCTTGCAGGAATTGTATTGAGATATTGCATCAATATATATATATAGTTTTCAACAAGGCATGCAAGATGTTGTTGGAGAAGTGAAATGTTTTATGAGAACCAACTGTAAAGACTGAGACTGGTAGATTCTTTCTAAGAAGAATATGTGTCAATTACAAGCTTCAGAAATTCAAAGCAAAAGGCATTAGCTTCATTATTTCACAAAAGTAAACATACATATTTTGGCACACTGGTACTTCCGGGCATGAAAAATATTTAAACAGATAAGCGCAACGATGATTTGACACACTCACAATAGCTGCTGTAGAAAATGAAACAATATACAATATCTGTAGTTAAATAAGCGGAATGGGAGCAGAGTTTAGGGAGGTAATTAAAATTTTGTGTACAAACAATTATTTAGATAAACCAAAGTAAACAAATCATATAATATAACAAACTCAAGCTCTGAATTCCATGTTTTTCATGAAGTTTAGGATATTTTGCTTCTCTTTGAATTTCTTTTTGATTTTTGATTCCAACAGAACTAATAAGTCTTATAGATTCGGCCTCGGGAAACTGTGGTGTCCGCATGATTGTATGACTGTGTTTCTCATTAACGACAACCTCCATGCTGTTTTGTAAAACCTGTGTGAAGGACAACCACACATTGCGACGGAGTGGTATGACGGGGCGTATTTTACATGGAGCGGTGGGGAACCACTGCCCTGAGGTACTACCAGGGAAGAATGTCTCGTTAGCACAGATATTAACCCATTCAAGGCTTTTAATTGGCTTGTTTATGGAGGAAATAATTGGAGATTCCTTATCTGGCCAAAATTCTACAACTGTTTTCCATTAATTATCACTCAAAGCTTTGTTGTAAACAAGACACTGTCACAGAGGAGAAGATTTAGTCGTTACTCCTGTTACTAGATTTGTCACGCTAAATGGTGGACGGGCTTAATTGGTAACAAACTGGAAACTGACAAACATTTGTTACGAAAAATGGTTTGTTTTACTGCGCCAATTCATTCTCCCTTCTTAATCGCATTGTCACCAGCATTCTTGAACATTTCTGGTGCGATAATGAAAATGTGGAGAGAAAATTAACACTGTTTAATGACATGCCAGTATTGAATATTTGATTTTGTGTCTTGTAAAATGTAACGGATGCTGTTTCTCTGCCAAAGTAGGAACACAGAAAGGTGTGACATCAAGACAAGTTTACACAATGTCAGGGGAAGAATCCCTCAAACCTAATCTAGTATTCCTGGCTTCAAGATCATTTTACGGGCCGCATGCGGTTGCCGAGTGGTTAAAGTGTTCCGACATTCTACAACTAGTCCTCCATATCTCTGGGTTGTGAGTTCGAAACCCATATGTGAGGCAGTTGCCAGGTATTGACCATAGGTCGGTGGTTTTTCTTCGAGTACTCCAGCTTTCCTCCACCTCCTAAAAACCAGTATAGAATCTCAATATAAAATGATAAAATCTTTTTTATGCCCCTGCCATGAAATGGGGGGGGGGGGCATATAGTGTTACCCATGCCCCTCCCATCCTGTCCTGTCCCATGGTAATTTAACCAGCTTATTTAGATAACTGCTGATCCGATTGTCATCATACTTCGAATACGTAATAAGCATGAAGAACTAATTTCATTTGGGGGAAGGGGGGCATTTATGTCTCACAGACATTTCTAGTTTTGTCAAATGAAAATGTGAGTATTCGTGTCTGATATTTAATTTGCCTTAATGCACAGAAAAAAATGAACTCATTCACCCCTGAAGACATATTTTAAACTTTTCCAATTTAAAAGTTGGAATACACTGGTAGTACATTATGAAGTTTCAGCGGTGAATGAGTTAGAAATATACAAAATTTAAGACAGATTCATGGCCGAGCACACATTTACACCGTTCTGTATTAATTGAGTTGTCTTCTGTATTTTCCCTGAAGTAGTGAACGCTGTACTGTTGGTGTTGGTCAGGTTGTCGCCGGTTCGTCGTTCAAAAAAATGTGTCAATGTAATTTCTTGAGTTCCTTTGGGAATATTAAACTCAAACTTAATACAATGCTTACTTACTGAAAGCAGTTGTTTGGGATTGCTCGTCAGGTCTGAAGGTCAAAGATCAAGGTCAATGTTACTATAAATAGAACTAGTCCAAACAAATGTTTCCATAAGGCAACTTGAGTTTCTTAGGTCTCTTTGATTCTTTTCTTTATAAAAAAGTGTTCTTTCTCGTTAAAATCTGTCTACTGGCCACACAGGCGACACATCCACTTTCGTGGAATTCTTATTTTCACATTTTATTTCAAAGAACTTTTGTTATTGCAATGTTTTGTAATCTCTCATGACATGATCGAGATGTTTTGTTATCATAGGAAAACTCTTCTGACATGCTAGAATGGTAATTATTAGAATTCTGTGGCGTGGCTTAAACACGTTTTGTAGGTAAACAGTTTGAAATATTTACATGTCCATATCATGTGGAGAATATTTAAGGCGTGAGTTTGGTATCAACAGAATTGTCCAAGGACTTGGCATTCAAGAAACTTGAGGTCGAGTAAACCTTTGTTTTAGAAAATATCTTGGCATTTTTTGCATTTTTCCGCTGTTCGTCAGGTTTTCTAAAACCGGGCTCAAACAAAGAATTGTCACAGGGACAATTCTGTAGACAAGACTCTGGCTGACTGCTGTGGGCATATGATGCTGTCAAATCTCACAGGACCCATCTTACTCAACTGTCTGTGAAATGAAGGGTCCTAAAATTAGATAGTCACTTGGAAAGTGGTTGAAAAATTCTGTTGAATGGTGCATTTGAGAGTTCATGCAAACATGCCGTGATTGTTTATTGTTTGCAAGGGGAAACAACTTGAGGTTTTCGGCCTGATACATTTGTAGTCAAGATTAACTCATTCAACCCTAAAATTTCACAATGAATTATTCCAACCTTTGAATTAGAAGAGTTCAAATGCAACTCAAGGGATGAATGAGTTAAAATATTATTTCACATTTGTAGTAGTGTGTTGAACCCTTTTTCTTTTGAATGTAGGCATCCAAAATGTACTAGTTATAAGTAAATAATGGCCGCAGGCAAAGTAATTGCCTTTATATCCATATTGTAGATATTGTGTATGAAATTGATCATTGTTCCTCAAAACTGTTTATTAAGATATCCTAGTTATATTTATTGGTATATATTTCTGTTAGGACGCGTACTAAAATGACAAAGTTATTTAAAGCAATCATGATTTTAACTTATTCCGAGTGATCTTCAAATAAAATGATTTGATATCACTGGTTTTGAAAGGTGCACAATTTGCCTGTTCTATTAGATTTATATTTCCCTTATATTCACACCAAAATTATAAGCTCTTTTATGACTTGGCTTATAGGAGGGACATTTCTACCACAATACGTTGTGTTATTCCATGCTCAGCCCATTGTGTAAACGTGCCAACTGTGGGATTTATTATTTCCGATATACTACTAGTGGTATATGACCTTATGGACTTTTGATTGGTTGAGAAATTGAACTTTGACCAGACATCACGTGGTTCAATGCCACGTGCGGAATGTTGAAGTCATCTTCATCACTTGGCTGGAATATACAAGATACTATGTTTTTGCGTATATACTGTAGTCCTGGCATACAAGGTGCTATGTTTTTACGTATATACTGTAGTCCTGGCATACAAGGTGCTATGTTTTTACGTATATACTGTAGTCCTGGCATACAAGGTGCTATGTTTTTGCGCATATACTGTAGTCCTGGCATACAAGGTGCTATGTTTTTACGTATATACTGAAGTCCTGGCATACAAGGTGCTATGTTTTTACGTATATACTGTAGTCCTGGCATACAAGGTGCTATGTTTTTGCGCATATACTGTAGTCCTGGCATACAAGATTCTATGTTTTTGCGCATATACTGTAGTCCTGGCATACAAGGTGCTATGTTTTTGCGCATATACTGTAGTCCTGGCATACAAGGTGCTATGTTTTTGCGCATATACTGTAGTCCTGGCATACAACGTGCTATGTTTTTGTGCATATACTGTAGTCCTGGCATACAAGGTGCTATGTTTTTGCGTATATACTGTAGTCCTGGCATACAAGATTCTATGTTTTTGCATATATACTGTAGTCCTGGCATACAAGATTCTGTGTTTTTGTGCATATACTGTAGTCCTGGCATACAGTGTGCTATGTTTTTGTGCATATAGTCTGTAGTTCCCTCCAGCTGTTTCCAACTGAGATTGTGGTAAAAACAGTTTTCCCCACGTTTATGCTAGATCATTTATCTGTCTGTTAGGTACATACTAGATCGTATGTATGTTTGTCTGTAAGATGTACACAAGATTGTATGTTTTTCTGTCTATTAGATATACTCTTGATTGTATATTTGTCTGTCTTGGTCCATATACGCTAAATCGTAATTTTGTATGTCCTAGCTCGCATCCTTGTCTGGAGTCATCTGTTGACATTGCTCGACACTCGCTATCAATGAGACAGGATCAGGAAGTGATTCAGATACACTAATCACTGACTATCAGGGGCCTACTAATCAAATCAACCGACTCGGTAAAAACAGAATTATACCTCCCTAATGGTGTTTCGACTTCACCTGACAACTTGCCGATCAAGATGTTGTTGTGATGTTGGATGCTTATCCGGTGTCGTGGAATTTCCCTCGTAAATCACCGATGACAACCCCTCAAGATCCTGATCGTCACACGTGATGCTGTTAAGCATTGGATGCTGTCTTGTACACGAAATGAACTCCGTCCCAAATCTAGGACAATTCTCTTGTACTTATAGGTCATAGCTTCCCGGAGTATGATCAACGTGGGACTCACGTTTCTAGCAAAGACATGTAAATACTACTTACGGAGGATACTGTGGGAAAAAAAATTAAATTACCCCCGTGAGCATTTTCATCAGAAAGAAAAAAAAGGCATAATTATGATAGATTCGAAAGTTTCCCTCACAAGTTGGTCATCTCGAGAGAGTTAAAGCCCATTTCATTAGGAAAAATTCCGCAAGATATGGTGTTGATGGCGTGATAGGATGGTGAACGATTTGACCTACGGAATGTCCCTCAGACAGCTACCGTATATCTCTTCGGCACCCACCGCAGTGTTTAAATACCACACTTTGCATTTCGTTAACAGGTTTTGCGGTATAAAGTTGGTTAATACTATTGACTAAATGTGTTCGTGGGAGTCCTAAGGGTTGAATTGTAATCACGCTAACGATTACAGCTAATGCTTTGTGCCGACCCAAACAACACATCCATGACAATGCCATGAGAATACTCTGTCGAGCTTTACTCTCTACTGACCAAAACAATGCTTAGACCACGCTGTTCGAATACGCCACATGGCTTATTTTCCCCGACGACTTTGTGTTTCATGACATCCTGTCTGGGCTTAACTGTCGCATTTGACAGATGAACAGACAAAGAATATTATAATGTCAAAATAACTTTCTTGGTTTTTTTTTTGTTCTGTTTTGGGGCTTTAATAATGTTGATAACAATAATAATGTTGATAACAATATGTTTTTGTTAATTTTTTTTCTTTTTGGTGATATTTTTAACAGTACCTATTTTAGCAGAAATTGTTTTTAAGGATTTAAAGTATGGTTTCAAATTTTTTTCGCATGATTAATAGTATAATTTGGAAAAGTTACATACAAAATAGAATATTTACAGAGCAATAGGTGTTAATGATGATTTCAAAAAAAAAAAAAAACACTCTTATATTACAGACACAACATATTAAAATATCAGAGTTTGTTGTATATTAAATTGTATCAATTTCACCATCAGATGGACTCTTCCTTTCACACAGTTTTTATGAGATATTGTCTGAGTGAAATTTTCATAATAAATACATGTACATGTCATATTTTGTAAAATCTATTTGGCTTTCACCAATATTGATGTCAAAGAAAAAAAAAGAGTAAAGAGTTTTGACAGATATCCACTATAAGGTGACAGTAAGATTGGCAATTGGCGTGATCAAATGATACGATACGATACTTTACCCTACTTATCGTAGGAATTGATTGGTCAGACCCTGACCACTTGTGGTCATTACAACACAGTGACACTGACGGTATCTGATATTTCTTTCTCTATATAAGTATTCGCACTGAATCGAATCTCAGGGTTCTAACGAAATAAGAATAATGTTACGGAATTGTTCGTAGGTCATTGTTGAAAATCGCCTCATGGGTTGTTATCATTGGCGATCGTGAATACTGATGGGCTCGTAGACTATTCGATACAGAGTCAGTTCCAGTTTACTTCGCCAACAATTACACAAGAGTTCAAGTGAAGCAGACAAGAACATTGTTCAGGTTCATGGACAAGTTTGACAGCTATGTAACACATAATATGATTGGTTGTTGAGATGTCAAGAAGTTCTGTTTTATTTGCCTTGATTGGTTGACACAAAGTGATGATGGAAATGCGAGCTGAATTGATAAATTACCAACAAGGGAGTTCACTCTAACTAGATCTGACAGGGTAGAGTGTGGAATCGTGAAGTAGGTAGACTGGCCTTAGAGAACTATTGGGTCAAAGACCTAGGTCATTCAAAAAACAGTTCAAAACGTTCTCATCACCCAGAGGTAGCTCTTTTTATCTGACCTAGTATATAATCTGTACTGGTGGAGTAGGTTTAGGGGAGGAAAATGGCTACAGAGGACCCTAGGGACCTGATTAGGCTTAGCAAAATCTGTACAATCGGTTTGGAGAGTTCAGGAAAAGGACATGTAACCCTTACATATCAGTTGATAGATCTTGGAACTGAAGTACTGATAGAACAATTTTAATCATCCATATATTTTGTAGACTGAATCAGGATAGAGCATTAACTGTTCTATCTGTATTATGGATTCAGAAAATATTCGTCATTTTAAGAAACTCACCAAGTTATTTAAAGAAAACTTTTATGAAACTTAGAGAAACTGTTTTTGACTTCATGATACAATTTGTTTGTATACAGTCAAACCAAATTATATAAGTTTGAATGTGGTATTTGAGGTTTGGCAGAACCATCGAATACTTTGAATTAAACAGGGTCTTTTAAAATGTAGTAGTTTGAGATAACAATAAAGGATTGACTGTATTTTCGTAACTTAAGTTAGAAACAGACATTTGAATTCATTTCTTTTTGTAAGTGAACTTTTTATCTCATTAGTTTGTTTTGTCCTAGAGGACCATTTCAGCGAACTTAAGAGTGACTTGTAAAAGTTCAAACCAGTTTTTTGATATTTGCTAAAATTATATTCCATAACAAAGTGGAATACATATGGGTTTTTTTTTCATTGAACAATTTTTTTCTTCATTTGATCATTTGAAAACACCTCTATCCTGAGAATCGCTACTCATGAGAAAGTCTCTGCACTTTCACAGCCAATTCCAAAATGCCGATAGTGTATCAATAACACAATCCATTACACTGTACCTGGGATGGGAATCAAGGGATTTGATTGGATGATGAATGTAGCGGGGTGACCTCTATCTATAAATAATGGCAAGGGGTAGCTGGTAGATCTAGAGTAAGAGAAGAGTACATCGGACCTCGACTACGCTAAAGCTATCGGCTATAACGGCACAAACTACTTTACAGTTATTAGAGAGATGAATGATATGAGGGACGGATACATCAGTCAATCGCTGGTATCGGCCGCTTATAGCCGTCAACATGAAAGTGAGGCAGAACTTTAGAAGAAGTCCCGAATGATTTTATAAAAGTTTCTTTTTTCGCAAACATAGACTAGCTAGGTCTATCGGTAATACTGGGTGGTTTGGTTTAATTTGATTGTTTTCATATCCTGTTAACAGCCATGGTCATTTAAGGAGGGCTAATGTGTATGTGATATGTCCTGTTAACAGCCAGGGTCATTTAAGGACGGCTGATGTGTATGTGATATGTCCTGTTAACAGCCATGGTCATTTAAGGAGGGCTAATGTGTATGTGATATGTCCTGTTAACAGCCAGGGTCATTTAAGGACGGCTAATGTGTATGTGATATGTCCTGTTAACAGCCATGGTCATTTAAGGACGGCTAATGTGTAAGTGATACGTCCTGTTAACATGCAGCCATGGTCATTTAAGGACGGCTAATGTGTATGTGATATGTCCTGTTAACAGCCATGGTCATTTAAGGACGGCTAATGTGTATGTGATATGTCCTGTTAACATGCAGCCATGGTCATTTAAGGACGGCTAATGTGTATGTGATATGTCCTGTTAACATGCAGCCATGGTCATTTAAGGACGGCTAATGTGTATGTGATATGTCCTGTTAACAGCCATGGTCATTTAAGGACGGCTAATGTGTATGTGATATGTCCTGTTAACATGCAGCCATGGTCATTTAAGGACGGCTAATGTGTAAGTGATACGTCCTGTTAACAGCCATGGTCATCTAAGGACGGCCAATGTGTATGTGATACGTCCTGTTAACAGCCATGGTCATTTAAGGACGGCTAATGTGTAAGTGATACGTCCTGTTAACAGCCATGGTCATTTAAGGACGGCTAATGTGTATGTGATATGTCCTGTTAACAGCCAGGGTCATTTAAGGACGGCTAATGTGTATGTGATATGTCCTGTTAACAGCCAGGGTCATTTAAGGACGGCTGATGTGTATGTGATATGTCCTGTTAACAGCCAGGGTCATTTAAGGACGGCTGATGTGTATGTGATATGTCCTGTTAACAGCCAGGGTCATTTAAGGACGGCTGATGTGTATGTGATATGTCCTGTTAACAGCCAGGGTCATTTAAGGACGGCTGATGTGTATGTGATACGTCCTGTTAACAGCCAGGGTCATTTAAGGACGGCTGATGTGTATGTGATATGTCCTGTTAACAGCCAGGGTCATTTAAGGACGGCTGATGTGTATGTGATACGTCCTGTTAACAGCCAGGGTCATTTAAGGACGGCTGATGTGTATGTGATATGTCCTGTTAACAGCCAGGGTCATTTAAGGACGGCTGATGTGTATGTGATATGTCCTGTTAACAGCCAGGGTCATTTAAGGACGGCTGATGTGTATGTGATACGTCCTGTTAACAGCCAGGGTCATTTAAGGACGGCTGATGTGTATGTGATACGTCCTGTTAACAGCCAGGGTCATTTAAGGACGGCTGATGTGTATGTGATATGTCCTGTTAACAGCCAGGGTCATTTAAGGACGGCTGATGTGTATGTGATATGTCCTGTTAACAGCCAGGGTCATTTAAGGACGGCTGATGTGTATGTGATATGTCCTGTTAACAGCCAGGGTCATTTAAGGACAGCTGATGTGTATGTGATATGTCCTGTTAACAGCCAGGGTCATTTAAGGACGGCTGATGTGTATGTGATACGAGTGTGCATGTTGGATGTGTGTGTATTTGGGAGGGTGTGGTATGTTCGTGTAAGCCTTCTTGTGATAGTCTGGATATTTTGCCGATTTAAAGTGCTACCACATTGAAGTATAACTGCCGAAGGCCCCAGCAGAACACCCCACCGGTCACATGACAATGGGTTAACCGGTTGTTCTTAACCTCCCATAATCTTCAGCGTCAAACTGGGAATAATAACAACCTGTTTTTTAAAGACTCTGGTATGTCTCATCCGGGGGACAGAACCCAAAGCCTTTGTCACAGGGGCGAAAGCTTAACTAAAGCTAATTGCCAAATGCAAGGTAGTGTTAATGGAGGCATTAGAAAGGAGAAATTTATTAAGAAAAAAAAATAAATTAAGTTGCCTCTTACGATCATGCAGTGGGGGCAGCAGGTGCAATTCTTATGCCCGACCAGCAGAACAAACATAATAGTGGCTTGTGTTAAAGCCGGGATTAAAATGTAAAATTGGTTATTTTGTAAATAAGTTATTTATATACAACAAGATTATCTTAATTTTCTGTCATTAAGCTCATTCATCCCTAAAGACACATTTTAACTCTTCCAATTCAAAGGTTGGGGTAGCTCATTATGAAATTTTAGGGGTTTATGAAATAAATTGACAACTGCTGTTTGAAAGTTTAGTCACTCTACATATTTAACAGGAGAATTTTTCCAGTTAAAAAAATCCCTCTTGGTGAGCCGTTTGTACTCGTTGAATGATTATTGCCCGACCCTCGTCCATCCCATTGAAGTGTATATGTACCTAAGTAAACATTTAAGTTTTTACCCTCCCTTTGTTTAACGTCTAACCTAAACACAATAGATAAAAATGTCAGGACCTCGTATATTACAGGTTAATGCATTCCCAGACAGATGATGCTTCAATTAACCAAACCCGTGTGTCATCGGCTAATAACGTACGCTTTTACAAAGGTGATGCAACTCCCTATCAAACCTAAACGAGAGCTTGGTCCGGGGCATGTTTTGATTCAAGGATGTTGAATTGAGTAATGCCGCAAAAACTACGAGTCATCACCACATCAATGTAATGCTGCATGCTTGTAGTCACGATTTAAGCGCAATTGACTTGAAGATTTAGAGTGGCGGAGGTTCTGTCAGATAGCGGGAGGCGGAAAGGGAGCAGTCATTTCACTCCCTCAATTTGACATCACTCCATTAATTGTTTTGTCGATTCTATGCCTCGGTGGTTCAAACAGCCGCCTATGAGATAAGTACATTTCATTGATAAAACTTGCTTATGTAAAAGACATGATTCCTTCATAATCTTGGTTTTCCGCTGAGGCTAGTTTATGGTGGTGTGCGTGCATTGTGGGATTGCAAATGCCAAGTTAATGTTCGGTTCTGTGATGTAGTGACGTACAAAACGACTGACAGTTCGAGATCAGTCTGCGTTATATTTTGTGGTGTGGCTGAAAAAGACGTAATTCTGGGCTTGCGTAACTAACAATGTATTATTAACCCACGCTTATACCCAACCAATCCATAAGTATATATTAGCAAGCTTCACAAAACAATTTGAAAAAAAAGAAAATCCCAAGTAATTGAAAACAGATGCAAAGAAATATTATTTTCCTTGTAGTAAAAATTCAACATTTATCTTTGTCATATTTTGTTGATTATAACGTATATGATTTTGAAAAATATTAATAAAATAGTACACATGATTGAGTTTTGTATTGATTCAGTGTTAAGCTGACAGGACAGGAACAAGAACACAAGGTTGCGGTCTGATTTGTGATAAGTTATAATTGTAGAGATTGATCACTGTCGGCCCAGGGTGCTAAGTTAAGTCAAACCCTCACCAATGTATTGGATTTCTCTTCCGTACCAGAACTTGTGGCTACTTAAGGAAACACCAACATCTAGATCTAGACCACAAGGAAATACGATAGGAACCTTCACTCTCAAATCCATTATCACTGATAGAAAAAATCTTGAAAAAACGACCCAATCGTTAATAGAAAAAATTGGAGTTTCCTTGGCCTATCCCCTATGGCTTCCTTGAAAGTATCGTTCACAGTCAGCAATCGAGGGTGATCTCGTGACTTTTGAAAATGAAGGTTTTATGTGTTTTTCTGTGCTCATTGTGTGTTGGTTAAGGTGGTGGGTTTGCGTTCCTAGGGCTTTACGGAACCCCATGCCAGTGCACTAATTTTATTCCTGCTTTTCATTAAAAAAAAAAGAATTATATACATTGTACATAGAGGATATCTAGCAGTATCATCAGTAATACCAAATATGTTTCATGAGTGGGGCTAATATTTTGATATTTTTTTTACGTGTGTGAAATCTGTTTATTAGATTTTTATAGCAAATCTACATAGGCAGCTTTTAAGTTCCCAAATGTTGTTTGTTAGCAGTGTTTTGATTGGTCAAATTGGGAAAAAAATATCACTTTTATAAAGTTTTATAGAATGGAATCACAACATATTATATGTTATATGTTAACAAATATCACTTTTATAGAATGAATGTTTTTTTTCGATATTTCACCGGTAAAAATGCAGTAGAAAATATTTCAAAATATCATCATGATAATATGGAAATGCAAAATCAAGAGGAAATATATTGTTAAGGATTTGTTAAAATTATTACAAATAAAAATTATTTTACTTCTCCCACAAACTTACAAAAGCAGGAATATTCGCTCAACAATCTTGAAAAAAGCGACCGTGGATGACTTTGACATCGTCTTTAGTCTTTGTGTGACATGGCAGATTGTCAAAAAAAAACCTTTAACATTGATCACCGTCACCATGGCAAAGAGCTATTGCTGTACCATTAGCCATTTACAGGAATTGTCTATATATAATCTCCCTACCTAATTAGTATCTCATAATCAATTTAAAAAAAAAAATTGTTGTGTAAAAAAAATTTATTAATTCAGAACAAAGTGCAATTATAAGTGTCATGCCTGATTAGCGAAACCCAGGGGCATAGCATTGTCATGTCTAGTTAGCCCTGCTCTTACAGTGTTCTGCCGTTGTTCCACTGTCGCTCCACCAATAGGGATTAATATGATGTCATTCATATCTCCACCGAACCAACAAGACAATGAGATTTTGTATTTCTCGGAGCGTTGATGCCGAAACATGTTTGGTGTAATGGTTTACGGTTTCATGATGTAGTCAACGAGCAGCTGTATAATGATAGTCATGTTTCTGGGCCCTTGTTTGTTGTGGAATTGTATGCCACCCTTGTTTACGATTCCATTCCCATTTATCAGGCACTTGGTGTATACGTGGCAGTCCAATTAACTAGGTATCCATAATCACAGATGGAAATAATGCCGTTAGTATTGAGCCCGCCTGAGAACATACTTTATCGCAACATGTATGTCGTCATATCTGATTCCTCGTCGCACAAACGCACCGAGCATGTATTGGACGTGGTTCTCACGGAGGAGACAGGAATATACAATAATGACGGAGAGATTGATGCTCAATAGAGATTAACAGAATAGAATGAAGGAAAAAGAAAAGATCTATGACCAGCTTGGTATTGAGAGATATGCTACAGGCACATAAACCATCGCCGAAGTTTTTGCAACTTCATATCAGAAGTTGCGCTTTTGTATGAAAGTACATATTAAATTTACATTTGTAAAATTTTGAATCGCCTTCCGGCAATTTCTGTGATGTTTTTCCTTTGTAAAAGTATACATTATTTTGAATGTATACAGATACGATCCCCAAATACCACACACTGACTACAATGCCTGGTGTGTGCTTGCGGTGCCATTCACTAATCGTAAGTGGTCCTGATATAGGAAATTCTTGTTCAGAAGAATGTTACAACACTGCAGTCATTAGAAATCCATTAGAATCTGTTAAATGAAATATGTCATCTGTCTTCATTACAGAATGCTGTAAATATAGATCTTATAAGTAAATCTGGTTGTATATGTAATCTCTAAACTGCACTTAATAAGTACAAACTTACTAAATTAGTCTTGGTATACTATAGTTGTTACGATTCTCTTTAACATCAAATGCTACGTTTTCATCCTCCATTGTGCTTCTAAGGAAATTTCCTGTAAAATGTCATGTTGACATGAGATCCGTAGTAAAATGTTATGATATCTGTTTGCTAGGAAACTTTTTAGGAGTTTGTCCTTTTTATGATGAAATCTATGTTTTCTCTTTGTTCGTTTTGTCTCCCAATATTATTTCATAACTAATACGGAAAAATTTACATATTTTAGCGGTGATCTTATTTAGCTTTCCTCTAAATTTTGATTCACAGTACAAATAATAGTTTCTGTATATTGCTTTCTTCAACATGTATTGTAGTGCGTCAATTTATCAATGCGCTAAAATTTGAGTGCACCAATTTAATGATTATGTTTACAGTATATAACTTGGCAAAATAAAGTTCAAAAGTTGCTGTGGTGATGAATTTGAAAATGAAAGTTGAATTGTGGCGAAAATTTCCTGGAATGCAGTATGTAATATATATACAGCCTACCCGTATATATACACAATAGCAACTGTCACACTGAATAATTCATTTCTTAGCCTTACCATATTGTGTGACAAGTTTTCTTGATCCAGCATTATACGTGGGTGGAGATAAGCAGATTTTCTGCAAACAGGCGACAATTATATGACGTCATCATCAATTCGCATGACCAGAGTTACTTAGCAAGACTTATGCGGAAATAAGACTGTTACTTTAATGTTCAAATCAGAAAAATGGGTGAACACGTTTTGAAAGTAAAATTTATGTCTGAAGATCAATCTTAAGCAAATAATTATAGGTATTCTCATAAAATACTGTAAATATAAGTAATATTTATCCATCAAAGTCAGACTTATTTTTCTTCTTATACATGTATATCATACTTGCCAACTTTTTGAAATTCCTATGGGGAGGTTCTACATGCGAAAAATTAAAACATAATAGAAGATATGTACATACAACCTATAGAGAGAGACTTGCCTCTTAAAACAATATATTTTGAAATGAAATCATTTGATCTTTAAAGAATATACGCACCAGTTGAGTAATTTCACTGGTCGAAATAAGTAAAAGTATGGGAGATTCCGAAGTCTACAGTGGGGGGTTTGTTAAGTATGTTATATAGACGAGACGTTTTTTCTTTTTTAAACCAAAGTCTCGAGGTAGCCTAAAATCTGTTTACTGTAATAGACTGGCCTGTCATAGTGTTTTCATCCCCTGTGTAGACTTAATAAACCAAAAGTAAATATAATATTCTCTTTATTTAAACCTGCCCCTGTTGAAGCTAAATTAATGCTTAATTTTCATGGGCGCTGCCTGTAATGATATTGAGTCGCCAGACTATCACCATTGAATGCCTGAAGGGGCATTTGGAAATTATGATACTGTATTTGCCTTAATTATAGCACCCCTCCCCTTCTACAGAAGTATTTAAATTATTGGGCGCCCCAGGCAATCGTGACACAACTAAATGATTCTATTTCATGTTACAGTAAACCTCAATGCAGTGCACATGTTTACAAAAAAAATCACAAACAAATATTGGTAATATGTGTACAAATTGTTGGAAATTGATGTCACACATAATGTCAGTATTCCACATTCTTGTCATAATAATACATTGTACTTATTGATTTTATACAAACGTCATTTTTCATCCAGATCCTAATTTTGTTATCCTATTAAGCGCCCTTTTGAAACTAATTGTTAAGGCAAGACGCCTGAGCGCTAAATACGGCGATTACGGTATTCCCTCCTCAGAAAATCTGGACTTAGGTACAATGAGATGGCAGTGACTGGTTTGTGTCCTACCTGCTACAAACAGTCTGCCTGGAAAGTATATTTGGAAATATTATGCGCCTCCTTAATGATTTTCAATATTGACGTCAATCATATCTTAATAAGATAACTTCATTATGGTATTTGAAAACAGCTTGTGTCGTACTGGATATGCATGTTCAATTTTCCGAACACCCTGACTGCTAGAGTGAGGCTTATTTTAGGACTCGTGCACTTATTAAACTTAGTGAGGTTCTTCAAACTAAACAAAGCTGATTTACTTTTCTGTAACGAGTTTCAGCTGAAATCTCTTACGAAGGTAAAAAGTTCAATTTTTTTTACAAGGTGTTGAAGAGTTTCAAAGAGATTTCATCATGTCAGAAACTATTGATGCATTGCGAAGAAAAATTGAATGAAGTGTTTTGAAATAATATTTCCATGACTGAAATATGTAGCAATGTTGATTGTTAATACGTATACCAGCCCATTATGGGGAGGATCGAGGTGGTAAGATTTATAAAGTTTGATAGATTGTGGATACCAATAAGGCGGGTGATTCCAAAGGATGCCGTAGTTTGGTTTTGCTGTAATTTCTGTCGTTCGTTGAACGTGTTTGGTCGTACTGAAATTTCATGTAATTTCTGCTCCTTGGTAGACTTCATAAAGTGATAGATAAATAAAGCTACAAATGCTTATCGGTTGTTATTCTTCTGCTTGGTCAGTCACTGACGAATATTTGGGTTGAGTCGACCATTGTCATTCGGTCTTTTTCTCTTGTACTTTTACAAGGGTCTCCATGTAAATCTTTCCTTTGTTCATATTTGCCCCTTAAGATTTCATTGATTTTGAGTACCGTAATTTCCTGCGTATTACCCGCACCGGGGTTTAGCCTGCGGGATGTAAATTAAGGCATTTGTGGGGCTTTTGTAAAATAAATTCCAGATAACCCGCACTGGCAGATTGCCCGCGGGTTATACATAAATTATTGTAAATATATATGTTTATGTGTATAACTAAAGCTCTATATTATCTTATCAATGATATATTTTGTTAACAAATAGCGTAGATCTACATATTGATAAAAGTGAAACATTTAACAAAGTAAAGCCCGCATTATTTAATAATTTGGTTTTAAAAAACACAGATAATCCCACCGGTAGATAGCCTGCACAAGGAATAAAATGTATAGCCTGTGGGCAATACACAGGGAATTACGGTAATGATTATGGTTTTGTTGAAACTTCGACCTTCTCTGATCAGGGTCAAGACTATGCAAGGGGAGTTAATCTACTATTTTTTCTAAGTTCTCAATGAAAACATTTCAGAATTTTGTGTGATCAAATCTTACACGTATTTTAAGATTGATCAGTTATACACAAACCATATTTGTTCAAGTAAGCATCCTGTTTTCTTAAAAATTAATAAGAAGCAAAATGAATACAGATCCTTTTAAGATTTTCAAAATATGCCACTGATAGATACTTTTTGTTGTGAGTTTGTAAATGATGAAGAGGTAATGGGATGTTTGCATCAGAAAAAAATTTGCAGTGCTTCAATGAATTGAGGTGCGTAATGGGTTAATTACGGTAATGTTTTTATGTTTTCACATTTTCATAGACAGTGTGACAATTCAATGATCAGTGGTTTGAATTATTGTGAAATTCACTCAAGCATCACTGACTTGAATTCATTTAAAAAGAAAATCGACACAAATATACTAATTATAAATGACAAATACAAAGGCTGAATGTTATTTTTTTTTTTGTAAATGAAAGTTGTTTATTTCACAAAATATCTTGTCAATAAATATCTCTGATCTGTTTTGTACATTGAGATTAAATCAGTATTTTCTGAGTAGGAGGTGAACAGCGTGACTCTGGAATTCTCGTCTGAAATACAATAACGTATTGACTTCTTAAATTGCAATGAGAATTAATCCTCATACAAAATCTTCTAATTTACAGTAAAACCTGAAATACTGAATTATTTGTTAGCAAACCTCCAGTAAAACCTTGTTAGTCAAAGACAGGTGGTATTTTGGGGATTCCATTTAGGATTTTTAGGTCGTCTGACCCGATCTATTCGCATTGCAATTTTTCCTTTTGTGAAATCTTTATCGTGGTACATGTCAAGACTAACAAGGTTTTTTTTCTGTAAGGATTTATAACAAATTATTATACAAGTTACACAAGACTTATTATTACAAACAGCTCTTGAGAATTATTCATCAAGTATTTCAATGTTTATGATTTCGTAAAAATTAAAACAGTAATATAATTGATTTTTTAAATGTATAAATTATACTATGAATAAAATTTAATGATGATGTTTTTTTCTTTTTGTGTTTAAACTTAATAATTTGGCATAATTTTCATTTCTGAAATAAAAAAAGTTTTCTGTTTTAGTGCCCATCAGGATATACAATAATCTATTGAAATATGAAAATTTTCAAATGTTTTTCATGCCAATATGCAGGAAATCTGAACCTTGTTCCATCTTAATGTTCCAAGTAGTAATAATTTTGAATTTTGAATTTAATTTTAATCTTTTAAAATCCATCAACAACAATATGAGCTAGAAAGTCTTAAAATAAAATCTGTGTAATGTAAATGGTTTCCCATGCCACAGTAAATTTTGGATAAAATGTATGACATTACAAAAAAGTTGCCTCCCTTGAATATGCATGATGGATTGTTCTTGTAAATATGCATGAAATATCCCAATAGGAAATGACATTACTGTAAAACATACAAGTTTCAGTATTATGATTCAGGAATATTATACAAAAATCTTGACAATAACTAAAACACGATTCGTAAGCTTCCTACTTGATAGACAGTAAGATTTACATAAACGACATTTATTTGCAAATTTTAACACAGTTGCTAGTGGATTTGCTCAATAAATCTGCATGCTCACAATGCCTAGATACTACACGTCCTGTATAATTATGGAAATTAATGTTAAAAGTCCTGAAAAAAAAATAAAACTTCAGTTTCACCATCAGACTAATGTTATTCTGTTGATGTGATAATGCTTTGAAATACTTGTGTAGTATAATGTAATGATTAAGGAATTATTGTAAAAATAGATACAAAATTCATATGAAATATAGCACTTCCTTTTTACTTTGCCATGCACTCGCGGGGTAACCATAGACACGCTTCATCCTGCTGTGTCACACCCTTACTCATGCAGTCATATAAACAAAGACTTCCTCATACACCGTAGCCATGGAGATGAAGATTGGAATAGCTAGCTTTCTCTTGTACCTGTTAACACTGTAACTATGGAAACAAAGACTGAAATAGCACTCCCTTGTACCTTAGAGTCTACAACCATAACCATGGAAACAAAGATTTGAATAGCACTTTTGTACCTTGCCACACTGTAACCATGGAAACAAAGACTGAAATAGCACTCTCTTATACCTTAGTTACTGCACTGTAACCCTGGAAACAAAGACTGAAATAGCACTCTCTTATACCTTAGTTACTGCACTGTAACCATGGAAACAAAGACTGAAATAGCACTCTCTTTTTCCTTAGTTACTACACTGTAACGATAGAAACAAAGACTGAAAAAGCTCTCTCTGATACCTTAGATACCACACTGTAACCATCAAAACAAAGACTGAAATAACACTCTCTTATACATTAGTTATCACACTGTAACCATGGAAACAAAGACTGAAATAGCACTCTCTTATAGCTTAGTTACTGCAGTGTGACCCTGGAAACAAAGACTGAAATAGCACTCTCTTATACCTTAGTTACTGCACTGTAACCCTGGAAACAAAGACTGAAATAGCACTCTCTTATACCTTAGTTACTGCACTGTAACCATGGAAACAAAGACTGAAATAGCACTCTTTTCATCTTACCAAACACGTTGACCATAGAAATAATTGTTGATGCACATTGTAGCTATAGAAACAAAGGCATAATATACAGCACTAAAATCCTGTTTAATTTCTTCAGATTTTAATAAATATTAATACTGGAAATTATATTTTCATTCGACTTCTTAGGGAAATATCATGCAATATGTGTCTTTGAATATCTCCATGAAGATTTATTCAAACTCAATGAAAAAGGAATGTGTGTATTGTTCCATTTCAGATATGGTAAAAATACAATCACATAACAGTTAACAGTACTACACATTTGAAGGCTAATATTGTGAAGTTTCCTCAATTATTGTCATAATAGATTTTTTTTTTTAAGAATTCATTTCACTTGCAAAGCCCATGCTCTGGCCCAGATTGAACACAAATAGAATGTATGATTCAAAACACTTTTTTTTTTGAGTTACTGATTAAAATTTTTGATATGATCAATCCTCGTTATCTGGAACTCATGTAACTCGAAGATCCTGTTTTCAAGTATTTTGTCGGTTCGGCCAGACTTTACTGTAAGCATTCAAACTCACTTAACTTGAATTTTTGAATACCTGGATGACAAAATATTTTCAGGGTCTCAAGCTCGTTGGCTTTGAAATAACCAGGTTTGTCTGTAAGTTGGTTAAAGGCTGGATAACTTTACTGTACAAATTCTAGTTTTAAGTATTGGTTTAAAGTCAGGTTGAGCTTGACGTAAAAATCTCATTAAGTATGAAATAGAAAGCTGTTTGATCATCACTGGCCTTACTTAACAGAACATTAGAAGATAATGGACACAAGAAAGGTACAACACATATATCTATTGAACACATTCAACCCCACATTTAAAAAATCGATTTACCCAGACTTTGATCTGGTAAAGTTCAACTGTGACTATAGGGGGGATATCCTACAGGCTACACCACATGCTCCCTAGCATACTCTGTACCCAGTACATATACAAACACTACCCAGTACATTATACAAACACTGAGGGTCCTGCTCAGTGTATGGTCTGCCCGCAGACCAAATGGTAATGTCTAGCAAGTTCAAGGTCATTGCATTGTAAAATACTGTAGAAATTTTAAAGCTTTTACACATGTTTGTCCTTAAAAATGATTAAATGTTGCTATAAATGTAGATCTTGTTGTTGAAAATTTGATATATATTCTATTTATTTACAGGAAAGAACATAATGTCAATATATTTCCAGCTTGAAGCAGTCTAGCATTTAAGTTTGATTGTAGCCATATACTCTAACATGGAAACTGCCATGGTAGCCTATCAGTAATTCCAATTCCTTTAACATAAAACCACATAAAATTTAGCCATCAGAACAATCTCATCATCTTTTTCTTCATTAATTTTTTTTTTTTTTGCAATCTTGTGTAAAATGATTGTTTTCTCACTTCTAAGTCTTGTTTTTGATTTCAATTAATTATCCTGAAAGATATATTTGCATTTCAGAAATTTCGTACTTTTGCCAATGTCCATGTTTTCACAGATTATAGAACTACTTATTTTACGCACACATGACCTTGAAATTGAATAAGCATGCAACCTCTATTTTGCCAGTTGATTTCAATCATGCAGTAATCCTGTGCATTGATTGGCTAAGCCACCATCACCTCATTTAAATAATGTTCACCTGGCGTCGTCCTTTAGGAGAACTGTCATGGTGTTCCTTCGGTCCGTATTTAGCTGCGACGCCGCAGCGTAACTGATAGCGAGGCTATCCATACGTAATCCGCCACGCTTACACAGGTGACACTTTAGAATGCGGATGAATGTTCGACGAAAGGCTGTGTTGAACATGGTGTATATGATAGGGTTAGCAAGAGAGGCGATATATCCCATCCACAAGAACACCGACATCATTTCGGGCGTCAACGCCCACATACACGAAGAGCAAGATACTGAAAGGATGTTCACAATGAAAAATGGCGTCCATAACACAACGAACACTGCGAAAATAATCCCTAACACTTTTGATGCCTTCTTCTCGTTAGATGTAGCTTTTTTAGATAAAATCTGTTTCATGCCTTGAGACTTATTGAAACGTTTCAATAGATACTTGATACTTTTTTTGGAAGGGTCATGTCGTTTGAAGTAGACATGCTCTGGCGACTCTCCGCTTGGTCGCCTACTGTCATCGCTGATACAGTGGCCGTTGCCGATGGCTGTACCGTTACACTTTTGTAGAAGTGGCATGGTGGCATCTTGTGGCACACTGAGCCGGTACATGTGGAATGAGCTCGGATTGAGGTTTATGGTGAGAAACTCGGACGACGACGAAGACTCCATATCGTCGACTGATGAGTCGTACACCGTTGGACGCATAGTATTGTAGCCTCCATCTGGTAATTGGCTGTGACTATACACTCGGTAGCTAACATCAGCTTCTCCTCCGTCAGGAATGTTACCGTGGCTGGCCGACAGTTTCCTCGGAGATCGCTCCTTATTTGGAGATTGTTCCTTACTTGGAGAGCAGTTTGCGCACTCCCTGTTGGGGGAGGAATGTTCTTTACCTGGTGAACCACACCCGTCCTTTAAGCATTGGTCCATTTCTCGTTGGATTTGGAAATAGTGTTGCTTCCACTCCTTGAACTTGAAATCTCGTGTGAGGTTGCCGCAGCTGTGAAACTGGACCGTGTCTGACAGCCTTTGGGGTGAGGACGCCATACTTTTATCGAGGTTAGGCACGTTATTGAACGAGGCGGCACAGTGGAGAGTGTGTCGGTTACGTTTCAATGCCTTTGCTTCCCTATCAAATTCACACTGACATACATCCAGTGTAGCTTTTTCATTTGTTTGAGAGCTACATTGACACAGGTTTGGTTTAGAACCAGAATCTTTTTGCATTTCACACGGACACATATGAAGTGAAGGGCTGAGGTTTTCCCGTTCTTCACGCTGACAAAACTGGCATTTGGACGAGAGTAAGTCCGTCTGTGAATCACACTGGCAACTGTCGTCATCCGACGGATTTGAGATATGAATCTCCAGACACGACATGGAGGCCGACCGATTTGTCTCCCCTTTGTATGGAGTATTGAGCAACTTGTGGTCAGTCTCTTGCTGTTCCCTGTCCTGTTGGATGTCCGAGGACGGGAGCGGGTCATACTGGCCCCGCGGATCCGTCGTGTCCTGATTAGACAGATTTGGGCTCAGGTTGTCTTGTTGCGATAGAATCCCAGCCAGCATTGTCGCATCAGTATCACTATTATTACCTAAGCTCACCTTACGTGACCCATCATCGCTAGGGGGAGATAACAACGTCCGTATCACACATCGGTTATCTCCGTACCGATTACGTGGTCGGTAATTGTTCGACCGTTCTATATTCTTCATGAGAAGTTGGTTTTTCCAAAGTATTCGGATTGTTAATACATATGTTATAAGCATAATAGTCAGAGGGATGTAAAAGGCGAAAATTGATCCGTAAATCACAAAATCGGCCACAGTTGGCGCACACAATCCATCGTTGTACACATTTGTTGTGTCCTTGGCCCCGAATATGAATATTGGACTACTAATAGTTATAGATACTATCCATACAAAGAAAATTTTCAAAACCACCATCATCTTCGTCTTGTTGCGTCCGTACCGCATAGGGTACTTGAGCGTAAAGTAACGATCCATCGACATGGTACACATATGCCAGATTGAGGCTGTACACATCAGGACGTCCACGGCAACCCAAAATACACATACGCCGGCATTAAATGGGAAGTAACCTGGAATTAAAAACAAGGGAGATAATTTAGTTATAGAATAAAAATATGAAATGTGCTGAACTTATATGGAATAGTATGTGAAGGTTTGGTGCTGTTTCATCAAATATTAATACTGGAAAAATATGGTAATAAATGTGTTCTGTTTGATTTATTGTAAGTGGAGCAGTTTACATAACAAAGTACAAATATTGTACAGAGATTATTGAAATTAATAGGAACACACACAAAGGCTGTTTTTATACGTCCTCTGAGCAGTACTTGTTTAATTTCCTATATTTTGATTTAAGGTATACATTTAGCTGGCATCCGATCAGCAAACTTTAAATTGGACTGAAACTGTATTAAATTGTCTGTGTATTGGTATTAGTTTGGAAATACATTCAATTTTTTATAAGCACATTTTTCAACGTAATTTAATTCGTTGGAGTTCTAGCACTTAACTGATCACTTTCATTGCAAATGAAATTGTAGCCTAGCTATGTATTAATTTGATTTTAAGCTGAAGTTTTGTAGAAAACGTGACGATGTATAAGCTACTGACTCACTCATAATCCTCGCTTTCCTAAATAAAAAACCCATTTATTAAACAGTGGTGCCATTTTTCAGCTTTGTGTCGTTATAAATGCGATAGACTTCCCCTGAGATCCAGTAGGAAGGGTGTAGGTTTATAGGGTATTGACTTAATTCAGGTAGATCTCGTATACATGCGGACTCCCCGGGGATGTATAGCTAATGTTCGTTGTTTTTAGTCGGTCACACCATGTGGCCTTAACATGATACTGTATGCGAGATAATTTTCATTGTAGGATCATTTTGGTGGTTTGGCAATATAATTCATAACATCAACATGATAGAAAATAAATCGGTGAAATGTAAGAAACTGTTAGAAATGTAGCATTCTGCTATGACTAGCCCTCCTGCTATGACTAGCCCTCCACCAATAAGTGGTGTGCTCGAGGGGTACTATGGAGCAGTTGCCATGTACTGGCTGTTGGTTGGTGGTTTTTCTCCGGGAGCTTCAGCTTCCCTCCACCACCTTAACCTGGAACGTCCTTAAATAACCACATAGCTGTTAAAATGACATTAAAACACAAATAAACAAACAAGAGTGGGAGGTGACTGAAATTGTTTCAAAAAACTAAAAAAAAAAAACAACATTTTTTTTATTCAGACTGACCTAGCTGTTATGATCCACAATAACTAGATCATTGGACAACAGGATGAAGATTTTTAGTTAATTTGAGTTTGGACTTAAATAAAAG
This sequence comes from Mimachlamys varia, assembly GCA_947623455.1. Lineage (NCBI taxonomy): Eukaryota > Metazoa > Mollusca > Bivalvia > Pectinida > Pectinidae > Mimachlamys > Mimachlamys varia. Next base: position 10,042,351 of record OX392541.1, on the reverse strand, counting down.
AAAACTTAGATCGAGACAAGACAATCCGGCCCGACCCTCATCAGAGGATTAATTGTTGGCCTGATTCAACAAATAAGCCTGGTAGAAGAAGAAGAAGAAGTTTTGATAGAGTTTGGTAAATTTCAATATAATGATGGAGACTTCATATTTAGAGCTTTGCAGAATTGTGTGAAACAACTTTTGTAGTAATTTATTGTAATTAGCAATTTCGAATGGTTTCATGCTTTTGGGAAATAAATATCTATGTTTTAAAGTCGGCTGTAATGGAGTTTTATGGTCATATGGTTTGGAATGTTTCCCAAGGTAATCTGTTGTCATGTAATATATTGGGGCTGATCATGTCAGCTCGTTAGTGACTTTAATGGTCTCGCCTGACATATAACTATTTGTTTACAGGTAAATACTGCACAGGTATATAAACACATAAACAATGATAAGTAGATCGGAAAATGATATGCGTAATAAAATAAAATATGTGTGTAAGTTTTTGTAACATCGCTATACAGTGAAGGAATGTGTATCAGACAAAGTAATGGAATGTCTATTGATTATAACTTTTATTTCACCCTCGGCTTTTAATTTCATTCCGAGATCTTATTCAGATGAACATTTATTACCATCAGAATACAGATAATTTTTTTTTTTTTTTTTTTTTGAGAATCTTTGCATTGTTTTGATGTATTTTGCACAAACAACTGCCTAAATAACTAAAAATAAAGAAATGAGTGAAGTCGTAGCAAGGGAAAATAAAGAAAAAATATGAATGGTCTTAAAATGCTGTTGATTTCTCCAGATAGCGTATTGATTCCGCGATCTGACACGCCCACATTTATTTGATCGTGATCTAGTACAAGTTTAGCGTGTCTATATGGCTTTCTAAAGAGCTATCCCTCCCACATCTCTATTATAACTACAAATTATAACCATCGATATTCTCCGCAAAAATTATAAATAAATAAAGGTTGGGATGGCGTAAACATTCCTGTACGTGTTTTATTATATATTTACTTTTTCGTATTAGCATGCTGTTGACATGAAATGAATATTAATGGGGAAAAGTAATCGCAATTATTAAGATTTAGTCACTTGGTGTGAAATTGCTATCTATTAACGAGAAGGAGATGGGTTTTTCATTTTCATTGATGTGTAACAAACACGTGTTGACTGACACATAATAGAATATTTCTGGGATCGGCAGATGTTAAGAATTTTTTTTTTTTTTTTTTGCTGTTGATTATCAAATATTTGTGTCACTCACACAGATAGAACACTAGAGTGTATAATGCGAAGGGCTATGTCATTAAGTCTCCAATCCATCTCGTTGTGACGTTTATCCATCAGTCATATCATTTCCAATCCTGTATTGCCTGTCGCTTAACAGTTTTGTACGGAAGTCTAGATGCTTAATTTTTGTGTTCATTAATTATGACTCAAATATGGAACAATGTTGGCTCATTTCGCCTAAAAACCGAAGAAAAATCTCCATTAGTAGAAATTTTCCAAGAACCAACATCCTGCCAAGTTTATAAGAGTGTTGTGATTCATCTATAAAGTTTCAGGAAAATACCTTAAGAGGTAAACGAAGCCCTCTTAAAAAAATAAACAAAAGAATAGAAAAGAAGTGGAACAGCTTTCGAAGCAAGGTTTTCCAATCAGTATATCTTTCTCTACTTCTCCTTAAGCCAGATTTGAACCTTACTACCAAATCAATGCCTTGGTAAGCCCATTTCAGAATAGTCGAGTTGAATGAGTTGAAAGTCAATAATTAGTTCTCACTGACATGTAGAAGTGAAAAGGTGAAGCATTTTGAAAGGTGTCGTTTTGTTTTCAAGTGATGCTATCAAAAAAGAATTTAGCCCACCTCTGCACCTTTACGAAACCCACCTTTCCAGAGTTAATTCATACCTCATTCACCCCTGAAGATACATTTGGACTCTTCCAATTCAAAGGTTGGAATAGTCTATTATGAAATTTCAGGGGTGAATAGGTATAAAAGCAGGGGGGAAAAAATCAGTTTCAAGCACAACTTATGTGAAGTTGAAGGCTAGCTTTTTTGGCTTGTCTATTTTGAAAGAAAAAAACATACGGTTACAAGTTTCCATCAGAAAAAACTTATACAAAATATTGCAAAAAATTACCATCTGTATAATGTAAACCCCACAATACCCTATCATTCTTAGGCTGATGTGAAAAACAGAATAGATTCTATCTCCCATCTGACACGAATGATGGTTCGGGCAGAGGTGCGGAACTAACATGGTAAAGGGTCAAGGAATTCTGGGAATGGCTGGAATTTATCGAAAAAGTTACAAACAAAAAACACATCGAAAGAAAAAAAAGTAACAATTTCAGGACAGAAAAAACAATAAAAGCCATCATAGACTTCTGTTCTTTATACGTTAGTGTTTGATTGATATATTCGGAAGCAGTGAGTTTTTATTTAGCTGAGAACATGCAGTACTGTGATATTGGATCATTAAAGTCAGGAAGAAACTTGATTTTCCTTTACAGTTATGAATTTTTTACTTGGAATGACGGAAATATGTGGAGAAACCTTTTTGTATATCGTCAGAAATGCAATAAAATCCCTGTATGTTTAGTGTTGCCCTCGGTTACAAAGATTCCATATTTCATGACTATCAAACATATTCATGAATAAGATCTGCAAGCATGTAAATGAAGTAGACATCAGATTTGTAGGGATTGGCCTCATTGCTTCAAAACGCACATCTGACCCAAAATACCCTGAATGTAATGAAATTCTGAGAAAAACAAGTTCCAATTTTAAATCTTCAAGGACAGACATCCTCTTCTATCCTTTAAGAAGATAAAAACATAAAGTACTTGAAATTTCAACACCAGCTGTATTTGTATGCAACAGACTAATCGTGGATGCAGTGATGAATTATGCAAGCAAAGTTACATGAAGTAGGAGTTGCAATATGTAACAGTTGCCGTACCTAAACGTGCCCACGTTGTCTATAAAACACTCATCACAGATGAAGTCCAATTTTTGAAATGGCGCATCTGCAATTGAATTCACCAAACTAATTCGATTAAACTTTGTCAAAAACCAAATTATAGCAAAACACTTGACATTTATGGAAAGTGTATTTTGTTTATTTTTCCTTAAATGAATTTTGAGAATGTAGGTAACAATACTGTTGATTTTCCTAAAATGCATTTTGGACGTGTTGTTTATAAAACTATTGATTTTTATGTCTGATTAATTCAAATGAAATGATCTTGTTAAGCCAAATATTTATCCTTCATTTTACAAATTTCTTAAAATGTCTTTTTTATTATTTCAGGTAAGTGATCATTTAAATACAGACTTCCAGTAAAAGAGTTATTTTTGGCAAGCAGCATCAGGCCACAACATCCTTCAGGTAAGTGATGCTTGTTTTAGATGATCATCTTACCAGTTAATGTCACATGACCTCATTGAAAAAATAAGGTCATGTGACCATGCATGTACCGTTTGTTTTATAGACAATAAGAAATTAAGTGTGTACAATGTAAAAGTTTTGAGGTTTGGTTTCCTGACCAAAACCTGTTTTGATGTACGTGATAAAACATGTCTGCTGTATGAATATCTTCCATGTTGTTGTGAGCAAAATACATCTTGCTGCAACTTATTCCCAACTCAAGTCACGTTTGAAATTTTTTCCGTTTTTTTCTTTCCTGCTGAATTGTACATTCTATTTGTGTTCAATCCGGAACAGTGCATGTGCTTTGCAAGTGAAATGAATTCTTTTAAAAAGCGAAAATCCATATTCACTTGACGGAAAAATCCATATTCTCTTTTTACAGAATGTATCAGTTTACAGTAGAGAATTTATACATGGATGTATTGAATATGTACTTTTCATTGGGAAAATTATCGTATTTACACGCTAATTAAACAGAGCTGTAGCCTAGGTAAGGGAAAGCCCACAGCTGTACGTCTCTAACGCTTGGTTCAATATAATTGAGGTACTCTAATAAGTTAAGTAATTCTCGTGTCATCGTAATGGACTACTTAACTGACTGTTGTAATTAATCATTTTTCATTCCAGTTGTCAGACGGTTTTTACACTCTCTAACATGTTTTTTTTATTAATATTTCATAATGGCCACACTTTTTGCTTTTAAACCACTACGTTTTTACGTTTTTTTTTACTGGTTCATAGAGAACATATGATTGACACTGTATCGTAATAAAGTAACGGCCAGCTGGATCCCACTTAAAGAAAATTACCGACCAGAATAACAGACGTCTGCCCGACGAGTGACCCGGAGAATTGTATAGAACGATAAAACAATTGATGCAGTGGTAGATTACAGTGTTTGGTCGGAGTCTTGTGATATTGTTAGCAGGCTCTTGTTTATGTAAAACTTATCAATAACAACATATCACAGCTGTTAAAGTGGGTGGAAATGTATATCTATTACTAGAAATTATAGGTAATGGACGTATTATCCGCAATATAATTAACATCTATGGCTTTATATGGAAACTCGAAGCATTGTGATGATAGGGATAGTCAAATTGATTGATTTGAACGGGAAATGGAATGTAAAATCTGTAGCTGAAGTTGTAAGAGGGGATCATTTTTTTAAGATAATACACTAGGATATGACAAAAATGGGAAGTGTTACAATGTTTTATTGGAGGATGTACGATTGCCAGACTCGTTGGACTTCACTTACGTAATTGCTGTCGTTTGGATGTCTGTACACTGTTAATACATTTTTTGCCATTTCCGCACTCAACGTACAGAGCAAGTGGGTGTCTGGATCAATTGCTGGCAAAATACACAATTTTAATTATGAATTTACTGAGAGACAATGCTCTAACTTTCTTTTTATAATGCTGTATACCCATTCCTGCTGTCTGCTTTATGTTATTACCGAAAAACATGGAGCCAATCTGAGGTGATTATCAGTTCCTGGTTATAAGATATATCATATTTATCTGTTTGTGGGGCCATCTCTATACAAACCACACAAAAAGAATGTCGGAAATGTGTCATTCCCATAGATAAGATACATGTTCAGTAAAACAGTTGGTAGCTAGCTAATGCAGTACAGGGACCAATCATAGCTTACCATTGTGATCGTAATCACAGACTTGGGTATAGAAACAGGGATTGGGGATGAGATGGCGATACCGTGCATGGGTGAGGGTGACGGTCCCCGTTTTAGCGGGAGTGACGTCACGTTAGAGATAGACGAAGGAGTCCCGCGGCTGAGGCCCATCCCTTTATGGTGATTGTCTAAGGTGTAGCCATGAAAGCAAATTGGGGACCAGACTGTGTCCCCCATGGGAACTTGTCAACAGAAAAACAATTTTCTAGGCAAGAAGAAATTTCCTTCATTGAATGAGTTTTTCTTTGGTGTTACCAAATAAGGAAAGTGAAATGGCACTTAAAAACTCAAATTTCGGGGGGGGGGGGGGGGATTACTTTATTTAAAGAAACAAACGCAATTATGAATTGGCACACTCACATGTGAATACTTGCTGTAGAAAGCAATATGCAGAAACTATAATTTAGCAGAATGCATGCTTATAGTGCAAAATCCCTAAAATTAGATGGAGACATGGAGATCAGGTGTTAGACACTCTAGCCGCCTGCTGCCTACCCCAGTATCTGGGACATGGAGATCGGGTGTTAGACACTCTAGCCTCCTACTGCCTACCCCAGTATCTGGGACAACCGCAGCAGCTGACAAAAAAAATCAGAATGAAGTCAGATTAAGTAAGCATACTTTGGCAGATTTGTACATCTGATTTTTCCATTTTAGACAACATATTCCCCTATATGAACTCGCAGAGTGGTGCTATACACAAATAGTTCACTTGTCCCCATTTCAGTATGTAATTCAATATTTCGGCAGCATTATGGTGGCACGCTATCTGTTCCACGTGGAAATCTGAACAATCAGTTTCTGACAAGATCAGCTGTAACAATTTTACGCTGGCTACTTTGTCCTGATAGCAGCAGCAGTGTCCAGCTATTTGCTGACCATTTGTCTACAAATGGTCTTATCTATTTCATTGCCCTGTCTGGACATCCGAGGGATTGGCTTGTAATGTTTGACCCCCTGAATGTCCACTTTGGACCCAACTTTCTTTTGATTTGGAAGATCTTATTGCTGTTTATAGTGAAGGGTAAGGTTTAACCTGTCGTAAGCAGTCTAATACACTGTCTGGGAATTCAGAGATGTACACAAAGATTAGAGAAAACAACATTATCACTTCAGTTTTAGGTATCGCACGTGTTCGCCATTATTCAGTATCCCAACAGCCTGTGTATGACCGTAACAGTCTGTGGTAGCTTGGGGCATTGAAAGTACCTTAGGGACTCTGGGTGTGAACCCTTCGGACCAGAGTGCATTACCTCCCCTTTAGCTCTGTATCAAACATTGTCACATCACCATGGTAACCAGGTTGTGAACCCTTTGGGAACCATGGGTATTAACCCAAAAGTAAATTACCTTCCCTTTAGCTCTGTATCAAACCTTGTCACATCACCATAGTAACCAGGTTGTGAACCCATTGGACTGTATTAACCCCCGAAGTACATTACCTCCCCTTTACCACCATATCAAACCTTGTCACATCACCATTGTAACCAGGTTGTGAACCATTCTGACTGTATTAACCCTGAAATAAATTACCTCCCCTTTGCCCCCATATCAAACCTTGTCGCATCACCATAGTAACCAGGTTGTGAACCCTTCGGACTGTATTAACCCCGAAGTACATTACCTCCCCTTTACCACCATATCAAACCTTGTCACATCACCATAGTAACCAGGTTGTGAACCCTTTGGACTGTATTAACCCCGAAGTACATTACCTCCCCTTTACAACCATATCAAACACTGTCACATCACCATAGTAACCAGGTTGTGAACCTTTTGGACTGTTTTAACCCCCGAAGTACATTACCTCCCCTTTTTTCTCCTTGTCAGATCACCATCGCATGCTCATCTTTTATCCCTCTTGACACTGCCTCAGAGACCGTCATTACGTGTGTGGATATAAGGCGTAAGATGGATGGCGTTGCCAATATTTATGTACAGACCACACAAACATGGCTGATTACAAGTCAGAGGCATTGACCTCCCCCTCTGTGTAAGGTTACGGTGGCCTGGACATTGATCATCGTACCTCCCAGTCTCCGTACCATTCATCACGTCACACAAAAAAAATAGGCCATTTGTGGGTAGATAAATCATTAAGTATGTCTTCCTCATTCATTATTAAGGACTAACCATTACCTACAATCCAGAGCTTTGGATACAGATCAGAAATATCTTGTTGTTATGGTCGTTTTAGTCAACAAGAGTATTTTTTAGAAATCTGTAAAAAGAAATTTAGATGAAAAATTTATGAATCTTTAGAGTGCAAAAAGCACATGTAAACAAAAGTTTATAGGGACAGGGAAACAGATTACAGTGATGCATGTACTGTATCACTCAAAACTCATATTGTTGTACCAGTGACCATACTCAGAATACCTAGAAATATTTTTGCCCATCTATCATTCGCCCTTCGCACACGAAATCAATTTTCACAATTTGTAATTTCGCCCTTCACATTTGAAATATTTATATTTACTGTAACATGAAATTCAACTCGATGCAGAGGGTGAAAAAGGCGAAACTGCAAAGAAATTATGTTGTAATGCTCACAGTATTTCATTGAACTCATGTTTTTTTCGTTTTGGCCTTGAGCTAAATAAAAACAAATTTAGGTTCCTTTTGGATTTACTGGGATAGATTAATTTATTATCAATTTTAAAATCTCTAGTCATGAATATAAAAAAATAAAATTTGCTTACATGAACCTTTATGGTGATCTGAAATCAGTTGGAAGATTTCACAAATCTTGAGGACAATTCAACAGGTTGTAGAAGAAGATGCATGTTTTTACCAAGTTTGACCCATACTTGGGTTGTTATTTGTAAAATGATATCATCACATGTACTAATGAAGAAGTGTAAATTAAGAAAAATAACCTGAAGGGGAGGATGACCAGTAACGTACATGAGTTTGCCTGCCCTAAGGTTGATTTGTTGTGTTTTTTTAATCGTTTCGTCCGATGTCTACCTCCGTGTATTCCACTGCTGGCGTGGATTTTACGGCCAGTGTATCTGTAATATGAACGAATATCTCTGTGATGCGAACACTTCATCAGACAGAATGGTTTTTCCTGGAGACAGCGATGTGTGATCAGATACTATTGTGTAGACTGAGGATTATAGGTAATGGATTTGCACGTAATTTCCCCACTGATCGGCCCTGATCTGTTTTTATAAAGTCCCTCTGACACTCCTGGTGTCCAAGGGTCGGTAATTATATAATAGGTTTATATATATCTAAGCCCTTTTGATTAGTCCAGAATATAAGTGACTGTCGTCTGACAGTCATTGGGATTTTTCGATTGTTAGAAAGATCAATTGTTTCCAACCAATCATGGGGGCATTAGAAGTCATCTTGCAACAGGAGACTTATTGGTGTAATCAAACACTGCAATGCTTGAAATATTTTTTCAAATGTCTCAACTTTGATATTTAAAAGCATAGAGATTTAGTCAAGCAAACCATCAATGGCGACATTGCAGGCGTAAATAATCGTTACGAGGCCTTAGCCGAAGGTGATGCAGATGTTATCTATTGGGGGATGAGGAAGATATGCAGAGCAATCGTTGCTAAGGATTGACATATTGTGTCACAATCTTCTAAACCATCAACCTCTTAATTCTACGTGTCAGCTGGCTCGACTCAAATATATAGATCCAAGATTTTTGGGCTTGATCAAATAATGATTATTTCCTTTCGCGTAAAATTAAATAGAGCTGTTTGATCACATGTATTCGATTCACATCAATTTACATGTATCAATGGATTTGTATTGGTGTAAAACACATTTCGTTATTTGAAAATTATCTCCGAATCTTATGGCATGGAAGGATATATGAATATTCATACGTGATTCAATCCACCTCATAGCTGAAATTTTATGTGAAGGTTTGTTGACATTTCAAAATGATATCAGCTGGAACGAAAGTATAAACTTTAGCTATTTGCATCTTTGGAGGAAAACCCATCCTTAGCACAGTAGTCACAGAGGGCAGGAATAACCTGGACACATTTAAGTTGTACAACTGTATGCGACATTAAAATCTTGTTTGAGATAAAGTTAAGCATTGTAAATTGTATGAGATACTTGATTGAATCTTGGATAGGAGAAAAATCGTTAGTATTGGAACGGATTCCTATACAAATAGCGGGCTGAGATTGTAAATTCAGAAGCTGCCATGAATTGTGTCAATTGAAATGCTGTTGGCCTCCACGGTCGGCAAGACGACAGAGGGTTTTGATACATCGCTGGTATGCGTGATTGAGTTAGACATGCTCATGGTTCCTGGAGCAGGTCACTCATTACCGGGCACAAATTGGACAAACAAAATTAATCCGTCCACACAGCCATGTGTAATTGAGCCATTACTATCTGCCCATTATACTGAACAATTCCTTCAGATGAAACTGTCCAGACACTTTACCCATCTGTCTTTTGGTAATCAAGCATGGGTTGAAGGTCAACCTGATGTTGTAAGGTCGTTGTTCTCAGAAAGGTCATTGGCCACTTGTGGAAGAACAGCAAAGATTATCAAACAACTCTTCTTATTGGCCAGTCAAGGGCAAATAAAGGTCCAGGGCCACTTGTGGAAGAATAGCCAGGATTATCAAAGGACTGCTCTGATTGGCCAGTCAAGGTCAAATTAAGCTCCAGCAAAAGGTCATTGAATGCTTGTGTTGGAATAACTAAGGTTATCAAGAAACTGCTATGATTGGCCAGTCAAGGTCAAAGTTTGTTTTGTAAGGACAAGTATGTTTGTGAAGAAGTTTGCTTCATCTGTTAAATAATCCATTTACACAGTCCCAGTGTAATTAAACCATTACCTCATTTCCATACAAATGCAAAATACTCTGCAGTATTTTAGTAAAATGAACTTTTGCAAAAAGTCAAATATAAATGCACTCTGAGTTAGGTCTCGATAGAAAAACATTTTGATCATTTGAAATCAAGAATCAAATGACAAAACATGTTTTCTACAGTGGGTTTTTTTCTTCTTTGAAAGATAAGATATTGTAGAAATGTTTTTGTAGTGTTTTGTGTTCAGACCGTGTAAACCTGTTTATGTTTGCGAGGTATTTTTGAAGTTGGAGATTGGTCATGAAAACAAAGAAGGTTTCCACAGAGCCCCATCCATTAGTCTCCACCAAATGTGTCTATAATGCCGATTTAAACATTGTGACTTTAATGGATAGAGTGACACGTAGAGACGAGATGGGAGGTTTAAAGTATCGCAGAGATATATGGGATTTTTTGTACGGCTTTTCCGTCCTGTCTCGATCTAAATCACAATGGTTAAGGTTTGCGGATTTCATTTAGATAGGAGCCGTGTTTACAAGGCTAAGTGTATCTCTGAAGAATATCGGTCGTCTCTGTTACAACATTGTAGTCGGTTCGAAGCTAGCTTTTTAAGATGTTAACATTAGATTATTAAAAATAATTGGGAGAGTTTGACGGGATCGGACTTTCTGGGAAAAAACAATGTTTGTTCTGACAGACTCTGAATGATACAGTCGACATGTTTTGAATATTACCGCGGCATTTAACGAGACAAACAAATTTTTTATGATGTAAACAACGTCCGATGTGTGATGTGTGGATGTTTGTTACTGCGTCATTCAGGGTGTTTGTTGCATCAGTCTGTGTCGTAATATGTAGATGTCGTTTGTCCTACGAAATTGATCGGGGAGTGAGCAGAGGTGCAGCTCTACATTCAAGATATGAGTCATTTCCGATGCCTGATGTCTTTAAGGACAGAAAATGTTACGATTTTGGTATTGTGATGCAAAAATAAAAATCGTCAGGAATATCGGCAATAGAGGTGACGTGAAGAGACCCCTATTAACTCAGGAACTTGTCTTTGTTGAGATAAATGCTATATGCTTACATATTCCGTAATGGAAGGCAACATTCAGTTTCAAAGTCATTTATATTTACATCGACAGCACAGGTCTACACATGGTCATGGTCAAAAAACATCATTTTTAAAAGGCATCAATACAGATTTCGTACAACAATATATTCTTCCAAAATTGTATGGAAAATCAAGGGAAATTCTAGAATTTATGAGCAGAGAATAAATATTTGTAATTCGCAATCTTTTTGAAAATGTTTGTCATGCTGCTTTCATTTAGAAAAAAATTAATTGATTTATACGTCAGGGATTGGTATTTATTTTTGTTACGAAAACGTACCAGTGCCATTAAATTAAAGCCCTACACTGATGTTGAATAATCTAATCTTACGAACAAAGACGAGCTACCTAATATGTTTATAGATGTGTTGATGCGTCAAACAGGAAAACGTAAAGAAATGCTGATGCCATTAGGTCTAGAAAGGAAGTATCATGAAAGCCTTCGGTTTGTTGACTTCGTGTCAGACGGTTGTTGCTGCATGGTCCTGCATGGGCCGATAGGTTTCTATTGGACAACTGATCAACATTATATCTTATATAGTCATTAACGGAACTGTTTCAGGAAAAAAAAATTCTTCTCTGAATCCAATGTCTTAATTTGCAGTTAACTCATTTTACCCTTGAAGATGAATTTGAGCTCTTCCTATTCAAAGGTTGGAATAGTTCATTATGAAATTTCAGAGATTAACGTGTTAAATAAATACTTTCACCGTTACATTTAATCTTCGAGATTTTGTGCAGAAAGTACAGCTAATTTGTGTATAATTCAATTACCATGCAGTGGAGCGAATTACACGGATGTTGTAGAAATAGAAGTGTCATATAGTTAATCGGTACCGTCAGTGTTTGGAGTATGAACATGTACGTATTGTCCTTTAAGTCAATGGGCAATCCTATGCAGGCTATCTATAGATACCTTTAGTAGAAGAACAGGATCGCCTTTCATTATAAGAACAAATTAAAGTCATTTTCAAGTAACAGGCATAAATTGATGCCAAAGTCATCTTAAGCTTATAAGGATAAGGTCACATTTGTTCAGGGGTGAAGGGAAAAAACCACAATACAAATTGAACTCATTGACCCCTGAAGACAAATTTGTACTCTTCCAATTCATATGTTGGAATATTTCATTGCGAAAATTCAGGGGTGAACCAGTTGATGAAATAGTTCTTTATTCAAATCTAGTCTATAGTGAAAATTTTTCGTTTTATTTTTAATTTTGATACTGCCATTGTAAATTTGTCAATAAAGTTATGAAAAGTTTGATAGAAAGTTGGAAAGCAACTCTATTTGAATTGGTTCTCGTAATCTTCATTTTCTTGTATTAATGTAATTGCATAAATGGTGTTTTACGTGAAAAACCGCAAAAATTTGAACCCCACAAAAAATATCAGATTCCACAGTATTGCTCATATTATGGATTGTCTTTATTGATAATTTGTATAAACACTTGCTATTACAATGACAGAGGGATCAATACGATTTGTTGACTCGTAACACTGTTGAATGTTTTATACGTAGCGTGGGCGGGTTCCACCAATTGGTTGCCGACAAATGACTTTTTGTGGCTCAATGGTCTGGCGGGTTTTGCTGATACAGCGGGGGACATTCCAGCACTGCGTGTTTATTACCTGTTACACTTTTGGGAATCAAGGTCTGTCTATATTACCTGTCTGCTTCAAAATATCGGGTGTCGGGGGAAATCATTCATCCCAAGTGACCACTGGTCACTTTACATATGTATTTGATGACCAGGAGACAGTGTGGTCAATTTACTGATGTCGCTGATGGCTTGACCATCCCCTTTTCTACAGTGTGTTGGCTGAATATCATAGATCGGGTTCCTGGGATTTTTTCGATCTTGTTTTACAGTGAAAAGAATATCCTTTTCCGTTGAAAAAGTCTATAGTTACCAAAATTCAGAAAAAATAGAAAATATATTCCCTGAGTGTCCAAAAAAAAAAATAATGATAACAATGCTATATTTTCACCAATTAGTATAAGACAGATTGTTGTAAAAAATGCTTTTCATATCAGTTTTAATTTTATTTTGTTAAAAAAAATTTGTTTATGATTATCACTTAATATTCAAAGTTGTATCGGTTTGATTTAAAAAAAAATTTGTACAATTTTTTATAAAAGTTGGATCATCATTAATTAAACATTTCCAAAATATTTTACAGGAAAGGAAATTATTTTATTTTATCAAAGGATCTGAACCACATCACGATCTTGGCCGACACTGTACTTGGGTATTGATTCCATTGGTCTACAGACCATTTGCGTCACGAAATGGCAAGGCATTAAGTGATTCAATATCAAGGGCTATTTGAGGGATGTAGGAGAACCATAGAATCGCGCAGAGAGATTGTTCAAATCATCAGTGCTGACTATAATGTTCGAATGTGATAATTGTTCCTGGTCAAATGTCTGCGATAATATGTTGATAACAATTAGGTATCTGGAAGTGTGGGCTATGAGCGTTGATACAATACCCTGCACTTATCGGGTCTTCACCAGGAATAACAACAATTACTGATGTTGTGGACGAACTATCTAGTACGTCATCCGGAAATCAGTTGTTTTGCCGATATACATTGTATTGCAGAGCTTTCATTTGCAGGTCACTGGGCGGTGACCAGATAGCACAACTTTGTCGATATATTTTATGATACGGAGCTTTCGTTTGGCAGGTCACTCATCAGTGACCAGTAAGCGCAACTTTGTCGATATATTTTATGATACGGAGCTTTCGTTTGGCAGGTCACTCGTCGGTGACCAGTAACTGGGACTGGTGACAGATAGTTATGAGAGCATTATAATAGTCTATATTTGGAGGTTCTTGGTTTCAGATCATTGTCTTCTTGTTATACTCCCTTTTATATATGTATACTGTACCATTCTGATATTTATTGGATCAGCGCATGGTGCATGGTTTGTTCAGAATTTCATTATGGCATCATTTATACAACTGTAGAATAATTTTATGGCGGTTGTCGTAGATGAAGTAGAAGACGCTTACTCTTCCGGAACACCTGGTCTTATTCCCATGTACTTTTACAAGAGTGTCCATGTAAATCTTTCCTTTGTTCATATTTTACAACTAGTTTAATCGTTTTTTAGTTCTGATAATGCTTTTTTGACACTTCAGTATTCTGTAATTATTAGTTTGAAAGGTAAGATGGTTTCTGGGTTAGTATTATGTGAAATAGAGTGACAAAAAGGGATTTAACAGGATATGAAAATGCTTATAGTGAAATTCAAGATCTGATAATTTTCAGGAGCAATCTGGTTGGTTTGTTCACCCATTCACCCCTGAAACTTCATAATGAACTACTCCATCCTTTGATCAGGAAGAGTTCAAATATGTCTTCAGGGGTGAATGAGTTATATTGGAGTGGTTCTCCTTTTAAAAGAAGCAAATGAATATCGCTTTGAACATCTGTAAAGTCCTTCAAAATCCCAGGATATAATTCTAGTATATGTGGTTACCTTGGCAAGATGAGAGATTGGCTGAATCGGTTACCTAGGTGAAGCATGATCCCACATCAGTTACAATGGGAGGCTTGTAGATACCTAGGATCAGATCCCAGCAGTGATAAGGATGTGTTTAATGTGTGTTCATGAAGCTCAGGATTTGACCAGAGATAAAATGTTTTTGCAGAAGTTGTTGATTTCGATTCAGTGGTAGTTCGAAACCCTATCAGATTACGAGTCACTTTAAGTTCATTAATATGCTCTAACCCTTGGGAACATGTGTTAGACTGTTAGGGAAGATCAAGATCGGGGAGATGTTTTACCGATTCGTAACTGTCATTTTTTGAGTATGTACCAAAGTACTCTATGTCAGATGATAACCCTTAATGCATTTGAGTGACGTAAATCACGTTACATAAGAAATTTTTCAAAAAAGATTTCCATGTGCGGACTTTGTGCGCACAGATGCAGTGACTTTGATAGATCGGGACTAATGTGTTAGTATTTCCTATGTATATATCTTGTTGTAAATCTCATGTATAAAAATACATGGGTCTTGTCAGCATCCAGGGTTTGGTAAATTGGTGTTTGAAGGTCCGATTTTGGAGCCGAACTTCATAGATAACCACTGTTATATAGCGACTCGCCTGGTGTGTCTAAAAGTACAGAACACCCTTCTCGGTATAGAGAAACCATGTAAATAGAACCAGGGGTATTACCCTAATGGAATATTAATTACTGTAAAGTATTTGGTTTTCCACATTGGTTGAATTGCTGCGAGTTATTAATGAATTAAATTAATAACATTGTATGCACTTAGCATTGGTTTGGTTTATTTTGTTTTACGTCCTATTAACAACCAGGGTCTTTTAAAGAGATGTGTGCCAGGTTTTGGAGGTGGAAAAAAGTACCCAGGGAATAACCACCGACCTTTGGCCAGTACCTGGCAACTGCCCAACGTGGGTTTGGAAACCGCAACCCAGAGGTGAAGGGCAAGTGGCTGAATGTCGGGACTCCTTGACCTCCTGCCCACCATGACCCTTGCACTTAATTAGCATACAGTGCATTATAAAACAAAAGCATAGGTCTTAATTAGCATACATTAGTTTTGATGTGTGTTTTCGTATAATGTTAAAAAGAAAAAGGGAGTGCGTTTATGTTCTGTTTAATATGTAGATAGTATGTGTATGCTATATATTCCCGAACATTAATTTAGGATTTTTATCACTGATGGCCTGAATTGATGGCAAATTGCTGAAGTCCTAAGAAGTTTGCGGTAATTATTAAAATGCGTGTGAAATCACTCCGCAAGCAATTAATTGTCACCTTCCCAATCTTCCTTCCTTGTGGGAATTCCTGGAATCACAGTTTAATTTGATAACAAATTAAATGATTGATGTGAAACCTGTGAAATTTACGGGAGACTAAATGAGTGTCCCCAGTCAGCATCAGCACAGAAAAATGACAACGGACTCAACAGATCGTTGCTGCTGAAATCTCGTAAAGAATCTTGCAAATGTCGGAACACCACTTGAATACATTTTTGTTTGACATTGACGGGAAACTTATCAAAAAGACTGCTTAAATATATTTTTGTTTGACATTGACTGGTAAATTGACTGCTTGAATACATTTTTGTTTGACATTGACGGGAAACTTGTCAAAAAGACTGCTTGAATACATTTTTGTTTGACATTGACAGGTAACTTGACTGTTTGAATACATTTTTGTTTGACATTGACTGGAAACTTGTCAAAAAGACCGCTTGAATACATTTTTGTTTGGCATACGACTGAGAACATGTCAAAAGGACTGTCATTATGGATACCACTTTGCTGTGGTTCAAACTCTATATCATGACGGCCACCTATAGCTGTCTCCCGAGGCTAATCATTTTGAAGAGGAGAGTCATTTCAGATGTGTTTCCGTCTGCTAAGTATTAAGCCTTTGATAATTGGCATCTGGAAATGACAGCTAATCAAGACCACCAAACAACCTCCAACACAATTACCTCAGGCAAAGTTGGCGAGATTAATTGATTCGATTCTGTTGTCTCTTGGTTGGGTCAAGTTTCTGGTCCTGTCTCCTTTTCATGATTTCATACTATCCTTACTATCTCTTAGCAATTTATCATGAGTTCTCAAATTTAATTCCCTTCAGCTCCCGACCTTTCCCTGATGTCCAGCTCTCAACTTTCCCCTTTCCTAAGCTGTAGCTCAGCTCCCTACCTGTCCCAGTCCTTGAGTTCCCTACCTGTCCCTGTCCTTGAGTTCCCTACCTGTCCCTGTCCATGAGTTCCCTACCTGTCCCTGTCCTTGAGTTCCCTACCTGTCCCTGTCCATGAGTTCCCTACCTGTCCTTGTCCTTGAGTTTCCTACCTATCCCTGTCCTTGAGTTCCCTACCTGTCCCTGTCCTTGAGTTTCCTACCTGTCCCTATCCATGAGTTCCCTACCTGTCCCTGTCCATGAGTTCCCTACTTGTCCCTGTCCTTGAGTTCCCTACCTGTCCCTGTCCTTGAGTTCCCTACCTGTCCCTGTCCATGAGTTCCCTACCTGTCCCTTACCTGTCCTTGTCCTTGAGTTTCCTACCTATCCCTGTCCTTGAGTTCCCTACCTGTCCCTGTCCATGAGTTCCCTACCTGTCCTTGTCCTTGAGTTTCCTACCTATCCCTGTCCTTGAGTTCCCTACCTGTCCCTGTCCTTGAGTTCCCTACCTGTCCCTGTCCTTGAGTTCCCTACCTGTCCCTGTCCTTGAGTTCCCTACCTGTCCCTGTCCTTGAGTTCCCTACCTGCTCCTGTCCTTGAGTTCCCTACCTGCCCCTGTCCATGAGTTCCCTACCTGTCCCTGTCCTTGAGTTCCCTACATGTCCCTTCCATGAGTTCCCTACTTGTCCCTGTCCTTGAGTTCCCTACCTGTCCCTGTCCTTGAGTTCCCTACCTGTCCCTGTCCTTGAGTTCCCTACCTGCTCCTGTCCTTGAGTTCCCTACCTGTCCCTGTCCATGAGTTCCCTACCTGTCCCTGTCCTTGCATTCCCTACCTGTCCCTGTCCATGAGTTCCCTACCTCTCCCTGTCCATAAGTTCCCTACTTGTCCCTGTCCATGAGTTTCCTACCTGGCCCTGTCCATGAGTTCGCCCGCTCCTGTCCTTGAGTTCCCTACCTGCCCGTCCTTCAGTCCCCTCGAGCCCTACCTTTCCCATGTCCTTCAAGTCTCTTAAAATGATTGTGAAACCTGGCTTTCTTGGTTTTCATTTAAAAATGTTCACAAGTTGTAAAATTTTGCTCATCTTGATCCAATTTAGAAGTTAAAGAAAAATATATAACAACTTATAATACTGGATCAGATTTCCCCTGTCCTTCAGCTACCTAATTTCCCTCATGTCCTGTAGCTCCCCGTACCTTCCTCCGTTTTCCATGTTCACACACACTTTTCTGAGAGTAATTAGTGGTAGATTTTGAGACAGCCTGCTGGTAATTTTGAAGGATACATCCCCTTCATATCCAGGGATCCAGTCATTAGGTTCTTATTCCTGCACCACTGACAGTCAATTAGTCAACTCAAGTGTTGGTTTTACAAGCTGTCAGCTTTATAGCATTGAGTCCAAGTCATTATGGGTTAGGTTTGACATGGGGGTCCTCTAAAGCTTCTGCTATCATCCAGAGGAATATTTCCGAAAAGAGATTGAAATTTTATAGGTACACAGGACCATTTTTAATGGTTCATTTTGATTAAAGTTTAGAAAAGGAATTATGGAACTCCATAAGTAAGTAGGTCAGCATCTTCTTTGATACAGTACAGTCCTCATGCTGTATGTGTCAGAGGGAAATATATAGCAAATGAAATAGTTTTTACAGAAAAATATTTATGGATTGAAATGTAATAGAAATAGGATATATGTTATAAAAATTCTCTGTTCAATTACCAAAAAAATATTGGAAAAGCTGATTTTTTGGCGTGATTATAACTCTGATATATTGTTTTTGAAAAAGAAATCATGCACCTCGCGTGGCAAGCAAATATTGAATAAACAAAATGTAATCAGAAACAGTGTTATGAGATTCAAAATTCATAATGGACAAGAACAGTACACAAACCCTGGACTTTAGACAAAGAGAAAAATAACATTTGTAATAAATCTGATATCCTGTAGTTCATGAAAATCATTTTTCGATATATAATTTTAAAGAGATGTATACAGTATTGTACCCTGGCCTTGTCTCTGCTCCCTTATTTTACGTGATAGGAAAGCATTATAGACTCCCGCAGAATTTTTACAGCATTTATTTATTACGATACAAATTAAGAAAGGACAAGAGAATACTCGAAGCAGAGAATAATTTTTACCAGAATTGATAGTGTATCATTTTCCAAAGATTACCTTACTATGGTCCTGATATTAAGAATCCCTAATGACATCAGATGTATATGATATCAATAACATTTATAGATATAGAATACTGGATTTCAACGGGATTGCATGCCAAGCGCATGTAATTATTAAAATGATTATGTATATATGCCGTCTATTGCATCTAGTGTCAGTCATGCAAAACAGTAATTTAGCCTTTTGTTGCCATGATGTCTGCATGTCTACAAGAGCTACTGATATTACTGCTGGTACTGCATTGGATATTTTTGTTACGATTTGTTCCTCCCCAGAGTTTTGAACCTTCTGGTGCATTTCTCTGTGTTTAATATGAAACTACAACAAAAGGTCTCTTCTTCAATAGAGAAAAATGTAAAAATATATCTCCCACATGGTCCATGACTAACCCCAAGAGAGTATTCACATATACTGTGGATTCACAATGATTAAAAAGGTAATATTCAATATTTAATTGATGAGCTATTGTCGTGAGCAGTTACCTCCCTTGTTGTCCAAAGGAAGTAGTAGACTATATAATGTGTGGTAGTCTCCTGAATAGAAGCTAAAGGGAGGTTTCTAGGGATATGTTAAAGGGAGGTTACTGGGGATAAATCAAGGGGAGGCTACTGAGGATAATATACGGGGAAGTCACTTAGGATAAGGTGATGGGAGGATGCTGGGGATTAGATAAAGGGAGATTACTGAGGATAAGAAAAAGGGAGATTACTGAGGATACGATAAAGGGAGGATGCTGGGGATTAGATAAAGGGAGATTACTGAGGATAAGAAAAAGGGAGATTACTGAGGATACGATAAAGGGAGGATACTGGGGATAAGATAAAGGGAGGATACTGAGGATAAGATAAAGGGAGGATACTGAGGATAAGATAAAGGGAGGTTACTGAGGATAAGATAAAGGGAGGTTACTGAGGATACGATAAAGGGAGGATACTGGGGATAAGATAAAGGGAGGATACTGAGGATAAGATAAAGGGAGGATACTGAGGATAAGATAAAGGGAGGTTACTGAGGATAAGATAAAGGGAGGTTACTGAGGATAAGATAAAGGGAGGTTACTGAGGATAAGATAAAGGGAGGATACTGGGGATAAGATAAAGGGAGGTTACTGAGGATAAGATGAAGGGAGGATACTGGGGATAAGATAAAGGGAGATTACTGAGGATAAGATAAAGGGAGGTTACTGAGGATAAGATAAAGGGAGGTTACTGAGGATAGATAAAGGGAGGTTACTGAAATTAAGCTAATTACTTAGGGGAGGTCACTGAGGATGAATCAAGGGGAGATTACTGTGGATAAAGAAGTCAATTTTCAAACAACGTACTTCACAATAGAATCATGTTCTTTATATTCTTTTTTACAAATTCCTTGTTAATTTGATTCACATTAAGACAAAATCCTTAGAATGAATTGATGCTGATTATCCATTTTCTGGGTCAGGTAAATTCTTTGTGCGGGGATCAGGTATTATGACATGCTATGATAGAACGCTCCCTGGAGACTTTCCATCATTTGATCGAGGCAATTGTGTTACTCGGCTAAGCTCTTAACAGAAAATCAATATAAAAACTTATTTTTTTTTAGGGAGATTGATATGATTTACAACAGGAAGTTGTCAGCTCGTTTGTACATTACTGAGCCAGAACACGAAACTCTGGACACGAGCATTCCAACTCACTGCAGAAATCACGCACAAAAAACTTTTCCTACCGACCTGCTAATGATTTTATGTAAAGCACAGCATGTGTATTAACGCCAGGTTTCTTGTGGTGTAATGCCGAAACACTTAAGGAATACAGTTAAGGATTTCGTTCTTTACATGAAATATTTTTTTGGTTTTAAATTGGCACTACGCCTGTTGGAAAGTAATTTGTCTTGTGAATGACGACTGATTTCTGTGTCTTAATGGCATCAATATCACGTCATATAATGCTGTCTTACTGTAAATAATCGCCCTAAACTTAGAATTTGACTTCTTTGGAATTAAAATTGTATCACTTTCATTACAAACTATTAGCTGTTGCATGATTAGCGTGGGTCTCATATGACAAAAGAAAAAAAATTATAATAGAAAAAAATCATCAGACTTTGACTCAAGTAACAGATCTTATTGAGCAAGACAACATCTTTTATGATCTTGAAATTGTTTTAATGATTATTAAAAATTGTTTAATTTTCAAATTGATATGGAAAAAAATGTGATTACTTTCACATTGTACTTTAATAATTAGTAAAATTTGCATAGCATAACTAATTTGAACAAAATAATAAGTTGACGCGCTATAATTTGTGAAGGTATTGTCAACCCTCAACCTTGACCTTTCACCTTGGTAATAAATGCCCCCCCCCCCCCTCTTCAGCATGCACTAGCCTATCTATTCTGTATTTGTATTCTGCTGTTCAATTTGTCTCTGTCAGAATTAATAAAAATGTTTCGGCTGCTGACATCTTGTTCTATTGTATCTCATTCAGGATATGTAGAATATAGTGTTGTACAGCTGTATCAAAATGTTTCAAGCTGTCAAAGTGACCTATTGTCTCTGCAGCTTCCTGTGGAATCAGGTGGCACTGTAGATCATGAAATTTTAATTAAGTCGCCAAAATGTTTATATTTATTACCCCAATGACACCAAGCTTACAGTAGAACTAGATCATATAACACATCAAATTTTAACTAGGTCTGCATAATGTTTGTTTATTACTATTTCTATTTCAAGCTTCTTGTAGAACTTGATCATGGAAATCGTAAAACTTGTTCAGGTTTGCATAATATTTGTTAGTAATTGTTGCTACTTTATGTTTTTTGTAGAACATAATCATGAAGATGTATACATGTACTGTACCGATACGACACATTCTGTCACTATAGGGTTTTCATCAGAAATAAACCCCATAAATGTCAAGAGACGCAATTAGATGACCAAATATAGAACTTTCTGTTTACAAAATAGATGAAGTTTGTGATGACCTCCTCCGAATGGAGATTCGCCACATTTACGCGTGCCGTTTATAGCGCTGTGTCAACAGGTAAGAGGTATATCATTGTAGCGACAGTTTTGTCCGAGAGGACCATCCGCCCATACCGCCAACACTTCGCTACTGGGGACGGTTGTGGCCGCAGCCAATTTCAACATGTCTGACACGATAATGAACTTGTCTTCTGTTGACAAACCTGGTTTTAGGGGATCACCATGGAGATCGGAATGTTAATATCTACTGTCTGTAATCATGTGGCAATGTTCATATTGACTGCAAGTATATGCATAGATGTCAAAATTTATATCTACCGTCTAATCTTGTGGCATTATAAATATTGACTGCCTGTATATGCAAAGATGTCGTATTCTATAATATCTATATATACTGCCTGGTATAAGCATCGATGTCAAAGTTGATAATGGATAGCACACTTTCCTTTCACCAAGGTAACGGGTTCAGTTTCCCAGCCAGATGTGAAAAGGCATAGGGTAACCTGGCCAATCACGTGGGTTTTCTCCTGGTACTCTGGTTTCCTCCCACAATAAAACCCCTGAGCGCTAAACATCCGGGTCAACAAGAATGATCAATATAAGTTGGATAACTTGTTTCATAATTGTTGTAAAATAGATAAGTTTATATTTAGAACTATGTGTATAAGCACAGATATAAAATTAGATATTTTCTGTCTGTAAAAACTGATGATGCGTTTAGTAATATGCAAGGTTGAGTTTACATTCATGATTGATACTAAATTTTTGTTGGGGATAAAAAATAACCCTTGAAAAACAAATGTGTGCAGTTAATGTTTTTGTCCATTATTGTAATTGTCATTGCAAATATTTTAGGATAAAATATTGATAATGAAACCATGGAATGTCAGACGGGGATATGATCAAGGGACAAATGTTCATTAAGATCTTCGGTTATAGAGAGAAAACATTATAGAGTCTGACGGAGGATGACGTGAACCGTGACACGAGACATTATCTGAATATCGCTACTGGTGGTGTTTTACGAGCTGTAACTGTCAGTCCATGTAGAAATGGCTGTTTTTGTTCTGGGCCGATTAACCTTCTCATCGGTAGTGATACAGGTGTGACCATTTACCTGTGTTAATTAAAACCAAGAGGTTTTATCACCTCACAGGTAAACTCTAGCAACATAAAACAAAATGGCCTACTGAAATATTGTACAGCCGATTCATTGTGCGATATGTGTTATCTTACTGCCACATACATCCCCTGCTCTTTAAAAGAAAAAAATGATTTCAAAAGAATTGTGAAATAAGCTAGGGTTGTTGCATTAAACTTAAATTTAAATAATTAGGGGAATTTCTTTAAAGCTTAATATGAATGTTGACTTTCATAGCCTTCAGAATTATCAGATAGTAGTGACTACAATAAGAAAAATAAGGGGAGATAACTCAAAATAAATCATAGTTATAATGTTGAAAGTAGCTTAGATCCATAGGAGAGATATTTCAATACAAACCAAAGGTATACTGTTTAAAGAAGTGTGTATCCATAGGGGAGATCACTCAACACAAATCAAAGTTTTAATGTTAAAAGTAGAATATGTGCTTAAGGGAGATAACCCAACTAAATCATAAGTATATTAAAATAGCATATATATAGATATAGAGGAGATAACTCAACACAAATCTAAGGTAAAGTGTTAACATTAAAAGTAGAAAATCTTTGAAAGGGAGATAACTCAACTAAATAGTAAGTATGTTAAAAGAAGCATATATTCATATAAAGTAGCTTTCATCTTGGTGTCTGCTAATATATTTTCAATTCATTTTAGCTTTTGAAATGAATTGTTCAATGTGTGAGGTAACATGTCTCCTAAAGGGGAGACAACTCAAAATATCAATAATCATATAATGTGAAAGGTTGTTTACAAATGTATCCATTGTAACCAATCAATATTTTTGCTCAGCTTTATGAATGACAAGCCATGACTAATTTTGCTAAATTTCTACTTGTGAACATTGGGATGGACTTCCCTTGGAAATGAAGTGGAATTATGGCGCTAGGGAAAGGTTTCTGCCCTGGTTTCGGTTGTAGTAGGCCTGGGGACTTGAGCACTACCAGAATTTCTATGCACTACCAGAATTTCTATGTAGAATTTCCCCTGCTTGCCTACTTGCTGTGAACCATTAACAGTGAGATAGCTCTGAGAAAGACATTTGCCTGATGTTTATCACGGTATTGCTACAGAAGATGGATCAGTGTATCGGAGAATATCTTGTATCTAAGTGCCACAATAGATCTCATATCTCCCAGGTATGCTAAACAAATAGCACGAACAAATAACACACGGAACACCTATTTAAGCTCAGATGTGGTGAGCAAATATCAAGAGACAAAATAATAATTTGATTTATTAATTTTTTTAACTTTTTATTTGTGACTACATATTATTAATTTTTGTCGTTAGTATAGGTGGCCAAAACAAATAACATGTACAAATAAAACGCGAAACACCTACCAATATTTAAGTTCAGATGTGGTGAACAAAATATCAATCATTTGAATTATTTATTTTTAGCATTATACAACTACGTACTATAACAATTAAACTGTTCTTGTCTCGTCATATTCTTCATATTGTGTATGAATATTAATATTTGCTGTCATAATGGGTGGCCAATACAGACGGCCACATAATGCTAACAATGTGAAAGAACAATTTGCAGAAACACATTACGATGTTAGGGTCTGAGAAGCAGAATTTGCGTTGTAATGGTTTGTGGTTGTCCGTGGAACGGTAATGTTAGCAGACGAATGTTAATGTAGCGTTTTATGACGGGATACATGAAACAGGAATCTGTCATTATTTAGGATCCAATAGGTCTATGATAAATATACTGATGACATGCTATTAATACCCTTGGTGACTAACTCAAATATGACCTCGTTGTAAAAAGCATATATTTTTACTTGGCTGCTTTTGATAGTATTTTACCTGAGGGTATGAAGTCCAACAATGAGATCAATGTATTGGATACAATGTATTATGTAATAAAAGTTTCTTAATATGCGAGCAATGTATTTGATACAATACAAGTACATACAAATGAGTTTTCCTTACAATTGTGTGAGTATGTAAACTTATATAAGGGAGCTCTGCATGTGAATACCATATTAACATGAAAATTAACTTTCTCACTTATGAGAAATGGATATTCCGTATAGTGTTTATTAATGCTTATTGTATTGATTAAATGTGAAACAAAGTGTCAAAGGACTTTAAAAAACTCAATTGCCACAAAACTTGATCTCCTAAAAAAATATTTATGCAGTGTTACGGCACAGAATTGTGAGTATTTAAAGTTCAAGGGCATTAATATAAGGTCAAGGTCAGTGACAATTGAGTAAATTTACTGTAATGAACAATTTAATTAAATGTTTTGAAGGGGAAAGAATTATTGTATTTAAACACTTGAAAGTCAAGGGCAATCATATAATTATGTGTTGGTCAATCAGCCATCTAAATATGTAAGAGTTGAGTACAAGTAAAATGTGAAGTTCAAGGTCTTCTATTGGGTAAAATATATGGTGGAATTCACAACATAAACTTTTATTGACACAATCAATGAATTCATTTGAATGGTAGATGTGAGATTTTTAAAACTTTTCACAAAGTTTCTCACATCAGGATTTTGAGAACTTACCGTAGATTTCCACCACCATCCCCAGGGGCATGACCAGCAGTGAGACAAGCAGGTCAGCGATGGCCAGCGACATAAGGAAGTAGTTGGTCATGTTTTGTAGGCGCCGGTCCCAGATTACGGCCAAACACACGAGCAGGTTCCCCAGGGCGGACATACAAATGACCAACAGCAGCACCAACATGGCCAGCTGTGGCATGCCCTCCTCCACCCTACCCACCCCGGTAGTGTTGGATAGGTTCCCGCGCCCCTCATCACTCACATTCATGGTGTGGGTCAGCGTAACATCCTCGGGTAGTGCCGCATGATCAAACATAGAAACAGGTATCGCCGCCACACTCATATATAAATATATACAACTATTCCAAATTAATCCGAATTAAAATTCCCGAAAATAAATTCCTCGTTTTTTTTTTTGGAACACCTGGAGGTTTCACCTGTATTTATTATCCCGGGGTATTGTTAGCACTGACTCTATATAAAACACATTGTGTGTGCCTCCTCCGGTACTTTATAGTTGTTTGTGTGTAGTGTGTGGGAAGCTATAGGGGACTCTGTAACCCCTGACGTAGGGAGGAGTACTACCTGTGATGATGATGATGACCATCACACGGAGCCTCATCCTGGTGGTGGTGATGACATCACATACACCCTGTCAGATCTGACTGTGGCGGTGGGATTGTGAGCAAGACCTGCCTCAGCAGCTAGCTATACACCAATCGTGTAGCAGGGGCTGGCCTTGTGTCCACCGTATATACATAGCAGTATCTCTCCTCACTGTTCACTGATGTACTCACACACGAAACACTCAATTCATTACTGTTTAATCACTTACGTAGTAGATAGGTTTACCTTCACTGCTACTCCCGCTTGTAGGGTTCACTGGTTTTCACTATTTCACTTGTTATCTCAATATTCATGGTTCACTGGTTTTCTCTACTTTCATAGTTATCTGTTTTCACTTTATTCATGGTTTATTGGTTTTCACTATTTTCATAGTTCTTTAGTTTTCAGTTCATGGGTCACTAGTTTTCACTTTTTTTCATGGTTCACTGTTTTTTATTATTTTCATAGTTCACTGTTTTTCTCTTTATTCATGGTTCACTGGTTTTCACTTTTTCCATGGTTCAATAGTTTTCACTATAATTTGTGTTCAGCAGTGCAATTTTTCACTTCCTTGATATCTCAGAGGGTTTCAACTGGCATAATAATTAACAGATTCTCATCAGCACTGTATAAGTTCACTGTTATAACAATTCACTGGTACTCACTAAATTCAAAGTTCTTTTGCTTATTCCATTGAAATAGTTCATCAAAGTATTTGGACTACACAGGAAATCACTATTTCTCAAAGTTAACTTAGGTTTTCATTATTGTGAAAATTTTCAAGCATCCATAAGGTAACTTCATTAGTTCACTTGTTCTATCATAATAGTTAACTGGTGCTTACTAATTTTCATAGTTCACTTGTACTCGACTGTTTTATACTAAGCACTGTCTGTTCACATATACACTGCAGTAAAATTATACTGTTCTTTGTGGTGCATCAGTGCATTATCAGTGAGTTTTTTTTCACTCCAGGAATGTTCTGTATCATTGCCTTATTATTACATGATCAGTTCCTGGTGGTTTCCATTCCTCTGTGATGGTTGTGTTGTAATGGAACGAGAATTTCTTAATAATTCCACATCACATCCCAGTTTCTACAAACACGTTTGTATGTTTGTTCAATTATCTCCGTGGTCATCCGTGTAATTACAGTTTCCTGGTCTGTACAACTCTTTAATTCCCCCGCCTAGGTTTTCCCAGCCAGAAGTATTTACTTACATGGTTTAAAGATCTGCTTGTGGAATCTATTGAGCTGGCGAGATTCATGCACATGGGGTTAAGTATGGTGAATGACAGCTTGTTCCGATGCCATTTTTTATGTGGTGATGATGTCTGGGAAAGATTTTGTTAACCGACCCCTGAAAACACTTATGAACCCTTCTAATTCAAAGGATGGACTAGTTTATTTTTGTAATTTTAGGGGTAAATGAGTTAACTGCAATTATGAGATGTGTATCAGCCTCCTCAACATTATAAAGGTCCTACTTGAAATTAACTTTTTTTTTTCCTCACCTGTCTGCCTCTTTATGATAAAAACGATTTATTTTCGCACATTACATAGTGATGCTACAACTGTATAATTAGAAGTATTGTAATTCACATGTCCAGTATCTGTAGCTGAGAAGTTGCCCCTAATAGTTGGTTTGAACACATTCACTCCTGAAATCTCATAATGAACTATTCCAACCTTTGATTCGGAAGAGTTCAAATGAGTCTTTAGGGGTCAATAAGCTGTGTAGCCTTGAGTCGATCTACCCCAGTAAATGTATGATATAGTTCAAGACTCCCCAGGTACGATCGTGGTGCAATAGCTATCAGAGAGAGGTCGTGATGCTATAGTGATCGGAGATAAGGTCGGTAGCCGTATCAATATTTAACTCTCCCTGCTCTTTTAACAATTAACGGCAATGCTGAAACCTTTTACCGCACCTGTAGTTGTGGCCGGAGGCTCGCTCAGATTCACAAAGATGCTATTAATTCTGCACCATTTGATTTTTCAATCAGATAATTTGTTTGTCTTTGTGATTAATACCATTTCGACAGGAACTTGGCTCTGTGTGTAACCTTGTGTAAGATAATCGGAGAAAAATAGAATTGAAAGATTGGTGAGAATAGAGTCAAGTTATAGGTTATGTCACCAGTGATGCTTGTGTTGTCTACAAGGGCGCGATTATAAGTCTTATCTTACGATACTGGATTATCTAGGACATTTACGCAAAACCAGCTATCTGAAAACCAACCGATTATAAAGTGATTTAGCAATCCCATAAGTATAACTGGTTGTGGCATTCCGATCTCTGGAAAATGATGACCCGAAAGTACTGATCTAGGTGTAGCCCAACTAAGGCCTACAGTAAACCCCTAGTGCTACACTGTTAGCAATCATTGGATTCTAATTCAGTTTCATTTATCTCGGAGGCGAGTTAAATATAGCATATAACTTATCTAGATGTTTAATTCGACAATTGTTTGGTAAATTTGTAGTTATTTCAGTGCTAATCAGTGATAATTAACAAAATATTTTGATTGAAATTTTTGCTGCAGTGGCTGCGTAAAAACGTGCAAGACATTGTCTGTGAGGAAAGTTTACATGCGCCTAAGGTGGATAGGATTGTAGATGAGGCGATGTTTTTGATGTATGAGCACCTGTGTTATTTCAGCTGCCATCCCCACGCCACACTTCCTATCCGGCTAATTAATTTTTCCTCCCAAAGTTTGTATGGCTAATTTTCACCACCATCTATTTACATGATAAATTGAACGGCTAATTTCTGTAGTCTTTTCATATGAAAGATGAGTTGTACAATAAGGTAGTGCTCCATTCATGTTGTAGGTAAAACTACTCCCTCTGAACGTATTCACACAGAATCGTAATGTATTCTTCACGCTGCAGATATCTATATCCCTGTGTAAAATTACACAACATATGTCTGGTATTTTACACAGAAAGTTCGTTAACACTGCGGCTAATTATTCGTGATGTAATTTTTAAAAAATGTCGTTCCTTTGAAGAAATGGAATCACAGATCCACTCGTAATTATTCCATAAAGAACCACAAGAAAAGAATCCTAGCTATTCCAGTCGAGTATGTATAATTTCGTTTGTAGATATTTCAAATCAGCTTCCTCCGAATTTCGACAGCTGATTGTCTCCACATAAGTAATTGTGACTACCTACATTGCCTTGTCCTCTCGTTAGTCAGGTGTGAAATAGCCAGGTGTATTCCTGGATGACCTTTGACAGACTCGATCACTGAGTTGGTGTATTTCCCCACGGTTTCAACCTCCAACCACACCTCCAGTTAAAAACCGTCACATCAAACGACCAGGCATGTTTTTCTCGATAATGACAGGTGTAATTAACCTGGATGTAATGACTTACCTCTCAGGTGAGTTATACAGGTAAATCAAACGACCGGTAATGAATTGAAGGTTCATCTGATCTAATATTGAAATGAAGGAATGATATAGTGGCTATGTAGATGAGTGCCGACACTGACTCTATTGTAAACCACATATACTCCAAGCATCTTAATTGGTTTTCGAATTAGTCAGCCCTAAAGCATACTTAGAATAACATACAGTCTGTAATAACCCTACCCTTTATTCAACATGACATTTTCTTTATGAAATAATTAAAACATTATCATATTTTATAGCTGTGTTTTAATAAAAAAATAAAAGTAAAATATTGGTATTGTTTGTGTTTAACACCGTGTTACTAGCTATATAGATAGTCTATAGTGACAAGTTTTAGTGGTGGAGTTCCTGTAGAAAACCACCGACCTACTGTCAGTACTTGGCAACTGCCCCACGTAGGCTATGAACTGTGACCAGAAGTGGAGGGCTAGTGGTAGCAGAATGTCAGACACCTTAACCACTTGGTTATTGGGGCCCAGAGGTGGAGGGATAGTGGTAGCAGAATGTCAGACACCTTAACCACTTGGTCATTGTGACCCAGAGGTGGAGGGCTAGCGAAAGCAGAATGTCAGACACCTTAACCACTTGGTTATTGGGGCCCAGAGGTGGAGGGATAGTGGTAGCAGAATGTCAGACACCTTAACCACTTGGTCATTGTGACCCAGAGGTGGAGAGCTAGTGGAAACAGAATGGCAGACACCTTAACCAATTAGCCACCTTTGCCCAGAATAAAAAAACCCCACACACTTATTTGTATTAATATGCACCCATCCTCTTAAAAATGTCCTTCCTCTTTTTAGCACTTAATAAAGATTTAGTTCAAGGTCAAGTGTTTTATTGAGTATTACACGTATACTGCTTTTCAGTATTATGGAACGTAAAAGTGAAGGTCAGTGATTAAAAGGGAGATAATTGTAGGATTAAAAATCGGTAACAGTACCATTTTCAGCTGTTGTGTGTAATAGGCATATGCAAATTGCCATTCCATACGTTTCATCTACCGACACTTCAGTAATGATAATAGGTTTTAACACCTGGATTTGATGGTCTTGTTACTTTGATGATTTGTTGATACGCTTCTAATAGGGATGTTAACTTTGACTGGAACTCTTGAATTTAATAAATAGCATCGGAAAAAAATTAGAAGATAAAATTCTTCACAACAAACTCTTCACCGATAAATAGAAATATTGACCCAGTGATAGTGGTGCAATGTGGAAATAGAGGCAAAAACTTTAATCATTCACCCCTGCTATTCCATAATGAACCATTCCAACATTGGAATTGGAAGAGTTCAAATGTGTCTTCAGGGGTGAAGGAGTTAACTCATTTACCCCCTTAGACACATTTGAACTCTTCCAAATCAAAGATTGGAGTAGTGCATTATGAAACTGCAGGGGTGAATAAGTTGCATGTGAATTTGAAAGCTTGTTATATGTTTCTTGTCTCAATAATTTGTAAGAATTCAAATTATTTTCCTGTCCATCTGAACAGGCAAGCCTGTTGACAGTGCAGCTAGGTGCAATAGGTACTTTTGTCCTGGGGTGTTGATGAGCCGATCAATTCTGTCATCCACAGATGTTTGTCGGGTCTTCGATGACGTAGAACAGTATCATCAATACATCAATAATTGGTGTGACAATCTATGGCCCTCCAATCAAATTCTCCTCAGTCAGTGTGTTTTGCCGATACAATAATACGATCGTCTGTAAGAAAAACAAGCCGTTAAAGTAACAGTTTGTGTCATAACAACGGAGGGCCGTGTTGTCAAATCTATCATATTTCCCGTTAAAAAAGGCATGAAATGTACACGATGAGTGGTTGATTTGCGAATATTTTAAATGGACCAGTAACAAACATACAGGATGCGGGGCCCTCTATTGATCAGAAAAGATCGAGACATGTAGCAGTCTGACAGGTTTTACAGTGGCATTGAAATCGGTGAAATTGAGACCGTTTTATTACAAATTATTCACGTCGAATCCACCAGTATTTTGTTACATTTCCACTTGTTCGATTAAATCTATTGCTTCCAGAGTAGTCTCTATTGAAATCCATTCCATGGTTTTGATAATGAATTTATTTACTCCCTGTTCGAATGATGTTTCATCTGTTTGTTCGGGTAAAAAGCTTCATGTTAAAAAGATAAAAGTATTAAAAAATAATTTTAGTATAAAACCTCATTAATTTTTTTTGTAATTGGAAATCTCTCATTGAATTTTTGCTTCTGAAATAAAGTTCCATTTAAAGCTTTGTAAGGCAGCTCTCCTGACAAATACCAGTTACATTTGTTCGATTTGATGCCTTAGTCATTTTGTCGTAAATTATTAATGAATATTGATCAAGTTATTTCACCGAGCTATCAGAGGTGTAAGTATCGGTGTATGTGTGCCTTGGCGATTCATTTTCGCGATGAGACGAATATGAAACAAGCAATTTATCACATTGATCGTCCAATTTTGCCGTAATTTGATATTTCTGGATACTTTGCAGTTCTCAAGAATTAATCTCTCGGAGAATGAAATAAAACAAATTGTAATGGTGAATATCGGCAGGTCTAAGAAAGATTAAAGGGACAGTGAGACACCCAAGGCTTGTTATATTGGACACGTAATGTTCATTTACAGGCTCCGACAAGCCGCTCAGTGTTAATCGTATTGATACGCTTATAAAATTAACGAACACAAATTTCAATTCTGAAATTAGTAGAACTGTCATAATTTTCATCGTCAGACTCGGTGAATTGAATTTGTTCATGAAAAGACAAAAAAAAAAAAAAAAAACTGGCACAGAAAAGCATTTGTTTGATACAAAAAGGATTTTTCAAAAGTGTGGTTATAGAATTTTCTTTAGTAATGGTGATGAATAATGGGTTCACTATGCTGTCATTGTAGAGGTATTTCCGGAGTGGCCTGTGTGACCACCGTTAGGTCTGTTTTAGGGGAGAATGTCTGTTTTAGGAAGCACTCGCGGATGTATGTGGTTAAGGGTCTAAGTGGCCGCTCTTTCATGTCCTTGGTACTCACTAGCACGGACACAAGTAAAGACTGGGTCATTGTTGTTTATAGCGGAAAATCGTAATTAATATTTACACGCTTGACACAATTAATCAGAAAAGTGTCAGTAAAGGATGAATTTTAGATAAAATGACCGACAATTATTTTACAAAATGGAAGCAGGTGTCAACCAATTCACCCTTATAGACCATAGTAGACTAACCCATATCACTGCAGGGTAGAGTCTACTAAGGTTTACTTAGGGGTGAAAGGGTTAATGATCATGTCACACTTTAAATTTCCATTTCTTCTAAATGTAAGATGTATGGGCAGTGCAACAGGATTTATATTTCTAAAATAACTGTCACTTTTCCTTATTTCATGTCTAAAGTCTGGAGCCAAACCATGGTTTGATTAGCTTTAATTGTTTATACATTTGAAGGAATCCAGCACTAAGTGGCTATTTCTAAGTATTGTCCAGGGTATGGGTTATAGAAAAAAAGAAATAAAAAAGTCTTTCTGACAGGATAAAATATTAAAATAATAAAAGTGAATTCCAAATCTGACTTAATAGATGTTGAATGCCATAAAATCGTGACTGCAAACTGCAGCAATGTAGTATGAATATAATATGTAAAGAAAAAGTTGATTTGAGTCACAAAATATAAAGTTCAAACCAAAGCAAAGTTAAATAGATGTTGAACTCCATCAGAATTGTCATTGCCTAAATGAGCACCTTGTGCAAATCAAAAGTGTCAGAAAAAATGAAGGACTTTGAAGTCCCTTGCAGATCCTTCAGTTTTGCTATGACATATTTCAGGTGTGTAGAGAGCGTAGGTAAGTATATCCCCTGGATATCAAAGAGGATTCCAGGGGTGTAGAGAGCGTAGGTGAGTGTATCCCCTGGAAATCAAGGAGGATTCCAGGTGTGTAGAGAGTGTAGGTGAGTGTATCCCCTGGATATCGAGGATTCCTGGTGTGTAGAGAGCGTAGGTGAGTGTATCGCCTGGATATCAAGGAGGATTCCAAGTGTGTAGAGAGCGTAGGTGGGTGTATCCCCTGGATATCGAGGAGGATTCCAGGTGTGTAGAGAGCGTAGGTGAGTGTATCCCCTGGATATCGAGGATTCCAGGTGTGTAGAGAGTGTAGGTGAGTGTATCCCCTAGATATCGAGGGTTAGGCAGGTTATTCCGATTATTTCATACCTTGTGTAACAGATTGTAGAGTGGATCCACATACATTATAGATTTACAATGAAACATGTAAACAATAGGCAGGTACACTATGAACATACTGTAAAATGCCATATATGATTACAGTATTAAATTACAGTTGAATTATCGTTATAATAATTACTCTGTTTGAAGAATTAAATTCATAGGGGCGATGAGTGTCAGAACCAAAGGGTTGAATGAGTGCTACAATGTGAATGGGTGTTGGCAGCTTTTGTTGAACAACAGCTTGCTCGATATAGTCTACACCAACATAACATGTTAATAGAAATGACGTTCACCAGGTATTGTATTTCGAAATATCAAGTTAGTAACACCAATTAGATATTGCATGTCGAAATTTTAACCCTTAGGCTGCTACACGCGGCAAATGCCGCGCCGATAAAAATGGCCCTCACTGCTACATGTACACACGGCATAAGTCGTTTCTCGACTCGTAGTTTTCAATCGGTTGTCGGGAAATGCACTCTCCCGTCTGTGACTATATTTTTGTCTAAAACCGAAAGTAGAATGCTTCTGATTGGTTCTGACGTCATTACTTTCGATATTCTCGGAAGTTTACATTAATAAAAATGAAAAAGGTATAAGAGAACGCAAGTTGGAAATTTTTGCTTACAAAATTGCCGCTCAGTCAAAGTGAGACAAAACTATCCTTCTCTAACATCGATTCCCATAGTAATAAAGAGTTTGTATAGTTCAAAGTTATTAATAATGAATTGATTAGATGGGACAAAGTCAGCAACACTTGAATGATTTTTTTTATATTGACGAAAGCAGGAAATATTGGCTGACCCCTACGAAGGTAGGCTCGTTCATCGGTACCAAATAAACAATGAATTTACTGACGTTTCAAATTTGATTTTCAGAAAGGATATTTGTTAAAATATTTATCTGTGATGAAACATTAATTATATCCTAAATCAGATAAATTAATATGCCGAAATTTGCGGTAAGATGATATGACAGACAGAAAAAAACACGTAGCAACAAAAAGTGTCGGCAAGCTTTGAAGTTACCTGATCATATTTTACCTGAGAATCACCGAGAATATTCATTTTGAGAAAAAAAATACATTGATAGAATGTTTCTCTGTTTTGATGTGCAATAAGAAACGTTTACTTTTGTGATTTTATTGAGAAATTCTAGGTTTAAATCAAATGAATTAAAAAAATTACCTTTTCTTACCTGTATTTTCACCTGTACACTTAACAACAGGTTCAACATTGGAACAAATCACATAAACATAAACTAGAGATAACAACAAAGTATTTTCATATAACTTTTATCTACTTAATATAAATATTTTTCAAGTTATGATCATTTGAAATCAACACTAAATTGTATTAGATATTACATAATTAATTCAGCACTGAAGGCCATCGCTTTACAAATCAATGCAGCAGCCTAAGGGTTAAGTTGATATACTAACTCAATATATTGTATGTTGAAATATGAACTTAGCAACAACTATTGAATATAATTATTGCATCTCAAAATATTAAAACCAATCCCTTTTGGGGTAGTAGCGGGTGGGTGAATTTCAAAAGTTTTAATATTTCAAATATGTTACTAATGTTTACAGATATTCGATGGCGTGCAGCAAAATCCCTTCCCATAATCCTTTGTTGCATTTACTAAGGGATACAACTGTAATTGTCCATTTGAAAAATAATCTAAAGGGAGATAACTCCAATGTAATTTTAAATATTTATATACACAGATGAATTGTTGTGCAGGCCGCAAGATGCATAACTTAAAGGCCCAATATACATAACTTTCGGCAAAACTTGAAGCGAAAATCAAGCCTAATAACTTGTTATATTTATAGATTTAGTGAAGATTAACTGATATCAGCAATATTCAAGATGAATTCTTTCGTGGTTACCGGTACAGCAGCAGTTGAAACAAGCAGTTTGTAAACACAGTTTGTTGTTGAAGTGGGCCCCACCTGAATTATTTTCAACTCTTTGGATTTTTTGTGAAGAGTTTCATGTAAGTTACCACTCAGGTTTACTTCGTTTTAGGCTTATTTTTGCATGGTTATCAGCTGGATTTTTTTTCAGAATTTTCCACAATCAGGAAAATTTCCCTGAAGTTACATATATTAGGCCTTTAAGCTAAGTGCGTAGCTGCCTTATATATGAATGAAGTAAAGTTTTATACTGAATGGTATTTTGTTAAGAAAGTATGAAATTTGTGCCCCCAAAAAACATTTGATATATCGCAGTAACATGCGTATTCGCTGGATACATCAAAAGATGGGACATCTGTTTAGCAGGGTTTTGTGAAGATTTATGAAATATGTTTTGGTACTGAAAAACTGGTGAGAATTCCAACTTCTGAGGAAGAATCTTAACACAATATGTCTTGGTGCCTAGAGCTGACGAGGATGTTGAACGTTTCAACAGGATTTTTATAAAACACAATATTTCTTATAGTGCTGATCGAGAACCTCAGGGGATACATACATTTGTATATGCTAAACCTTGGAGTAGGAATGTAAACAAAATATGTCTTCGCTGCTGATAATTGGCTTTATAGAAATATTTTACACGATAATATATTATATTATAAGCATTACATGTCCTTGAATTTGGTATATATATATAGCTGACTTTTATATATTTTTATTATTCAAACGATTTATGGCAAACTGCTATCAAAGTTATTGCCGAGAGTTTGGCAGAGCGACAGTGGAGTGTTTGGAAGGTTTGCCCTATCAGACTTTCTTGAACGATTTC
This sequence comes from Mimachlamys varia, assembly GCA_947623455.1. Classification (NCBI taxonomy): domain Eukaryota; kingdom Metazoa; phylum Mollusca; class Bivalvia; order Pectinida; family Pectinidae; genus Mimachlamys; species Mimachlamys varia. The sequence continues at coordinate 10,005,792 of OX392541.1, read as the reverse complement.
ATGTGAAGATAAATGCCGATAACTGCCATACTACAAATCTTTAGTTTAAGTTTTTCTGAGTCCCAGGGGTGGTTTTGTTCCGTCCCGCCCACACATGAGATGATAGTAGATCCTGGGAGTGTTGAATGGTGTCTGTGAAACAACTAATACAAAGTTTGCAGGTAGTTAACTGTAAACTGTAATTTACTTGGCTAAAGGATATAATGGACATCGCTTCTCCAATATTTTTGTTCCAAGTCAGCTGCCCAGTGTCCAATCCAACTTTGAGTGTTCAGTGTTCAGTTCTCTCCATTGGACAGGCTCTGTCCTTCAAATCCTTCACCCCTGTTCAGTCCCCTCATTCAGACAGGCTGTGTCCTTCAAATCCTTCACCCCTGTTCAGTCCCCTCCACCACACACCTGTTCAGTCCCCTCATTCAGACAGGCTCTGTCTTCAAATTCTTCACCCCTTTTCAGGCCCCTCATTCAGACAGGCTCTGTCCTTCAAATCCTTCACTCCTGTTCAGTCTCCTCCATCAGACAGGCTCTGTGCTTCAAATCCTTCACCCCTGTTCAGTCCCCTCCACCACACACCTGTTCAGTTCCCTCAATCAGGAAGGCTCTATCCATCAAATCCTTCACCCCTGTTCAGTCCCCTCCATCAGACAGGCTCTGTCCTTCAAATCCTTCAACCCTGTTCAGTCCCCTCAATCAGAAAGGATCTGTCCTTCAAATCCTTCACCCCTGTTCAGTCCCCTCCATCAAACAACCCACGAATCCTTCATCCCTGTTCAGTCCCCTCCATCAAACAACCCACAAATCTTTCACCCCTGTTCAGTCCCCTCCATCAAACAACCCACAAATCCTTCACCCCTGTTCAGTCCCCTCCATCAAACAACCCACAAATCCTTCACCCCTGTTCAGTCCCCTCCATCAAACAACCCACAAATCCTTCCCCCTGTTCAGTCCCCTCCATCAAACAACCCACGAATCCTTCATCCCTGTTCAGTCCCCTCCATCAAACAACCCACGTATCCTTCATCCCTGTTCAGTCTCCTCCATCAAACAACCCACAAATTCTTCACCTCAGTTCAGTCCCCTCCATCAAACAACCCACAAATCCTTCACCCTTGGAAAGGCTCTGTCCTACAAATTCTTCTACCCTGTTCATTCCCCTCCATCAGACAGACTCTGTCCTTCAAATCCTTCACCCCTGTTCAGACCCCTCAATCAGAAAGGCTCTATACTCCAAATTGTTCACCCTTGTTCAGCCCCTCCATCAAACAACCCACAAATTATTCACCCCTGTTCAGTCCCTGCCTCAGTTGCCCCTCCTCATAACCCGTCCTGCTTGTGTTGGATGTAACTATGCTGTAAGACATACTGGCCCGTAATCACCATGTGTATAAGGCTGTGACGTACATTATGCACCCACTGTAATATCACGAGATAACAACATGGTGTTCCCATCAAACAGCTGACTGCCTTATTGTCTTCCTTGTCTGGTCATCATCAACCGACTCAAAAATAACTTGCACAACATCCAGTTAATAGCTAATTCCATGTCCGCCAGGTCATTCAAAATCCAACTGAGTCCTGCGTACTTGTCGTGTAATTTGTATTTTTCATGGATAATGGCCATAGATATAATGCAGTAGGTGACAGTCGTTACTCCCCTTAGGTTACCCTGGACTCGCTGTATAATTTGTACACTCCATGGAGTTATATTGTTGGGACATTTTCAGATATTGGTTTTAAGATAGAACTCCTTACGTAGGGAAGTTTTTGGTTTACAGATAATGTCTGGAGTTCGGTAGATCAATATACACCGCAGGCCTGGAATAGGTTCCCCGGCCTCGCAGTTTACAGATTGTTTGATGCGAGAATAATTCAACATGACAGAACTTTGCTAAAAAATATTTTCGCGAGTAAGATGAATGTATTTTTCAACATGACGAAACGTTTCTAGTCATGTAATTCTCACACAATCCTATGCATTCCTTTTCAAGAAATCCACTCTCGACATGGCAGAAACTCATATTTTTTAACGATGAAAAGCGCACATAATCAATGTGTAAAAGGGAGCAAATCTTTGGTCGGGAGAAACAAAGGGAACTTAGTTTAACCCATCCTACCCTAAAATCACCTTAGAACGTTTCTGAAACAAAGACGGGGTAGGTCCAATTTAAATATATAGGGATAATGAGTGCGTGTCAGAGCAAACTGCTCCCTGTCCTGTCGTCAGCCTATATACAGCTGTAAATGAATTGCCTCCTCTTGTATCTAAAACGGCTGGACAGGGATTGTACTATATGCTCACATGTGTTACTGGCATCACATCAGAACGGGAAGGAAATCTAGGCTAACAATTAACTAAATCCACCTCTAATCTTCCGGGAAATCTAAAACGTGCTGAGATAATTTGCTGCTGGGTCCAATGTGACACAGAACAGACTGCCTCAGACTACTTTACTTATCATTCCAAGGTGAGGATTTAGACCACTGTCAATAGTCAGAGTGACCGTTGATTAGCTGACCATTTCTAAAGTGACTGCTTAGATGATATCCTTACTTAGGTGACTGTTACTAAGGTGACCATTACTAAGGTGACCATTACTTAAGGTGACTTTAATGAAGTGAATGTCTTTTAAACAACCCTTCCCTAGGTGACGGTTACTAAGATGGACATTACCAAGGTGAGTGTTAGACTATGGTCGCCATCATACTTAGGGAACTGTTTCCTAGGGGACTGTAACTTAAAGGTGATTGTTTCCTTGGGAACTGTTACTAAGGTGACGGTTTCCTAGGTAAATGTTACTTATGTAACTTTTTCCTAGGGGACTTTTATTAAGATGACTGTTTCCTACAGAGGAGACTGTTACTAAGGTCAGACTGTTTTAAGGGTGACGATTACTAAGACAACTGTTTCCTAGGTGACTGTTGCTAAGGTAGCCATTTCCTAGGTGACTGTTTCAAAGGTGAGTGTTACTAAGATGACTGTTTCCTAGGTGACTATAATTAAGATAACTGTTTCCTAAGTGACTGTTGCTAAGGTAGCTGTTTCCTAGGTGACTGTTACTAAGATGACTGTTTCCAAGGTGACGATTACTACGATGACTATTTGTTAGGGTATTGTTACTAAGGTGACTTTTTCATAGGTGACTGTTACTAAGGTGACTTTTTCATAGGTGACTGTTACTAAGGTGACTGTTTCTGAGGGGACTGTTACTAAGGTGACTGTTTCTGAGGGGACTGTTACTAAGGTGACTGTTTCTGAGGGGACTGTTACTAAGGTGACTGTTTCTGAGGTGACTGTTAGTAAGGTGACTATCAGTAAGGTGACTAACTGATGTGAACATTTCCTAGGTGACTGTTTCCTAGGTGACTATAACTAAGATAACTGTTTCCTAAGTGACTGTTGCTAAGGTAGCTGTTTCCTAGGTGACTGTTACTAAGATGACTGTTTCCAAGGTGACGATTACTACGATGACTGTTTGTTAGGGTATTGTTACTAAGGTGACTGTTTCTGAGGGGACTGTTACTAAGGTGACTGTTTCTGAGGGGACTGTTACTAAGGTGACTGTTTCTGAGGTGACTGTAAGTAAGGTGACTATCAGTAAGGTGACTAACTGATGTGAACATTTCCTAGGTGACTGTTACTAAGGTGACTTTTTCATAGGTGACTGTTACTAAGGTGACTGTTTCTGAGGGGACTGTTACTAAGGTGACTGTTTCTGAGGGGACTGTTACTAAGGTGACGGTTTCTGAGGGAACTGTTAGTAAGGTGACTATCAGTAAGGTGACTAACTGATGTGAACATTTCCTAGGTGACTGTTACTAAGGTGACTTTTTCATAGGTGACTGTTACTAAGGTGACTGTTTCCTAGGAAACTGTAACTGAGGTGACCATTTCCTAGGTGACTGTTACTAAGATGACCATTTCTTAGGTGACTGTTTCTAAGGTGTCCATTTCCAAGCAAACTGTAACTAAGGTGACCATTTCCTAGGTGAATGTTACTAAGGTGCCCATTACTTAGGTGACCATTTCCTTGGTGATTGTTACAAAGGTGACCATTTCCTTGGTGACTGTTACTAAGGTGACCATTTCCTTGGTGACTGTTACTAAGGTGACCATTTCCTTGGTGACTGTTACTAAGGTGACCATTTCCTAGGTGACTGTAACTAAGGTGCCCATTTCTAAAATGACTGATTTGAGGGAGTCTATGTAATATTTTCTGCGCTTTACTTTATTTTATGTCATGAAGAAAATACTTTTGAATTGTGCTTGTTGGTACTGGAAGCTGATTCTTATTTTATAGAAAACGTCTCAAAACACCTTTCTATGTCAGAAATAACAGAATTTGGCATATTGTTAAAAATGAAATGTCTGGGTCGGTATCTAGTACAGGTCTGGAACAAGGGAAAATTATAAGGGCTGCTTGTTCTGTCAAATCTGATGTGCATGTGTTATAATCTTGTAGAGTATACCAAGAAGAAATAATAAATAAAGACCAGTTTCCACTGTATGATCAATAGGAAGGGTATAGATATTGAATTCTCCAGTATACAGCTAATATCAAATCTATGTCATCAAATGTGTTCTGTTAACCAGATTTGTTAGAGCTCGCCACTGCTTTATTTAATTTTGTTACCATCCGAAGCTGGATCTTGTATCGTTTTTCATTTCAAAGTTTAAGCCATCCTGTTTTTTCTATTCTGTTCGTTTCACGTCTATGTCAATTTTGACGAGGTTTTCTTACAGAATGCCTTGGCGTGCATTTTTCCGGTCCCGTAAAACATGTCATTATTGTCACAATATTGTCACGTTCGGCCCTAATTTACCCTCGGCTGGACACATCTGGTGCCGTCCCCGAATGATTACATCACTATTATTGGGCTCATCTGGCATCGGGTCCAAATTACAGCTTCATCATTATAAGCCCAAAGTACATCATTTTTGTGTACGACAGCTTTCTGCAGAGAAGGCATAGCGTTGAACAGGGATGTCGTTTATTCCGGTTCGGTTTCAGATTCTACATGTAATAAGCTATTGGGAGCTTGAAATGCCTAAAGGCAGATAATATATAGTAAATACATTACATGGACTAGACATTTCTACACTCTACTTTTATCTTACTTCTGTTATTTTTCATTTCGGAATATTTGATAATGCAGGTCTTGCATAGAATAAGAATTGAGAAATAACAGGGATTGAGAGGGTATGATGGTATTTTTAGATAAAGATATATTATATACAGCCACACTTGTATTGTGGTACCGGGGATGCACCCTTCAAAAGACCAAATAGCAAGGTCTCTTTTCACAGGTGGTCTGTCTGTACAGGTTCCGATACTATAAAATCACAATAGGGAATGTAACAGTGGTCTATATGTATTCAGGTAAACTCTTTTATACAGGAGGTCCTTTATACAGCTAAGGAATATATATCATTATTTAAGGAATGAAATTTATTTTTTCAACATTCATGAGGTCATAACAGCATTGGCTTCTGGACATATTCCATGAATCGCGTTATGTACACAGGTAAGGTTTCTTAGTAAAGATGATCTCTTAATATTGGGTGTCTCTATTTTATACAGATACCTTGGGTAGTCTCTTTATTCAGGAGAATTCTTAGTACATGTGGACTCTTTCTTAGTTATGAATTCATTCATTTTATTTTTGTCTGAAATATGGTAGTTATAAAACTAGGGCATCTGAAAAAGGGGGTGGCTGCTTTTTTGGTTGATAACAATAATTGAGTATTTATAAGTGAAAAAATAAACAATTTATCACACTTTGTCTTCAAGGTTCGTTGTTTGAACAATTTCTCATAATGAGCACATGGATAAAATCTCGTATTCACCTTGATTTTATCTAAATGCTCACAATGAAAAAATAAAGTTTTTATGAATGGAAAAATAAACTTTGTCTTCAAGGTTCGTTGTTTGAGTTGAATTTCTCATAATGAGCACACGAATAAAATCTCAAGTTCGGCTGTAATGGCCCTTGATTTTATCCAAATGCTCACGATGAAAAATTAAGTTTTTATGAATGAAGAAATCAACAATTCATCACACAGTTTGTAATAATTTTCTCAATGTGAGCACATGGATAAATCAGGGGTCCTCATGCTCAGTGGCTCTTGATCTTTGTTTAAATGACAAACCCTGAAAGCCGTGCGTGTGATAATCTATAATTATGTACAGCTCAACAGAATTGTTTTTGTGGCGCTATATGGAAACAGACGGAAGGAGAATTACAATACATTGACCTTGACAGTGACGTCAAAGACAAAGTGGTCAAGGATTGGGGTGTGTGGACTGGTGCTCTCCAGCACGGTTAAACCTCAGACATTTTATGGTTTAAATTCCCTGAATGTCAGACATAAAACATGGTCCAATGCCTGTTGTAGTGTGTAAATGGCGATTGCAAAGTTTTTACTGATAGGGCAGACTCCATTGTCCAGATTTGTGGCCCAATGTGGCAGTATTGTATAGGTTGGCCCTGTCTTATTTGTGGTTATGGTCATGTATAATAAAACTCCAATATAATGCCTTTGTTTATGTACCGTAAAACCACCAATATAATGCCTTTGTTTATGTATCGTAAAACCCCCAATATAACGCCACTTATTCATATACAATAAAACCCCAATATAATGCCTTTCTCTTTGTACCATAAAAACCCAATATAATTCCTTTGTTTATGTACTGTTGAACCCCAAATATAATGCCACTTATTCATATACAATAAAATCTTATTATAATGCCTTTGTTTATGTACTGTAAAACTCAATATAACGCCACTTATTGATATACAGTAAAACTCCAATATAATGCCTTTATGTATATACCATAAATCCCCAATATTAAGCCTCTCATTTATATACAGTAAAACTCCCAATATAATGCCTTTATTTATGTACCGTACTAAAACCCCCAATATAAAGCCGTTCATTGAGATGCAGTAAAACTCCAATAGTATGCCTTAATATATGTACTGGAAAACCCCCAATATAAAGCCATTCATTGATAAACAGTAAAACTCCAATATGCCTTTATGTATGTACCGTAAAACCCCCAATATAAAGCCACTCATTGATATACAATAAAACCCCCAATATAATGCCACTTATTGATTAACAATGCAACTCCCTATATAATGCCCCTTTATGAACATGTGCAGACTGAAATGTTCATTTAACGCCAATCATTGATTAACACTTTAAAACCTCAATATGAGCTCCTTGATTGTATACAGGTGAAGTAAAACTCAAATTTTATACCCCAAATTATGCCGTAAAACCCCCAATATAACACCACTCATTCATTTGCAGTAAAATTCTCAATATAATGCCCCTTGATTGTATACGTGTGTTGAGTAAAATCTCCTATTAAACACCACTCTTTGATATAACACTTCTTGTTCAATATTTCAATGTTCCTATTTTTCCTGGAAATTCCTTTCCAGATTTCCCTTGTTGCTTCATCAACCCTCATTATAATGTACTAAATTGGACAAATTGGCGATATAACAAGGTTTGGCTGAAGATGGGCTTTGTGAGAGTTATACGTGACTGATAGGAATGAACTTGGTGTCCGTGCTCGGTGGAGCTATACATTTGGTAGCAGACATATTTTGACCATGTGAGAGCCGTTTCATGAATGTCAGTAAAATGAAATTGAACCATTATGTGTAAGAATGTTTCAGGAGGTGTGGTTTAAGGGTTCTTTAGGTTCAGGTACCTCGGCAACCAACTGAGTTACATAGCAACCATCAAGTAATTTGCCACTTCATAAGTTGATTACAGATTTTGTTGTCATTTATGAAAAAAAAAAAAAAATCACAGAACAATTCCATACAGAACTTAACTTGACTGTATATCTAATTGATCTGAATCACCTTTCTGTTTTATGCTGACTTTGTTATGGAAGAGTCTGCTTGAATTGACTTTTTCTTTTACGGAAACATTGCTATAATTGTCAATATGAATAGTTTACCAATTCCTGTTCTATGAAACCAACTAAACATATATTTTAAAAACATTGGGAATTCACTTTTGGTACAAGTTTGACAGCATCAAAAGATTATTTGTCCATAGTTTTTAATTTGTTTTTGGAAGGCGTTTCTAGATAATGATACTCTACCAATTCCTGTTCTGTAAAACCTAGTTGAGCAGTCACATACGAGCAGACTGTAGCCATTGGTCAAGAGAAAGTGACCGCATGACAAAGCAGGTTCAGAAGTTCAAGTGAGACTTATTGTTGACACTGATCTGGAGATGAAGTGCTGAGCAAATTCGCTTTAGATTGTTGTATCTGACAGGGTGATCAACACAAAACCATATGATACATGTTATACCGCACAACTAAGTAACGCTACCACCAGGCAAGGGAATAAGCTACGTTTTATAACGCCTCCGATAAAACAATTGGTAACCAGGCCTTCATTTGGAAATTTCTGCTTGCAGATTAGCACCTGATGTGCATCTATATGACAATAAATTAAGCTTCATATTCTGGGCAACGAAATACCATAAATTTCACTTATTTGAATTGAGCTGCTTTAACAAAATGGATGTTTTTGTGGTCAAACTTCGCATTATTGACATTCAAATAACGCGAATTACGGTTCTAAAATTTTTCAGATCCATACTTTGAGTGAATTTTTTAGAGAAATTATCTCTTTCTTTCAAAATACATTTTCCATGATATTTATTGTCACTGTACACATCAAATCTATTTTGTGGAGCCAGGCACTTGGATGGTTTGTATTGAGGTCAGGCCCGGAAGAAACTAGACACATCTCTATAGTAGTCAGGCTTCTTTCCGCAATGTTCCCCATGCGGCACTCGTAAGATTTCTCAGAATCTAGAAGCTGTTCGTGTATGCTGGCATTGTTATTGGCGATCCTACAGAGTAGGTTATACGGGATACTTAAAAGTACAGTGGACCTGTGGAGGGCTGAGTTTAACAAACCAAATTAGAAAGAATAAGCGTAGAAAAAAGATACATTGTATTAAAAAGTGAGATAATATGACCAAATTGCATCAGATTTTCATTTATCACATAACTGACCCATTCAGTCATGTCTAATGTGACGTCATAAACAAATGACGTTTTTATTGTCTCGGAAGTGAAAATCGTACTGTCAATGTAGAAGATTGCCTTTCTTATAGAGAAATGAATTGGAGAGTTTTGGTTTTTATTCTCATGAATATATATAAGTTATGTGATAAATAAAATTTTACCCTTGTGTCCGTGTAAAATGGAATTGATTAAACTCCTTACATGATTTAATATGTCGCTAATGCTGAAAGGCTTGTGCTATATTAAATTATTGAACTTGTTTAATAAATTCCATGTTACAAGGACACTCGTGTAAGATCTTCTTTATCTTAGAAAAATAAAACACTTGTTATGCTGATAAAGGAAGACCGCTACTTTGCAACGGGAGCTATGCCGTCCGTAAATGACCCTAGCTGTTAAAAGGACATAAAACCTAAAAAACCGAACCAGGAGCTACGCAATGATGATGGCTTATTAATTGTAAGGGGTCATCGTCAATCTAATTAGGTGATACGGATGTAAAGCAAGCCACACGTAGCTGGGGATCGGGAAGTGGTTGGATGTTGTTGTTTGTTGCGGAGCTTGGTACCCGAGGCGGTGAGGATTAGGGATAGAAGGAAATCGAGGCGTAAGAGTGGTAGCACAGGTCGCATCAATTCTACCTAATTGCTTTAAGATTGGGATAAAGAAAATTGCCAGACGCTGTCGCAGAAAGCCGAGAAGCCCAACAAAGCCCACTGACAAGAGATATTCAATTTATTAAATTTGGTGTATAGACATAGCCCTTGTTACATATAGGGCCCCTGGCCATGCAGCCACCTGTGACGTAGACCTAGAATGCTGGCGTCACGTAGCATGGAATCTCTAGGTATCAGTTATGAGGCCACTGTCTATTTGTACAAGACTCATAATACGTATCGCCTGCTGCATTCTTTGGATCTACATCTATTTCTAGATGACATTCATCACCACAGCATGCAGTGCCCTATATGTAAGCAGGAATAATCCGTTGATACCTTGCACTTTAAATGTTCGTATCGTACTGGTTATCTTAATTACACTGTCTCGTATTAATGTAATTGTTTACTTCGTTGAAGTGACTAATTTTTTTCTTGTTTTCCCCCAGCATTTTTTGGGAATGCAAAAAGTTAAAGGAAGCAATAATCTGTTAACATTTGATAATGCGCTAAATTTTCAGTTCATTGAAATTAAGCATTTTTGTCAGTAGTTCTGAAACCATTGATTAACACTTTAACAAATTATATAAAAAATTATACATATATAATTGGATGTTTATTCTGGCATATTTTATTCTGCTTTAAGTGTAAAGAGATGATAAATATTGTGACTATGCGATGATTTTGTTTGGGAACAACAATAAAAAAAAAAAAATTATAACTTAATAATATGAATTAATGCAGTTGAAATTCAACGTACCAGGTAGTATGTATGGGAATCCTGAAAATTAGTGGGGTCCTTTTCAGTTTCTTTGCTTGAAAAAGATATAGGGATGACTTCAATTTAAACCCTGATCAGATATTAAAAGATTTTTACATAATTTGATTTCGTTGTCTTGAAATGTTCAGTAGTTTGAATAAAGACCTCGGAAACCATTCCAGATTTATTTAAGGATTAACTTGAATTTTTTTTCATGTTATGGGGGTATAACACACAAAGCGGAGTGTACCGGTACTCTCCGGTTTTTTGTGTTATAACCCCATAACATAAAAAATAGATTCAAGTTGATACTTATAATTTAATTTACACCCTGCGAAAATTAACTTTATTGATGGACTCCTTTCTCTTACAAATCATTACGCTGCTGCATCAAAAGCGACAATATAAACGGTGACGTCATTTTTTAAGTTATGGGCTGATAAAATATTTTTTTAAGCCAATGAAAATGCTTGTTTCAAACAAGATTAAATTATTAAGCTTCTGTTGTACAATCGGCAGCACTACCAGCAGAAGATAACCATGGGTTAGTCAAATCCTTCATGGAACAAATTATACACACATCACTCATTCAGCACTTCAGTGACCTTTCCATAGAGTAGATTGGAACGGTATATAATTCCCAAATGTTGAATACAAAAGGCTACATCATCAAAGATATTAGCTTTGTAATCCGCATGTGATACTGTGATGTTTAATAAAAACACCCATTATTGTCGTCAATTTTATTCCCGCAGCTTAAAGTTGAAGCATTGGCGTTCGTAAAAGTTGTACAGTTATGTGTTAGGTGTAAAACTGAAAAGAAATGCAGAACATTGAAGTAGAATATTCGTTTTGATGATGTAATGTGAAGTTCAGTCCCCCCTGTGAGACAATTAAACATAGTATTATACAGATACTGGTCCCCCCGAGGGAGTTTGTGATGCAAGGAACATCACACTGTCAACATCGAACAAACAAACCTTGATGGACACACAAACATTCATTCATTTACCCCTGAAGACACATTTGAACTCTTCCAATTCAAAGATTGGAATAGTTCATTGTGAAATTTCAGGAGTAAATGAGTTAATTAGATAGAAAATGTGCCATCTTTGTCTGCCCTATCTGGCAACTGGTTTCTAGGTTTAAAACAATAAGCCTTGATGAGACTGGGGAAATGTGACAGATGTGACTTATTATTAGAAATATATGTGGGTTGAAAGAGCTGATTTTCTGTACAGCCAAATTTTGATGAAACAATACGAGAACTATTTGTCACATTGAGAGCTGAACAATTTATACATCGCTACATAAGCACTCGGAACTTTCCAGCTCAGAAATTCGCAACAGAAATTCGCAATTCACCTTACTAGTCTGGTTTAGAAAACAGTTAAATCAGCACTAGCTGTCTTCATTATTGCCCTGGTTTGCTTGGTCAAGAGCTTTCATATGAACTGTGCACGACCCTCATTTTCAATAGAGGGTCAGTACAAAATGGCTGCAATACTTGCCCATATACTTCAAAATGAAATACCTGAAATTTTGATAGTGATAAATATTTACATTGTCACTGCACAAAGACTAGATGAATCTACTGGACCTGATATCTTTTAATTTCCAATAACAGACATTTGGGCATTGTGATGTCATACTTATGATGTCATACTTATGATGTCATAACTGTAGCGTTGGAGACTGCACTGCTCTCCTGTCAACTGGTGGCCGTTTTGTCTGGATTTACTCTTAACAGTGAAGCATCAATGTTTTGGGGAATTTCTGCGAAACTGGATGTTGATTAACACAAAATGTAAATATAAGTATCAATTGGTTGTCATATTTTTGACATTCATTGGTATACCAATCTGTAGTTATATACCCATAAATGTCAAAAACACCAAATTCATTCCTTAAATGTACACATTATCCTCCCTACATTAACGGTGAGGAGTAGCGCTAAAACTGTGGAGAATCACATGAACAAAAGTGTCAAATATGGAGTGGCTTGAGCAGGCGCCACCGCAAAGCTGAATACACAAACACTAACCTGTCAGGCAGTGATGACTCTGGAGACAAATAAAACCACTTTTAAGTCTTCTAAGGATTACTCTAAAGAGAAAGGCAGGATACAGATTCTGCGGAAAAGGGTCCTCTTTGAAGTAAATAAAACCTTGACACGCATCGTTTTTACGTTTACGAGGATATGAAACGCAGTTCTGTTCAAACATATTCAGTGATGCTGGTAGTGTGTCTTGTAAAAAATGTTGAATTGTGTTTCAAACCATCTTCAGTGAGTTTTTTAAACTGATTATTTACATTCAAAATACCGAAGATATTGTTTCTGATTTTACCCTTGTATCTTCTGTATATTGAAGTGTAAGCATGAAACATGTCTGTATCAAAAGTTTTCAGTCGTTAGCAAGTCAGCTTGTTGATAAACTTTTAAGAGGTAAAAAAGCACTTTTACCCATTTTTTATCCCGAAGGTGTGTCTTAAAGGAAGGTATACCGAGCTTTGTGAGCAGGATAAAACATCGGTTATTTGATGTGATTTGCAAGATTGCCAGGGTTTGGATGGGTATAGACTGCAGCACAAGGTCTTAATGTTACATAACTACAGAAGCATGATTGAGTGAATGGTTGCACGGAATTTGATTAGTCGCGGGGAGTCTCTCGAGGCAGGAAGTGTTACACTGGTTTATCTGACATATGCCCAAAAGGGGGAGCTTGTCATATTCTTCCGTTGGACGTCCGTTGATTCCTCCGCTGATCACTGTCGTCTAATACAGCGGATAATTTGTAAATATGTGAGGTATAAACGTTATGGGTCCCCCTGCCTACCAGTTTGCATTCATTATGCTCTAAGCCCTTTGGGAAGATGATTCGTGATTGTCTGGACATTTTTGCGAGATTTCGTCTGGCCCGTCTTTAAGTTGTCAGGACATACGCCCCGTAGGAAGTATGAGAAGGGAGAATAGGCCTGTCACAGTTTATATTGGGGGATCTGTTACATAGTGTTTGCTGTTGTGACAAGTGGGAAAAGATTGTCTAATTCACAGATACAGTTAAATAGACTGGCTTTGATCTTATTGCTTATAATGTTGGGTATTATGAAATTCATCAATCTCTTGTTATGGTCAGTTGTTCAAGGGATGTTTGTTATGTACAACTCTTAGCCTTAAAAACACTGACACTGATATGCCGTATAAAAAGCAGCTTTGGTTTTCCCTCCCAAAACATTGATATTTTTGGTGTACACCTTGGTTGTTGCCTTGGCTTTCTGACATTCACCTTGGTTATTGCCTTGGCTTTCTGACATTCACCTTGGTTATTGCCTTGACTTTCTGACATTTACCTTGGTGGTTGCCTTGGCTTTATGACATTCACCGTGGTGGTTGCCTTGGCTTTATGACATTCACCTTGGTGGTTGCCTTGGCTTTCTGACATTCACCTTGGTGGTTGCCTTGGCTTTCTGACATTCACCTTGGTGGTTGCCTTGGTTTTCTGACATTCACCTTGGGTGGTTGCCTTGGTTTTCTGACATTCACCTTGGGTTGTTGCCTTGGCTTTCTGACATTTACCTTGGTGGTTGCCTTGACTTTCTGACATTCACCTTGGTGGTTGCCTTGGCTTTCTGACATTCACCTTGGTGGTTGCCTTGGCTTTCTGACATTCACCTTGGTGGTTGCCTTGGCTTTCTGACATTCACCTTGGTGGTTGCCTTGGCTTTCTGACATTCACCTTGGTGGTTGCCTTGGCTTTATGACATTCACCTTGGTGGTTGCCTTGGCTTTCTGACATTCACCTTGGTGGTTGCCTTGGCTTTCTGACATTCACCTTGGTGGTTGCCTTGGCTTTATGACATTCACCTTGGTGGTTGCCTTGGCTTTATGACATTCACCTTGGTGGTTGCCTTGGCTTTCTGACATTCACCTTGGTGGTTGCCTTGACTTTCTGACATTCACCTTGGTGGTTGCCTTGGTTTTCTGACATTCACCTTGGTGGTTGCCTTGGTTTTCTGACATTCACTTTGGGTTGTTGCCTTGGCTTTCTGACATTCACCTTGGTGATTGCCTTGACTTTCTGACATTCACCTTGGTGGTTGCCTTGGCTGTCTGATGTTCAACTTGGTTGTTGCCTTGGCTTTCTGACATTCTTCTTGGTGGTTGCCTTGGTTTTCTGACATTCACCTTGGTGGTTGCCTTGGTTTTCTGACATTCACGTTGGTGGTTGCCTTGGCTTTCTGACAATCACCTTGGTGGTTGCCTTGGCTTTCTGATGTTCAACTTGGTGGTTGCCTTGGCTTTCTTATGTTCAATTTGGTTGTTGTGTTGAGAATATTAACCACAATCTTGCTTTTCTGTTACTCAGTATTATACTTAATTCTTTAATTCATTCTTTGTTTCCCTGTCCATTGACATGGTTTTTACCAGAGACAGATAGAATGGTTGTAATGGTTTATTGCTTCATTCTTACTGCCTTGAAATGTTTTCTCTTGGGAGGTTGTTGCATCTGTCTTCCAGATAATTGTGGCATTTTTAATCCCTTTTAATCTTATTGATTATATAAACTAAATATACACATTGTTTTATTGATTTTACTTAAAGTAGACTCTTTTATAGATTTATTCTGCTAATGAAACAAAATCATTCCGAATTGCTGTTTCTATTATCATCTAAAACCTGTGTATTTACTGTTGAAGGCCTACTGTACATTACAGTATGACTGGAGTCAATAGTTTTAGGATCAGCAATGACGTTTCGCCCTCTCAATATTTAATCGGAAATTTATACGCCATGCAATCAGTCTGACGCTATCATGTCCTTACTGTGGCCTTTTTACGCCACCTTCTCCGTAGGTCTGTTTGTTGGTATGCGGACCTGAACCGGAACGCTGGTCTCCAATTAATCAGGACATAGCAGGAAACATACGGAGCCTCGTAATGAATTGGTGCTCGGTTGCCGATTTCCTGTGTTTGGTTAGTAATAGGTTGTTATGGCGACCGGGAGGATAGGTAATTGATGGGGATGACAGGTCGCAAGACGCGTCACAGACAGGCGGGTTTAGGCGTCATGACCGAAGTGTCAACATCCTAA
Organism: Mimachlamys varia; assembly: GCA_947623455.1. Lineage (NCBI taxonomy): Eukaryota > Metazoa > Mollusca > Bivalvia > Pectinida > Pectinidae > Mimachlamys > Mimachlamys varia. Next base: position 9,990,213 of record OX392541.1, on the reverse strand, counting down.
CGAAAATCTACCAATTGTGATATGGGTTTTATTAATAATGATCTCCTTGACAAAGACATCATTCAACTGGAAATGACCATTTAGGAGTTCTGTGATTGGTGCTTATTGAATAGCTTTGCAGTAGTAATATAGGTAATCAATAGGCATCTATCTCTATGTGTTTGGAGGTAACGAGAAACAAAGGAAAAATAACTGTAAATTTATGATGCAAAATATGGAAGTTAATACAGTGAAACTGGCTACTTACTTGAACCCAGTTTACTTGAATACCCCTCATTTGTCAAACAGTTTGTTTGGTCCCGACCAAGTTTGTACAAATACTATATGCATGTCTCCCTCGAACTATTGATCAGGTCCCCAGGAGTTTGAGTAAGTGGGGTTGTACTTTTTTTTTTTAGATTTATTGTACTTTCTTTTCTTGTTTTAAAAATTTATTGTATCTTTTAAATTTCATGTATATTTGAAAGAAAAAGACAGAAACCTGTTGATTCTGTGACAGAATGGACCTATTAAGATCCTTAGGTTTTTCTCCTCCTTAAAACAGTCAGTATACCTGTGTGTTTTTAGTGCTTAGGAGGCAGACATTAGCATCTTAATGGGATTCACTCTGTTTAAGCAAAGAAATAGACACACAGACACATTGTAGAATGCACTCCTCTTTATATCATGTTGTATTTGTCAGGCAAAAACATGATATTAACAGGTATGTGAAATTAAGAGACACATGTTTTTTCACTAAATCTAGTGCATTTCCAATTCCCATAACTAAATGTAAGCTATTCAATGTACATATGAAGATGTTTCAATATATAGATAACATCATTTCAATTAAAAATAATTTTCGGGGTTATTGTTTTATTTTCTATGCAACATTTTGTACAAGTTGTATCTGAAATCAATGTACCCTTGGTAACTCTGCTCTTGGTAACTGGACGTGGGTTTAACTGGACGTGGGTTTAAATGGACGTCTACTAAACATTACCCGTGTAATGGAATCCACAATGTGGTTTAGATACTATGGTGGTCTGTCTGTTTGTGTTAGTGGTGATCAGTTACTTCCTTTACCAGGGTTTGCACTGGGTATTTTATAAATGCAGGGGTCCTTCTGCATGGTTTAAATGGGAATACTGAAAATTAGCGGGGTCCTTTTCAGTTTCTATGCTTGAAAAAGATATAGGGACGGCTTCAACACAAACTCTGATAAAGTAGGTAGCCTTGACCAGCGGAGGGATTACACACGGTTGACCGCTCGGTAACGACATTTCCACTGCGAAGATGACACATGTTTTACACAAGACTACCCCTGTCATTTACTCTACTGGTCATTGCTGTGCTGACCGTCAATGTAGCCAATCTTCCTTGACCAGCCACAACTTCCTTGACCGTTCATCCCGACTTGATGCGTGTGCTGGTTTCCTTGACCAGTTACTGAAATTAACCTCATAGCACTAAACTATCAAGTTTTTCCAACTGACATAGTTGTCGGGGAAAATGACACATTTTTAATTAACATTGGTGGTCAGTTAATACTTAATAATACAGATTATAGGGAGTCATAGAAACTGGCACATGATTCAGTATCTAGCTCTTCCAACTCTGACACAAATACGCTAAACTTCACGCATAAGTATGAACGAGACCAATGTAATCCGGATTATATAGAATAATTGAATTTCGGGCAATCTAACCTTGGCCTAAATGAACCTGGAAACGATTTGTAAAGAAACCCAGTATGACCAAAACTATTAAGCGGATGAAGGGACGTCCAGCTGCCTTGACCTCTATCGATGACCAGTAAATATGATACAAGTTTTATTTGGATTTAATCAGAACATGTCGTATCGTTTATTTAGCAGCTGTAATGACGACTGTTTAAGAGTCTGGGAAACAGATTCGGAGCCAGCCAGCAATTCTTCGTAATTTGAAGAAAAAAAATTAATCCCGAGTCATTTGTTTCTGTAATCCATTCATCCTTTCATGACTGCAATCAATATTCCTAGAACATGGTCACAATGCAAATGTGGACGTGTCTACCAAGATTCAGCTCAATACACTCCCGCTCGTTCCTCTTCACCCCGGCTTCCATCTTTCTTTGATTTGGTTTGGCTTATTTTGTTTTATATTTTATCCTACTTGCTGAAATCCAGGTGAGCAATAAAGGCCCTCTGGGTCTCTTGTTTTGGTTTACATCCTATTAATAGTCAGGGTCATTTAAGGATGTGCCAGGTTTTGAAGGTGGAGGAAAGCGGAGTACCTGGAGAAAGCCATCAACCTTTGGTCAGTACCTGGCAACTGTCCCCGACATGGGATTCGAATTCGCAACCAAGAGTTGGAGGGCTAGTGCTAGAATGTCGGAACACCTTAACAACTCGGCAACCATGGACCATTCTTTCTTTGAACATTTCGTTACAAGTTTCATTGAGATAAAAATTGATTAATCTTTCAAATATGAACTCTGCACTCAGCTGTGTATTCACTGTATAAAACTGCTACCAAATGTTTTAGTTAACTGAAACTGATATGTAACTGAAAGGTTTTTTTCCTCTTTCCTCAATTTTTCGTAGAATTTGCTTTTACTCTCTTTCTGTTTTCTTTATATTTCACTGCAAAAAAAAAAAAAAGAAAGTAATTAACACATTTTGGAGATAATGAGAAACAAAATATGATCAAATATTTATCAGAATATGTCTTTAGGGATACAAGTGTTGCGCGGAGTAGCTACGAGGTGAATAATTATCCTTCTGACAATACTCTGTTGTGTTTAATCAACTTTGGCATTTCATTGAGTTAGGTAGGTGTCTAGTTTAAGAGATCATTTGTCTCCAAGCTTGAATTGTACACGCTTAATATGTTGAGTTTTAATTGCGTTATTTAATCATGATAATAAGGACTTAGAACAGTTACATCTTTGAGACAAGATAACAATGGTTAAATGAAAATTTGCTTTAGGATATTTCTTCCTGTGATATTGACTTCTTACTTCCATGCCGCAAAACATTTGAATAATTGGTAGTTAATTATTGGAAACACATTTTAGGCTTGTCCAAACTCTAGAATATTGAATTTATTAAGAGAAAGTAATTTTGATCTCTCAGTCTGCGACGTTTGCCACTAGTCCTATGCCCACAACTAGAAAATTTTGGTTTGTACTAGTGGAAATTCCTTAAATTTCAATATATTTGTTATAATCAAAACTGCATGTTGCTTGTCTGGACTAGTGCTTGAAAATGTCAATGTCACAGACTGTTCTCTTTGATGTAAGAAACTTTTAACTAAGGGGAGATAAGTTAGTTGAAAAATGTGGCACAAAAATTCTTTAGAAATATGTAGTGCTGGTAGCCAATGTAAACAGAACCTGCAAGTTATGTGATAAAGTATGCCTTGATATTTGCCAGATTGTTGTGAATCAAAACAAAACGGCTGATTAAAAAATAAATATAAGGGAGCTAACTCTTGCTCAAATCACCTTGACACATATATTTTCCGTCTGAAAAAAATATGATTTGCAAAGTTTTTATTGAAACTTAAACTTACAAATTTAAAAACCTCAGCTAAAAGTTTTAAACAAACCTGTGATTAAATATGAGTTGTTATTATTATCAGGGATATTTCACATTTAAAATATCACACATAATGGGGGTTCGTAATAATCTTGTGGTGATCTGAAACCTCTTCTTGATATTCCCAGGAAACAGTTTTATAATGTTAGGTGTTTGAGAGTTTTATCTCGCCTTAATTGTTACAACAGTTCTGTGATCATATCTGTTGTTTCAATAGCATCATCAATACAAAATGTACTAGATGGAGTGATGCCTTGTTAACCAAAACTTTCTAGTTTTGTCTAGCATTGCAAAAGGCTTGAACTGTTTCCATTCAGCTGCCCATACTTAGCTTCAGTTGGAATTTTTACTGAAGTTTTACTGATAAATCCAGACGAGAAAAATCTGTAATAGGAGAAATTCTCCCAAGAACAAACATTCCGCCGAGTTCATAAGATCTACTTAATTATTTACTTGTGATATGATTACCAGAGTTATCTTACCTTGTATAACATTTCATCATGAAAGAGTTACTTCCCTTGAGCTGTTTCTGACTGATGTTTAGGTGTTCTGACCAATTCATAGTTGTCTGTTAACTCATTCACCCCTGAAGACACATTTGAACTCTTCCAATTCCAAGGTTGGAATAGTTCATTGTGGAACTGCAGGGGTGAATGTCAGTTCAGTTTTGTCCAATAACCTATTTTAGGAATAACACTAAAATCTTTGAATATGAACATTAACATACGGTAGGTTACTTGTATGAGTCTGATTATTGGTTTTACATGGTAGTTGAGATCAACAATGTACGTCAGCTTTAACCCAGCATTTAATGATTATTTTACAACACAAATTTTTCTTTCAATGTAAGGAAATACAAGAAACTTGTCAATCATTTTATTGTATTCTACACAATTCTGTTTTGTTTCTCTCCTCTTACTTTTGTAAATATTTCATTAAAAATAAGCATTGAAGGCCCAATATACGTAACTTCAGGACATTTTTTGGGATCCTGAAAAATTATGAAAAAACAATCAAGTTGATAGCCATGCAAAAATCAGTTTAAAACGAAGTAAACCTGAGCGTTAACTAACAAGAATCTTTTGACAGAAAAATCCAAATAATTCAAAAATAATTCAGGCGGGCCCCACTTCAACAACAAGCCGAAGGTAGAAAACAGTTCAAAATGGATGCGTGTTTACAAATACCGAGTTTCAACTGCTGCTGTACTGGTAACTGTGTGAGAATTCATCTGGCATATTGCTGATATCAGCTAATGTTAACTAAATCTTTAAATGTAATAAGTTATTAGGCTTGATTTTCGCTTCAAGTTTTGCCGAAAGTTACGTATATTGGGCCTTTAACCTTTCCTGTCAATATATGCAACATTTCTCAATCATTTTAATGTATTCTACACAAAACTTTTTTGTTGCTGACATTTGTAAATATTTCATTTAAAAAATTAAAATTCATTCTGAAAATCTTGTTCAGTTCTTCACATGTATAATCATTGATGGTAGAATTATACTCTGCAGTTATTTTGTAACAAAGTAAGTAATGTTTGTATGACAGCTTTTAATTGTGTATATGAGTACTTGGCAAATTTTAAATGTTTGTAGGATTTTAACTTTCGCCTTCTAGCTTTGTTCAAAAAGGAATTTCCTTTTAGCCTAGTGAGAGAGCAACTGGCTTGGAAGATGGGTGTCAGGAGTTCAATTCCTGGTAGAAACACTATACTTTCTGCCTGTTACATTTTATTCTTTGTACGTAACTGTACAGCATTCAGATTTTATATCTGTCTCCTAGATATTACCTTGAAGATATTATTTTCATCAATCAATTTCAAAATGGGTTCAAACAATTTTTTTAAAACATTTTTTCTAAGTTAAACTTAGAAAAAATGTTTAAAAAAAATAGACAACACAAAACTTAGTTTTGTGTTGTCTATATTCCATTTCATTTATACATATTTTGGTTTCAGAAATTCTAGGTCTAAGTGAGAGTTATTCCCCTCTCCACATTCTTGTTGTAAAATGCTAGAATTATCCTTTCGCCAGCAACCACTGCCCTGCTGAGGTGAATTAAAAATCCACAAAGTACGTACTCTCCACTAGGCGTGGCTTGGGAGTCCTAGGCCACACTTCTAACCAATGGCAGTTAAGGAATGGGCTATAATTAAAAAAAACGACTTAAGTGCAAGTAGCACATTTGGCATTCATATCTGATGAAAAACTCATTTTGGAATTATTATGCCCTCGCTATGAAATGGGGAAGGAGGGGCTATAGTGTTACCCGCATGTCCGTCCGGTCCTGTCCCGTCTTGTCCCATCCCATGGTAATGTAATCAGCTTATTTAAATAACTTCGAATCCAATTGTCAAAAAAATTTCGCATACGTAATAAGCATGAAAATCTTATTTCATATGGGGAAAGGGGGCAAGTTTGGGAAATATTTTAATGAAAGCATTTATCAGGAAGTAACTCAATTAAAAACATATGTTCAGTTCATAGTTATGAACAGTATTGGTCGTGAACTTTTGACTTTGAAAAGTGAAATAAACTATTTAGGGGCTATAAAAAATAATTTGGCTGGCTTTCATTACAGACTAAGTACTTCATATGATTTTAGTATAGTATCAACAAATACATTAAAATGATCTTTTACATGGTTGTGAAAATTAATAAAAAAAATGATCCATTGATTATTTAAAGACGATTGTGATTTTTTTTTTTTGCGCAATCTGTCTGATATGGTCTTTTAATGCAGTGTTCATTTTTGAGTAATTTGATTTTTTTTTTTTTTCTACACAAGTAGTTGACTCTTTTCCAATTCAAGTTCGCTGGCTGGGATTTTTGTCTTCAAGTGTTAAAGAAGTATGGTCTGTCAAATATCTAAAACTGATCATGAATTTTTCATATTTCTTTACTCGTTGAACCCTAAAAACACATTTGAAATCTTCTAATTCAAAGGTTGGAATAGTCCATTATAAAACTTCAGGGGTCAGTTGATAATTAAAGGCCAAGAAACTTAAGGTTCAATTTCGGTTTGGAAATACAAACATCTGACATTGTTGTAGCAGGAACATCGTTCATGGTGGAAATCGTAAAGCTGACAGAAAATTTCACCAAGTTCTTGTTAGAGTGTAGTTAGCCCTGAATTACTCTAGAAAATAGTTCTTGAATTGAAGTTATGAAATTGATTTTACAGTTGTTGAACATGATTTACAGCGGTATTTGGCTCCATAATTTGGTGATAAAATTTATATTTCTGAGTTAAAAGAAGCCAGATAGGAGACGTTAAAATTATGTGTGCCGCTCGCGAGTCGTACAAAGTCTGGCGCAGAGAGACTGCAAGTGCCTGCTGGGATGGCACAGGAAACGCGATAAATCATCCGCCGAATATCTTAATCATGACCACTTAAATGTTACATATAAAATTAGGTTTTTACTGTCGGGAGTTTGACTTGTTCCTGAGGCATTAAATTGTAGTGTTTATACGTACAGAACATCTCAACACGGCCGGACCAGCTATCGGCTGGCTCAGCATCGTAGAACGGTCCTATTCACGTAATCAAGCTTATAAAATCTTTCTGCAGTTTTTGTTTTACCTCTATTAAGTTACACTATACGTCTAATATCCGTTAGTTGCAATATTTTTTCATGGTGGTGATATTATGTATCAAAGAAGAAATGTGTTGTTTTGATATAGTGTTACGCCGAGAATAGACCTATTGATTATTTTCGATTTTTGCACTTTGATGGCTTGACGAGGCTCGTAGTTATCTTTGTTTATATACGTCATTGCAGCTGTGAACATAAGGCAGGGGTTTTTATCCCGGTGTGAAGTGACTGGAGAGTGTAACAGAGGGGCCTGACACTGGGGTAACACAGGGGCCTGACACATTGGGGTAACACAGGGGTCTGACACATTGGGGTAACACAGGGGCCTGACACACTGGGGTAACACAGGGGCCTGACACACTGGGGTAACACAGGGGCCTGACACACTGGGGTAACACAGGGGCCTGACACATTGGGGTAACACACGGGCCTGACACACTGGGGTAACACAGGGGCCTGACACTTTGGGGTAACATAGGGGTCAGACACTGGGGTAACACTGGGGCCTGACACATAAGGGTAACACAGGGGCCTGACACTGGGGTAACACAGGGGCTGACACACTGGGGTAACACAGGGGCCTGACACATTGGGGTAACACAGGGGCCTGACACATTGGGGTAACACAGGGTCCTGACACATTGGGGTAACATAGGGGTCAGACACTTGGGTAACACAGGGGCCTGACACATTGTGGTTACACAGGGGCCTGACACATTGGAGTAACATAGGGGTCAGACACTGGGGTAACACAGGGGCCTGACAATTTGGTAACACAGGGGCCTGACACACTGGGGTAACACAGGGCTCTGTATACCTTCAGGTATCCTCCTGCAACTGAGAAGATGAAATACAACATGTTTATCAATATATTAGATGATTGCCGTATCCTTATTAATGTGTATTGTGTTGGGGCGGCTTGTGAACGATACAGATTCATTTCATTTGGGCAGGGGACATTGGACTAGGGCTGGTTTAGGGACAGGGGACATTGGACTATACTGGTTTAGGGGCAGGGGACATTGGACTATACTGGTTTAGGGGCAGGGGACATTGGACTATACTGGTTTAGGGGCAGGGGTTATTGGACTAGGGCTGGTTTAGGGACAGGGGATTTTGGACAATACTAGGGGAAGGGGACAGTGGACTAGGGCTGGTTTAGGGACAGGGGATTTTGGACAATACTAGGGGAAGGGGACAGTGGACTAGGGCTGGTTTAGGGACAGGGGATTTTGGACAATACTAGAGGAAGGGGGCAGTGGACTAGGGCTGGTTTAGGGACAGGGGATTTTGGACAATACTAGGGGAAGGGGACAGTGGATTAGGGCTGGTTTAGGGGCAGGGGATTTTGGACAATACTAGAGGAAGGGGACAGTGGACTAGGGCTGGTTTAGGGACAGGGGATTTTGGACAATACTAGAGGAAGGGGACAGTGGACTAGGGCTGGTTTAGGGGCAGGGGATTTTGGACAATACTAGAGGAAGGGGACAGTGGACTAGGGCTGGTTTAGGGACAGGGGATTTTGGACAATACTAGAGGAAGGGGACAGTGGACTAGGGCTGGTTTTAGAAACAATCCTTAATACATATCTTGGTACTGGGAAAGGGTACATGTTATATTATACAGCAGTCCAATGACTGACTGACACAAACTCTTTACTTTGTGGATGGAGAATATTGGGGTGGGGTGAGTCCAGGGAGCTGCATGCACAATCATTTCTTACTGGAGCAGGGTCCGTCTGGGCAGTCAGACCCACAACTGAGTAGCACATTGACTACTGCAGCAAAAAACAATACTGAAATATAATCCCCCCCCCCCCCCCCCCCCCAAACTCTCCAAACAATTTCTAAATGAGAAGCTTATCAGATGTTGACTGCTAAACCTGATTGTTGTAACAAAACTAAAGGGCAATAACTCTCATTGTTTGACCCGCTAAGTAAGATTTCTGATAAATAGGGAAGATACAGTAAATATAAGGCTGTCAGGATAAATTAAATGTGGTGGGGATACACAGGAGGCTGTTGTGTTATTGTACAGTAATGCCAGACATTACACAGACCACCTGTGTGTATAAACAGCTCATTTATTACCTATGTTACAATGTCTATCAGGTTTGTCTCACCCCTCTACCACCCAGCTTCTGGATCCATTCTTCTTAAAAATATCAAGCTCTTCACAACAAAATGTAACCCCAAACCACCCAGCTTCACATAACAAAATGTAACCCCAAACCACCCAGCTTCACATAACAAAATGTAACCCCAAACCACCCAGCTTCACATAACAAAATGTAATCCCCAACCACTTAGCTTCACATAACAAAATGTAACCCCAAACCACCCAGCTTCACATAACAAAATGTAACCCCAAACCACCCAGCTTCACATAACAAAATGTAACCCCAAACCACCCAGCTTCACATAACAAAATGTAACCCCAAACCACCCAGCTTCACATAACAAAATGTAACCCCAAACCACCCAGCTTCACACAACAAAATGTAACCCCAAACCACCCAGCTTCACATAACAAAATGTAACCCCAAACCACCCAGCTTCACATAACAAAATGTTACCCCAAACCACCCAGCTTCACATAACAAAATATAATCCCCAACCACTTAGCTTCACATAACAAAATGTAACCCCTAATCACCCAGCTTCGCATACTAAAATGTAAACCCCAATCACCCAGCTTTACATAACAAAATGCAACCCCCAATCACCCAGCTTCACATACTAAAATGTAACCCCCAATCACCCTGCTTCACATAACAAAATGCAACCCCCAATCAACCAGCTTCACATAACAAAATGTAACCCCCAATCACCAAGCTTTACATAACAAAATGTAAATCCCTACCACCTAGCTTCACGTAATGAAATGTTACCCCAAACCTCCCAGCTTCACATAACAAAATGTAACCCCCAATCACCCAGCTTCACATAACGAAATGCAACCCCCAATCATCCAGCTTCACATAACAAAATGTAACTACAAACCACAACATCATAGTCACACAATGTGACTACAATCTCTATCTTTCCTATCCATCCTGATAAATGTTCTTTTTTTCCTCCCCTAAACATAAGGAACGCTTTCATCCATTTATTACAGAAATAACAACTGTTGATATTTAAATATACATCTGGTTTTGATTAAAATGATGAAAGCTCTTTGTGTGTAAAATTATGAAAATAATGTACCAACCATGTGTTTTAGTGAAATCTGTCATATTACAGGGTTATGATTATGTAATAGTCATATTGTTGATTGATAAATGGTTATCATAAAGACTAAATAGTCAGTAACAGTGGAAACCAAAATTCCTTTCTGTATGCTGTGCTCTCTTTAACAAATATTTCAAATGTTTTGAATGTTTCTTTTCTCTGTATAGAGAATGTCTGGATTCTAAAATTCTTTATTCTCTTGAATGCTCTTTATAAGGTATTGGTGTTTTTGGCCTCCTGCCAAACTCAGGTTGAAACTTTCAGCATTCTAACGAGCTCAGTTTGTACTCTATATCTTTTGTTGTGCTCTTATGGTACCTTAGCTTTATGTCAAGCTCTCATGGTACCTTAGCTTTGTGTCAAGCTCTCATGGTACCTTAAAGCCTCATGTCAAGCTCTCATGGTACCTTAACCTTGTTTCAAGCTCTCATGGTACCAACATCGTGTCAAGCTCTCATGGTACCGTAACCTTGTTTCAAGCTCTTATGGTACCTTAGCATTGTGTCAAGCTCTCGTGGTACCTTAACCTCATGTCAAGCTCTCATGGTACCTTAGCATTGTGTCAAGCTGAGGTACCTTAACCTCATATCAAGCTTTAAAGGTACCTTAACCTCGTGTCAAGCTCTCATGGTACCAACCTCTTTCAAGCTCTCGTGGTACCTTAACTTCGTGTCAAGCTCTCATGGTACCTTAGCTTTGTGTCAAGCTCTCATGGTACCTTAACCTCGTGTCAAGCTCTCATGGTACCTTAACCTGGTATCAAGCTCTCATGGTACATTAACCTCATGTCAAGCTTTCAATGGTATCTTAACCTCATGTAACACACTCATGGTACCTTTAAACCTCGTGTCAAGCTCTCATGGTACCTTAGCTTTGTGACAAGCTTTTATTGGACCTTAACCTCGTTTCAAGCTCTCATGGTACCTCAACCTTGTGTCAAGCTCTCCCGGTTCGTACTTCAGCTTGTTGTAGAACTCTTGTGGTTCTTTAAGTCTCCTTTCAAGTTCTTGTTGTAGCTGACATTTTCCTTTCTAGCCCTTTTGGCATTTTAAGCCTCCTATTGTGCAATCATGAATACCTTTCATTTATTCAAAGTATATACTTAACTTAACATATAGGCAAGCATTGACCTATTGTAAAGTATGACCACAATCAGCCACTATGGCTTGGAGATTTTATAAATTCTCATTGCTGTGCAATGTATGGGGTGATTTGTTGTTTTTTTCCCCTGAAAGGCAATAAAGATAGTGAAGTTTCATAGGGTAACTCACCTCTACACACAATCCTTCTGATGAATGACCCCAACTCTGACTGATAAAACCAATGTTTATAATATGTTTAGGACAATTCCCTTCTTTATGAAAACAGCAATGAGCATTTGAGTAGACAGATGATAACGGCTGGCTTCCGGCTGGCTTCTGTAGTGATGGATAGAGTCTATGTTCTCATCTGACAGCGCCTCCCACTGGGCTCCACCCCTCAAGGGGAGATCACTCCCACTGTTAGCCATGTCTAATGTTTCGAACCATATCATTTTATGACAAATTCCTTCCCAGGTTTGCCTGTAAAATGAAAGAGATAGACTTATTTCTATAAATGATTTCCTCAAGCTGTCATAAGGCATTCAAAATCGCTGAGATATGGAATATAAATCAGGGTCATGTCGTTGATCTGGATCATTAAAATGTTTACATGTCATTGGTTTTCAGGTAATGACTGGTTCCATGTTTCCAAGTCTTCATATGATACAGAGTAAACACAGCCATTTCCTTCCTTTAACCCACTGGGTCTGGCGGTGGACTGTGATTTCTCTCCCGATAAAAATGTCAGAAAGGGCAGATAACTCTATAATCTCTTGTTTCATCTACTTATCCAACATAAAGACCCTGTATCACAGAGCAGGAATGTCCGTTCTTGACTGTTCAGTGTATAAGATATACGTAAATCACATTCTTCATTTTGTTTTCCTGTGTAGAGTCTGCGCGCATTCCAGTACAGGAAAACATTTTTAATGCAGCTCAGTCAAAACTTAATATCAGTTTTGCACTGCGCCACAAAATATATCGCTTACCTTTTTTACTTGTGTTTGAAGCTTACCACAGTTTTAATATACAAATGTGATGATATTTAACATTTTTATTAATTTCTAATGGAAATTTTGACATAAATATTTGATTTGAGTGTTCCAATTTACGATGTGTATTCAAATTGAAAAGAAAAGAAAAATTAAAAAACAATTGGATTGAAACGTTTTACTTAATAACCATGATTGAACTTCTTAACCTTGGTCAATAAATAATTTATTTGAACTAGAAAATCAGTGGGACAGAAAACTGCCATTGTTGTGTGCCTAATCACGACAGGTAACTAATTAATTACTAGTAATTAAAAGACCAAGGCTTCCAATCTTTCATATCTATTATTGACGTGTTGTCAAGGTTAGGTCATTCGTCAGCAGCTCTGACAGTCTGTAAAGGTCAAAGTTAAAAATAACTTACATAGATAGGGAAGATAAGTATTATGTGACTTGGTTTAGAATTAGTATATATATACTGATTCAATAGTATTCCTGTGGACTAGCTAGCATGTTACAGGTCGGTCTTCAAGCCAGTTATTGACGATATCTTGATTTAAATGGATGAAAACACACATTATATTGGTCATAGTTAAAAATAATAACTTACGTAGGTAGAAAAGATAAGTATTATGTATTGGATTTGACTTAAAACTTTAATTTTCTGACTCAATACTATTCCTGTGAGGGGGCTGCGGTGGCCAGCCCAAGTGGTGAAGATGTCTCAACATTCTACCACTAGTCCGAAAGTTTGAAACCCATGTTGGGCAGTTGGAAGGTATTGACCATAGGCCGATGGTTTTTCTCTGGTTATTCCCGCTTTCTTCCACCTCCAAAACTTGGCACATCGTTAAATGACCCTGGTTGTTAATAAGAGGTAAACCAAACCAAAGTACCCCCTGAAATTGCATGATGTTTGATTTAAATGAAAGGCAGTATATTGACAATAACAGTTTCAGGCAGTTCTTTTTAACACAATGCTTTACAGAAAACTTGGGACCTTTAGGGACTGTCAGGGTAGAGATAAAGATGATAACTGTACAAGAAATAGATCGCAAGTTTGATCAAGAGATGGCCCGGTGCTGGTAACACACAAGGTCACCGAGACCCTGTAAACATTGTCTGTAGCGGGACATGTGTTTCGGATTCAGCTTGTTTCTGCGGTGTTAATAGTGACATTCAATGGTAGTCTCTATATAACCTCTGATCCTTAAAGTCGAATGGCGTTTCGTTTAGAGGCCCTCAGTATGAACAGTAAAAGTCGAGGGATATATTCCTTTTGGAGGCCTCTAGGTATGGGTTAAGCATGGTGGTTGATCTGGATCCGCTCAGTGGAATGTCCGCAAAATATCTTTTTCTTATGTCAACAAATGTTCATTCCTGTATTTTCATTTTGTTAACAGTTTAGGCTGGCCCCCATTTCTTTATTATTGAAATATTTGATATAACAAAATGAAAACTTGAAATATAAATTTGATCCTATGGACGCACATGCCTGATTCTAAAGACTGATGAAATTTCTCAAACTAAGGGAGATAACTAAGCCATCAATTGGGTGAAAAATTCATAAAAATTTACAGACGCAGTCTAGCTATCAATTGACTTTATTATGCAGTCATTAAAACAGTGACTATTTTACACAATTCTAAGAATACCATAATGGATATGATAATTTAACACTTTATCCATTATAGCTGTTAAACAGTTTTTCCTGATATTTATTGGCATGATTTAAATTTTCTACGCTATAACACAACAATGATTTTGTCTGCTAACTTGACCAGATTTATAGCTGGCAAAATATTTTCAAACACAAAATGAAATTGAACTGGAAGATATCGCCAAACCCTGAACTTAGTAACCCATTCACCCCTTAAGACACATTTGAACTCTTCCAATTTAAAGGTTTGAATAGTCCATTATGAAACTTCAGGGGTGAATCAGTTAAGGCTATTTTAATGAAGTATGCACTTTTTTCTTTATCTATTTTAAACATTTCCATTATACTTGTATTGCTTGACAATTTATTTGTAAACCTATATGAGTAACTGCATGTATGATGAACATGTTCGTAACGGATGTTTTTTTTGTTCTGTTTGTAGGTAAGTGTTGTTGGTGTGATTTGAGGTGAGAGACATACATGAGTAGGTGTCGTATGTAACCTTAAGCTGCCTTGTTCATTACACAGGTAAGTGAGTCTGTCATGTTCGTTACAGGTAAGTCACTGACAGGTGTGAGTGCCCATGCACAGCTTTGATGGGCAACAACTGTCGGGAAATTCCTGGGTGTGTTCATGTCAAAATGACAGCTTGATGTGAGCTTTTTTTATTTCAGATTTCATAAACTGTAACTCATTCTACCCCTGAAAACACATTTGAACTCTTCCACTTCAAAGGACGGGACAGTTCATTATGAAACTACAGGGTTGAATGAGTTAAAGTGTTAAGATTTGTCTTGTGTTATGACATCATTTGAAAATGAGATTGCCTGCATGCAAAGACTGATGTATATATATAAGTAGCTGTTACGAAATATATCGTAAGCATTTGCATATTTTATCATTTTGAAATAGATCCAAGGCTTAAAATCTACAGTACATGCCCAATAATCCTTTTTGTATTCAGGGCATATTAGCCACCTGAACAGTTAAAAAGAGATCGGCAATAATGCACGTTAGGTGTTTTGTAAAGATGGATGAGCCTCTGAGACAGGAATATGTCGGCTGCGGCAGGAGTTCGTCTGATATAGAGTTAGAATGCGGCCATTACCCGACATTCACTTCCTGCGTTGTTTTACAGATTAATTCGGCCAAATTAACTTCCAAATTATATTGGTTCCCCTGATAGATATGGCCTGCCCAGTAATAGTACAGAAAGATGTGCCATGTCATCTTCTGCAGACTGATCAAAGGGCGCAGGCTGGTGCATTGATGTGCACTGGGAATCCGCCCTCCTACGGGAGCTATTTATCCGATGCTTTTGATCCAGGTCGAAGGTCACAATCATCGTCAATATGGAAGATACATTTGGTACCATGTTAGTCTAAGTTGTGTAGGTGGTGATAGGATCCAATCTGCACATGTTAAACTAATCAAACATGAATAAAGGAGAGATTAAAACTGTTCTCAATTTGCCTCTAATTTTCATAATTTGGTATCAGCTTGATTTGAAATTCCTTTCAAGGTGTTGTATGGTTGGTATTGCCATCATTGGTACTGTCTAAGGAGATGTTAGTTTTGCTTTTTGTCGAGCAGTTAGTGTGTTACTTTGTCGGGGTAATTTCTCAAAAACTCTCTCCTCTGTGACAATGACCAAATTTTGTATGTCAATACAAAATGTTGCATATCAAAAGCAGGTCTTTTACTCCCCTATATGTAGAGTTATTGCCCTTTTTTATTTCATCTGGAGGTTGGGCTGTCATTCAGGATTGCTTGATGCTATTAGTTTATTGCCAACAACTTTTTCTCAGTGATTTCTCAAATACTATTTACCTCGCTGACAATGGCTGAATTGTGTACATCAACATGAAGGCAAAATGTTGCATACCACAACTGTATTTTTCCCTTAATTTACAGAGTTATTGCCCTTTGTTCCTTTTGGATTCCTGCCTTTATCACTCTGAGACTGTAGATTGCTTGTAATACTTGTTCAAGTTTATACAATCCTTGATTAACCATATATATCTTGACATTCCTGGGGACATAGGTGTTAACCTTTGAAACCTCCAATGAGGAAGATCTCCCTCATTCCATATTTCAAATGAGGGAGAAAGTGCACGAAATGCACTGAAACTGCATTGCTTAATTTGTCTTTCCCATTTTATATATCCAAATAACTTCAAAAAGTATTCATTTGATCCAGACACATCTTTTATGGTCATTACACATATCTTGCAGTAATTAGGAAATCACTTGACCACAAGATATAGATTTTGAGTTTGTGTGAGTTTGGACTTTGACAAGGGAGATTTTGAGGGAGATTGGTAAATTTTGGTCAAAATGAGGGAGTCTCCCTCATAATGAGGGAGGGCTAACTCTTTCCGTGCCGTGATTCCGGCCCAGATTCTGTACCGGAAGTCATTACTAGGCTCACCCCCAGACGTTTCGGCCAAAATGGCGGCTCTTTGTTGTGTTTGCGTAATGAATATTATGCCGAAATAATGCAGGTAAATGTAAACCAATGTTCTTTTTGGTTCTTCTATAGTTAGAAGATATACAGAGCTTTATTTTCACAGCAATATGTTCGTCAGATTGTTTGTTTTTAACTGACGCAGTCGATTTTGTGTAAAATGTTATTGGTCAACTCATCTGTCGGTTGCTATACCCAGCTAATCAAAAAGTATGTAACGTCAAGTAGCTTGTTGTCTGTATTCGACAACGGGGAGGAGACGTCACGTTTTTTTGTCATCTGTATACGACAACGGTACGGAAAGAGTTAACGGGTATGGGGGAGGAATATTTTCTTATCTCTGGTATGGCTGTCCTAAAACACAGACGAACTTTCATTAAAGGGTCAATGATCTAAATAGTGTCTGCTGACAAGCCAATAATTAGTGTTAAGCCTAGTAGGTTGCTTGATTTGATTTACAAACAATGGTCATTTCTGAGAAGCCCTATTGTTTTATGAGGATCTAATTATATAAAAAAAAAAAAAATGTATTAAACAAAATCAGCATCAGTAGTTTTGTTGTGTTGAATTTCAACCCCTTTGTCTTTTGATACAAATACATAATAAAATTGTTTTATCCCTTCTCAAAGAAAATAAAGGTAGTGAATTTCAGAAATGAGGTTAGTCCATAAATATTCTGGTAATTACAATGGCTACATGGATGATAGTTTGTAGGTCTAGTATCAAGTGATGGTTTTCCTGCTAAACACATGTTGCAGATGCTGAATTTGACCGACTTTGTTGCAATATTTATTCTGCAGTATACCCAAGGACCAAACACATAATGTTTTACTGAATGTAGGGAGAGAGGCTAGCATACCACAGGACGGAGAAGAAGCTGGTGTTCATATTTTAACTACCGTATTCGATGTAAAAAAACGCAATGTGTACTTACAAAAATACAAAATGGGAACTGTTTTATAAAACCATGTACAGGGA
Source organism: Mimachlamys varia (assembly GCA_947623455.1). Taxonomy (NCBI): domain Eukaryota; kingdom Metazoa; phylum Mollusca; class Bivalvia; order Pectinida; family Pectinidae; genus Mimachlamys; species Mimachlamys varia. Next base: position 9,972,645 of record OX392541.1, on the reverse strand, counting down.
AAAGTTTGCATGCTGGGTTGGAAAATTCAAAGTATTTATAGTTAAAAAACTGAAGATTGTATTGACAGATCAGTGAGCTGGTTAGGAACTTATTTATAGGTCTCGCCCTCTTTTCCTGAAAAAGAAAATTAAGAGAAGTGCACTAACCTGGGCTGCTGCACTTATTAAGTCAAATAAGTTATATATATATATATTGGTTGGCTTATTACCTAGCTTCGGCTTATTGCAGATAAATTCAGTATATATATATCGGTTGACTTTTTACCTAGATTATGCTTATTGCAGATAAATTCAGTATATATATATCGGTTGACTTTTTACCTAGATTATGCTTATTGCAGATAAATTCAGTATATATATATTGGTTGGCTTATTACTTAGATTAGGCTTATTGCAGATAAATTCAGTATATATATATCGGTTGACTTTTTACCTAGATTATGCTTATTGCAGATAAATTCAGTATATATATATTGGTTGGCTTATTACCTAGCTTAGGCTTATTGCAGTTATATGAAACAGTCTAATTCAAGGTATCTGGTTAATTATACTCATTCACCCCTGAAATTTCATAATGGACTTTTCAAACCTTTGAATTTGAAGAGTTTAAATGTGTTTTTTGGGGGTAAATGAGTCCAGGAAATATTGTTTTGTGCATGGGTCTGGTTAATATATAAGTGCTGGATGAATTTTAATAAATGATGCAGGATGTTGTCTTTGATCTAAATTTCATGCTTCACTGCACTCTGTACCGTTCAGGATTCTTTACATACATTGAAACTGTGCATCTTATTTTGACTTGCCAAAACCTGTAAGTTTGTATCGGAGGAAGATGTGGAAATTAACAAAATTTGATCCAGGAAAATATTCAATATATAAGTTCTGCAGGTGGAACCCTGAATTTCAGATGGTGAAGGCTTTATTCTTTCTGAATTATCTGTGGTCTTGGTTGTGTCCTGGCCCAGTGAGGCAGGGCTCCAGTTTTATTGAAATTCATAATCGATTATATTCAGTACGGACTCAAAATTGTATTTGGATAAAGAGAAGAAATATATATTAAGGGGAGGTTCAATTACTGTATATAGGAAAAACAGGAGTACTGTGAGTGACTGTATGGGAAAACAACATCTCAGAGTGACAGATCTTTAAGGGGAGTTAACTGTGTTAGGGAAAACTCAATACAATGGGACAGGGATCCTTAAGGGGAGGTTACTGTATATAGGTTAAACCACACTACAGTGGGACAGGGATCCTTAAGGGGAGGTAACTGTATATAGGTAAAACCACAGTACAGTGGGACAGGGATCCTTAAGGGGAGGTTACTGTATATAGGTAAAACCACACTACAGTGAGACAGATTGGATCATTAAGGGGAGGTTACTGTATATAGGTAAAACCACACTATACAGTGAGACAGATTGGATCATTAAGGGGAGGTAACTGTTTATAGGAAAAACCACACTACAGTGGGACAGGGATCCTTTAGGGGAGGTTACTGTATATAGGTAAAACCACAGTACAGTGGGACAGGGATCCTTAAGGGGAGGTAACTGTATATAGGTAAAACCACACTACAGTGGGACAGGGATCCTTAAGGGGAGGTAACTGTATATAGGTAAAACCACACTACAGTGGGACAGGGATCCTTAAGGGGAGGTAACTGTGTATAATCTAGGTAAATTCCAACATTACGGTCTTTAAATAAAACACTGACTAGCAGAAAAGTGTCCACAATGTTTAATATTACATATCAATAGGACATATCACATGACGATGTTATGACATCATACACATATTACAGCATCTGTGTCCCTACACGAGTTATAGTACAACACATACTTACAAGATGTCCTCATACAATGTCCATAGTTGTATATTTCCCTCAACTCATTCACCCCTGAACACAAATTTGAACTCTTCCAATTCAAAGTTTAGAACAGTTCACTTTTAAATTTTAGGGGTGAATAAGTTCAGGATTTGCATTGAAGCCGTCCCTGTATCTTTTTCAAGCATAGAAACTTAAAAGGACCCCAATAATTTTCAGGATTCCCATTTAAACTATGCAGAAGGACCCCATTTATTAATTTTTGTGACCAGTAAGTTAAGATTTTACAGGGATATTCCATGTTAAGTTTACTGCATGCATAATTGATTGTCTTAACTGTGGTATAATTTGATTATAGAAGAACATATTGATGAAAGATTGAGGGAAAGGCAGAACTTTTTTTTTTCGTAAAGCTGTTTTCACTCCCAATATGTGAGTGTCAGATCGCTTTTTAATCTGGGTGTTTCCCAATAACTCAATCAAAAGCATTTAGTTTCAGTCTAAGACTTATTTTCTTAGATATCCAAATTGACAAAAGTTCCAAATTGAATAAACTGCATTAAATATCCATTTTTAGCGAGTAAGTTAGACTAAGCTGTGCGAATCTCCTGTTCTATCGGGCATGTTAGGGGTGAATAAGTTCAGGATTTGCATTGAAGCCGTCCCTGTATCTTTTTCAAGCATAGAAACTTAAAAGGACCCCAATAATTTTCAGGATTCCCATTTAAACTATGCAGAAGGACCCCATTTATTAATTTTTGTGACCAGTAAGTTAAGATTTTACAGGGATATTCCATGTTAAGTTTACTGCATGCATAATTGATTGTCTTAACTGTGGTATAATTTGATTATAGAAGAACATATTGATGAAAGATTGAGGGAAAGGCAGAACCTTTTTTTTTCGTAAAGCTGTTTTCACTCCCAATATGTGAGTGTCAGATCGCTTTTTAATCTGGGTGTTTCCCAATAACTCAATCAAAAGCATTTAGTTTCAGTCTAAGACTTATTTTCTTAGATATCCAAATTGACAAAAGTTCCAAATTGAATAAACTGCATTAAATATCCATTTTTAGCAAGTAAGTTAGACTAAGCTGTGCGAATCTCCTGTTCTATCGGGCATGTTTCGAACAAAAACCGATTTGGTAAGCATATTTGCCTCCCAGAGACTTCAGTAATTTGAATACACATCTTTTACTCACAAGGCGATCACTTGTTATCCCTTCCAAGGCTACATTCTAATCGAAATTGTTGTTTTCTTTAATAATATAGAACTTATAATGCCAAATTCATGGTAGTCAACTCTTTTAATTATGAACTAATAATTACCTACTTATATTTCAATCATGTTTTGTCATTAACTTTCACTGCTTTATCTTTGTTTTTATTCGGGGGAAGTTCTGAGGTAATTTCGACGGTATATTTGGAAGTTTGAACACTCCTGAAGAGGACTTTAGATTTATATACAATCAGGTTTTAATGTGAAATTATTGCCACGGGGAATTTAGCAGAGCGGGAAAGAAGATGACTTTTAATCTAGAATTGGTCCTGGTACGTTTGGGTAATCTGTTGCCATGACAACTGATTCATCCGAATAATTCTCAAGTTGTGTAACTTATAGAGCTCGGGATGATAGAAAGAAGCCTGCTGTTCTGTGATAACAGTTCACTAGTGATAGAGAGAAAGGCACCACTGATGGGGAGGCTGTTCTGTGGAGTCAACAGCCATTATTGTCTAGGGATAGAGGGCACCACTGATGGGGAGGCTGTTCTGTGGAGTCAACAGCCATTATTGTGTAGTGATAGAGGGCACCACTGATGGGGAGGCTGTTATGTGGAGTCAACAGCCAGTACTGTCTAGTGATAAAGAGCACCTCTGATGGGGAGGCTGTTCTGTGGAGTCAACAGCCATTATTGTCTAGTGATAGAGGGCACCACTGATGGGGAGGCTGTTCTGTCGAGTCAACAGCCAATACTATCTAGTGATAGATGTCACCACTAACGGGGAGGCTGTTCTGTGGAGTCAACAGCCAGTACTATCTAGTGATAGAGGGCACCACTGATGGGGAGGCTGTTCTGTGGAGTCAACAGCCATTATTGTCTAGAGATAGAGGGCACCACTGATGGGGAGGCTGTTCTGTGGAGTCAACAGCCATTATTGTCTAGTGATAGAGGGCACCACTGATGGGGAGGCTGTTCTGTGGAGTCAACAGCCATTATTGTCTAGTGATAGAGGGCACCACTGATGGGGAGGCTGTTATGTGGAGTCAACAGCCATTACTGTCTAGTGATAAAGGGCACCACTGATGGGGAGGCTGTTCTGTGGAGTCAACAGCCAGTACTGTCTAGTTATAGAGGGCACCACTGATGGGGAGGCTGTTCTATGGAATCAACAGCCATTACTGTGACTGTCTAGTGATAAAGGGCACCACTGTTGGGGAGGGTGTTCTTTGGAATCAAAAGCCACCAGTATCTGGCAATAGATGGCCCCACTGATGGGGAGGTTGTTCTGTGAATCCAATATCCACCACTGGCTGGTGAGAGAGGGCACTGATGGGGAGGGTGTTCTTTGGAATCAAAAGCCACCATTGTCTGGTGATAAAGGCCCCACTGATGGGGAGGGTGTTCTTTAAAATCAAAAGCAACCAGTGTCTGGTGATAGGGGGCCCTATTGATGGGGAGGATGTTCTTTGGATCCAATACCCACCACTGTCTGGTGTGAGAGGGCAGGTAATGTGCCACTGATGGGGAGGGTGTTCTGTGGTATCAATAGCCACCACTGTCTGGTGTGAGAGGGCAGGTAATGTGCCACTGATGGGGAGGGTGTTCTGTGGTATCAATAGCCACCACTGTCTGGTGTGAGAGGGCAGGTAATGTGCCACTGATGGGGAGGGTGTTCTGTGGTATCAATAGCCACCACTGTCTGGTGTGAGAGGGCAGGTAATGTGCCACTGATGGAGAGGTTGTTCTGTGGATCCAATAGCCACCACTGTCTAGTAATAAAGGGGTTACTGAAGTGATAATCTCGTATGTTCAGAAGTATTTGGCAGGTGTGTTTTAAGGTTTTGTGCTTATGTATCAAATTAATCTTCCGAAATGAAATTTCTTATTAAGAGATGGATGAATCATTATGCATGTGTCTTGTTAATTAAAAACTCTTTAAAAAACAAAATACCACAGATTTGACTAAATTATGTAAATAGGAATATGTAATATTTTATGGCTTCTTCCTTATTAACTTCATGTTTTTCATTCTTATTATGACAGCTTATGTGTTACAAAATATTCCTCATGTACATACATATTTGATTTTTTGTTTGATATTGAACTATCAAAAAAAAAAAAAAAATACAAAATGAGTTCAGAATACCATTGATTTAATTGATATCATAAATTAATATTTGTTTACACCAAATGTTTACCACAAAACAATCTAAATAGCTCAGACCAGGAATGAAAGTACCTACAAACATTTTATGTTATACAGTACTTAATATAAGTAAAGAGTTCTCTTCTTTATATATGTAAGGCATTGGTTTAGCAAAGCCTTATATCAACTGCTCTTTTTACCTGGTATGAGCCCGAAGTCTGTAGACATAGAAATATAGTTTAACTCATCCACCCCTGGAATTTCATAATGAACTATTCCAACCTTTGAATTGGAAGTGTTCAAATGTGTCATTAAGGGTGAATGAGTGAAAGCGGAGGAGGCATTTAAGCTTATAGTCGGACTCTATGAAAACATGCAGACTTTTGAAGTCTGTTTTTGTAAGTGCACAAAGTGTTGTTCAAACTGCTTTATTGCATAACTTATCATGTTCACAACAAAGTGAAACTTTACGTACGTATACCTTTGTAATTCAAACAGGATTATCTTCAGTCATCATTGAGGTGTCTTTTAATTTATATAATGCATTTGATGAAATCTCAAAAAAAATACTGACCATCCGAATATCAAGGTAATGTGTATTTTATAAATATCACATGATTTAAGACATCATTAGCAGGGTGTGTCTAAACTGTTTGAACTCGAAGCGTTAACATGATACGAATTTCCGTTGCTAAGCAACCAGCTCCGAACCCGTTTTCCGCGTTGTAGTGTGTCGTAGCGACACATGATGAGTTTTTTGAAGGTCATTTTGAAGGTGTTGTTGAACATTGTGTAGATAATCGGGTTGAGTGTACTGGACACCCAGCCCAACCATACAAATGCTGCTATTAGGTTGTTGTCGAAGTCACATGAGGTACACAACACGGTGAGGATGTTAACGATGAAGAACGGGGCCCAGCACACCACGAACAGAATAAACACAACTCCTATGACCTTTGAGGCCTTCTGCTCTGTGTGGACGTCGTTCTCCTTTTGCATGGCTTCCTTCTTCATCAGCAAAATACTGGCTGCCTTGATCACCAACTGGTGCTTTTTCACGAGCCCCTGAAGTGACGAGGTGCCTGTGGATGCGGCAGCATGTGTCCACAAGGGAGATGGACTGCCACCGTTAGAACCAGGGTTCGGGGAGCTTTCCCGTGTCCACAAGGTGTTACTAGGGCTATTTCCATTGGATGATGGAACTTCCTCTGTTCTCAAGCTAGCCACTTTCCGCCCCTCCCCCCGCCCCTCTCCCCGTCCCTCCCCCCGACGACCTCCCCCTGAGTGGCCACTGGAATTTTGATTGTGCTGACGATGATGGCTATGTATTGGGAATGAAATGCTTGACTTGATAAGAGGTTTACGCTGTATGATGGGTGTTGTATCCTGACTACACTCTTGGTCCTCTAATGGGCAGCTTCGCGTCCGTCGCGCCGAAAACTTGACCCGAGGACGCTGTTTGTTTGGCTTGCGACTGAGTGACCGACGTATCATTGGTTGGCCCTCAACCTGTCCGGACTTACACTTGTTACACTGGCCGATGAGCAGGTACAGTGTAAAGCTGTATGAAATGACCATTATGGTCAGCGGGATGAAGAAAGCACAGATGGACCCATATATGATGAAGTTCTGATTGGTCAATACACATTGGCTGTCGTTAAGCACATTGGACTGTTCTATAAAACCCAGAATCGTGATTGGACTAGAGATCGCCAAGGCAATGACCCACACCAGAATTATTTTCAAGATCACCACCGTTTTTGATTTGTTTCGCGTCGCTAATGGATATCGTATCGCCATATACCTTTCCAATGAAATCGTACACAGATGAAGAATTGATGAAGTACTCATGAGAACATCCGCAGTCACATACAGATCACAGATGATTGGTCCGAACAGCCAGTAACCTGCCAATAGAAAATAATAACATCAGGACAGGATACAGAATAAATATATAGATTTAATTAGCTAATAAATTAATGCCAATATGTCTATAGATTTAGGTTATGGATTACTGCCAATAAGTGGATAGATTTAGCCAATAGATTACCGCCAATAAGTGAATAGATTTAGCCAATAGATTATTGCCAATAAGTAAATAGATTTAGCCAATAGATTACTGCCAATAAGTGGATAGATTTAGCCAATTTATTACTGCCAATAAGTGGATAGATTTAGCCAGTAGATTATTGCCAATAAGTGAACAGATTTAGCCAATTTATTAATGCCAATAAGTGAATAGATTTAACCAATTTATTACTGCCAATAAGTGTATAGATTTAGCCAGTAGATAACCGCCAGTAAGTCTATAGATTTAGTCAATAAATTACAGCTGCCATGTTTGCGGTTAAGACCTGAAGCTTAATAATGTGATTAAAACAGAGATTTTGTGATTTTAAATTCTACTCAATAACATAAATTCTGAAATATGTGTTTGATAACTTGCACAAAGAAGTTATTGTACGATTGAATACGAAGATTTAAACAACTGGTACATTGATAAGAGCATAAAAGTACAAAGATAAACTTGGAATAAAATATTTGGGGTAGTGATAAACAGCACAACAGTGGCTAGAATTAATGCTTTATGGTATAGAACGAAAGATAAGCTGTAAATACATTGTTCTTTCCGCCAATCAATCCACATGACAAATGGAAATGGTTTCCATAACAACATTAGGTCTATGATAACTCAATCAGACAAAGAAGTAGAGAGTCAGCCAGGGGAGGTAATCATTGGTTAACATTGTAATAGCACAGACCCAAAGCTGTCCTTCAGGACTCGTGAGGGTAGTGTATAATCTCAACAGATTTTACGTAAAATAGGAAACACTGGTAACAGTGATTGATAGGAGGATGTTTAGTTGTATTTTCTGTAGTCTGTAGTATTGAGATAAGTTGTTGTAATGTTTCTGAGTCCTACACCCCCCCCCCCCCCCCCCCACCCTCCCCCCACCCTATCAATGGAGTAGTATACACAAGCAGCTGCTGTACCCACATTATGGTCAGGCTAATCGAAAAGAAAACCATTCATGATGAATTTATTGAGACAAGTAACCAAATTGTATTCATTTTAAACGAAATCTGGTTAAATGTTATGGTAACTTAGCGGTATTTTAGCGGTATAATCTTATTTTAGCAAATTCAGTATAATGTACATAGGTATACTGTTAACTTACTTAACGGGGCAATAGAACATGTTAAAATGATCCAAAGACCTTTAGGAAATCTTATTTTTTTTCTTGGGGACACCCCAGACCCCCTTCCGAACTTTTTGCAAGAAAATCATTTTGCTAAATTATGATTGCCCAATATAAAGTTTCTGTATATTGCTTTCTATAGCAATTATTATGAGTGCTCCCTTTCATCATTACACTAATGTGTTTTAATTCAGTCATGTGCTAAAATTTGAGCTCACCAAAATAGGTATGATAACAGTAAAATCAATTCTGATAATAAAATTTTACTTGATACCTATGTAAATTATGATTAAACAGATAAAATGTTTTGGCTGAAATTACAGACTTATAATGAATATAAATTATACTTTTTCATTTCTGATATAATTTCATTCCTTCTGGGTGAGTTGTCTCCACTTAATTGTAATTCTCCACTGTGTGTTACCGTGTCAACAACAAAAAATAGGAAAATGTTGCACAGTTTTATTGTAAAAGTATAGTGAAAGTCATGCAGTGCTTGTCAATTGATCCCAATATTTCTGAATCCCGATGTCTATAGATATATTTAACAAAGTATGTTTTAGATCCTGCGGCAGTAAAAACGAAAGCTGAGAGACGTATTTACATTAGAATGGGTATTATTATGTTTTGTTTGGGAGACGTGTTAGCAGATATAATGGAGATATAAGTAAACACATTTCTCCCCACCAAGTGGCAGGTTTATCAATCCTTCTACCGAATACATATCTATTCCAACAGATAGCTTATCCTAACGGAGCCTGATCGTGATCAGCTGGGCACATGCACGCAGGCCTTTCTCTTGTTTGAGCCGATAGATACAGCCAAGAGAAACTATAGGTAGAGAGCTCCAGGAAGCCTGGGATACGGTCCAGGAGAGAAGTCCAGAGGGAATATCTGCTAATATTCTCCGATGCGCATCATGAAGCCATGCTAATGTTTAATGAGGTGTCCAAGATATGTCTTATACACAACCATCCACCATTTTTAATTTCCTTTATAAACCACGTACTTCAAACGCAGGTTGCATGCATATACAGTTTGCTTGTGATCATAACCACCCCCAAAACATCACTGACGGCCCACTCACTGTCTACAAATGTTTTGACATGCCTTTAAGCTGGGTGAACAGATGAGGTACACCAGTGTTTGTAAATACATCTTTGTAAGTGTTTAGGATGATTTACATTTTATGAGGAGGGTTCCGAGTAAACTATGTGTGAAGTAAAAGTGTGTAGTTTTTTTTAACGAGGACAGAAAGGTTTGCGTCAAAGACAGATCCCCGGATGTGGTGCAGGTGCCACACAGCGGGTTCTTTGTATATCAATTATAAGCCATATGAAAACACTTTCTTTTGAGACAATATTATACATGTAATTAAGCCTTCAGTAATATTTTACATGCTATAAATGTACATATTTTTAGTGGGAATTTATTATTTTACGTTTTTTGCACTCAAAATTCTACCGAACTTTTATACTTTCTGTATTTTTGCTTTCCAAAGCAAGTATTATGAGTGTACCAATTCTTAATTGTGCTTATCTGTTTAACTCATTCACCCCTGAAGACACATTTGAACTCTTCCAAATCAAAGGTTAGAATATCTCATTATGAGAGTTCAGGGGTGAAACAGTTAAATTCAGTTAGGCACTAAAATTTAAGTTTTTTTTTTTTTAAATTAACACATGCAAAGTCAAGAAGTAGAATGATCTTAAAAATTCTTATTGGATCATAACCTGGTGGATAATTCTTTTCTATTATTTGTAAAATAAAAAAAATCTGCAATACCTCATTTTAATACAGCACATCTGTATAGCAGGCGGTTGATTCTTTTCTGTTACTTTCAAAAACAGAAGTTCAACTGCAATGCCTCATTATGAAACAGCACAACCTGAGAAATGACCTCTAAATGACCTGTCCTCAACTCTGTCTGAGGTCAACATCGTTAAAATGTAGCCTCTGGTTTTGTAGCTGACGTAAAAGTCTTTAATGCCTCGAACATCTGTCTCCATTCAACATTGAAGTGGAGGACAAACCTGTTCTGGTGATAAAATTGTTAAATAGTAAATCTGTCATATGCTGGCTAATAACTATTTTCATTAATTTCTAGATTTATTTTACGGAAGGAATAAATGTGTATTTTATTGAATATATTTATAATTAGCATCCATTATAAGATTTTGGCCAGAGCCAATCTCAGAAGTAACCTTTTCTTGAATATATCATCTGACAATTTTGTTTTGGGGAAAATTGCATGGAGCTTTTATCACAGGTAACTTGTGATCAATATGAAAGATGAATTAATTTTCAAGCAAATGATTACAGATACCTCGATCATTGTGAATAAATTATAAGCAACAATGAAGATCTATGCGTAGATAAATGTGTATGTTTTTTTTCTCCCATTTATTCGTAAATATGTATATATATACAAAAATTCTTTTAAATCTTGAGGATGAAGGTTATGGTGATACAAGTGAATATAACTAAATGTACAGATTAAATTATGGCTGATGAGATGATATTGACAGTAAACATTGTCTCATTCAGATTTAATTACTGTTTACATGTAATTGTTTCTGTTCTCTACACAATTGTACACAAATCTAGCAATCAACATGTTCAGTCCTCAGAAAGCTCAAACCAGATCTTCGTAAAATTGGTTGTATTACTGTTACTGTGGTATAATATGAAAAGAACTCAACAACATCAATTGTGGAATTAAAATGGCCATCGTTAAGAGAATTATCAGGTTAACAATTAGATGTCGAAAGGGAAAAAAGTATGTCTGAAGTTTCGGAAAACATATTGTGAAGTTGACAAAGCTTTTTAGTATTCCTGTAGACACATGGGTCTCCGCCCACCATCGGATATGCTCATTAGAATACAGGTCAAAGGCAGGTCTTGGCCATTGAGGCGAAAAAACATACATTGATAAAGGGAATATGTAAATATTATCTCAGCAGATCAAAGGTTTGGGATAGATAGTTATCACAGCCGGTTAACTCCTTCATCCTCCGTACCACTGTGTGGTCTGGTAGGCTCCCAATAACGGCATGCTCTCGTTTTCCAAACCAGACTCATTGTATGCATATCATAGCTTGTAATGATCTTCTAAAGCTTCAAGATTTATCATAAACTTCAAAAAATGTCTGTATAGTCTTGTATCTGTGTACACAGATGGTCTCAATAAAGAAACAGGCAATCTGTGGTGTGTTGATAGGAGTAGGGAATTCTACTTTCACTTTGTATGTACAATACACTGCTAATTGAGAAGCTCCTATTGGTAGGATTAGAGAATTCTACTTTCACTTTGTATGTACAATACACTGCTAATTAAGAAGCTCCTATTGATAGGAGTAGTGAATTCTACTTTCACTTTGTATATACAATACACTGCTAATTGAGAAGCTTGGCGTGACTTGCATCATGACAGTCAGCCTTTCCAAAGGAAGTGCTTTTCATGTTTTGTCAATAAGATATTGATTGAAATCAACATTGTAAAATGCTTTAAGAAACATTTGATGAATATCTTTTCCTGTATTTGCGAAATTTCTTCCTAATTATGGCAAACATTTTTATTTTGCGAGACGTAACTTCCGATGTGCTCAATCATTTCCTCATTCTGCAACATTACATTTAAATAAATTGCTGTCAAATAGCGATGGTTTCACGTCAGCTGGATGTAAAAGCCATTTGACAATCATAAATACAAAATGATTGGATCAAGTCAGGAGCGCTCATGAAATGTATCAGTTGAATAAATAACTTCATTTCACTGGACTTA